>JAQIUQ010007437.1:0-134721 GCA_030378365.1 Hybognathus amarus | reverse complement strand
CGATCAATATTACTAACCTTCAGTTACATCTTGCTCCCAAAAAAAAAAAGGAGGACAGTGGTACCCCTTACGTTTTTTTCGGGTCAAAATTTTGATTTTCTTGAAACTCTGGATTCTGATACGAGGGCCATGGGACTTAGATCTGAGTGCAAAAATGGAGGCTCTAGACCCTTCCAGAGCTGAGAATATTTAGATATTTATAATGGCATACAGAGCTGAGATATTGAGATATTTACAATGGCATAAATGCTAGGGCTGCACGATATTGGTAAAAAATGGCATTGCGATATTTTATATTTCCGCGATATATATTGCGATATTAGAATAATTTCCCAGATGATTTGAATAGCTCTATTTGGAAAGAATGAATCATTGAATGACTGGGGCGGTTTTGTTATGGAGTATATCCGCATAGAAACTAATATTAATTAATTGAATGTTTACTAATGTCGTTAACAGGTTATGTTAACAGGATGCTGCACATTAGTGGTGGTTGAGGAGATTCCCTTCCCCCTATATAAAGCACTTTGAGTGCAGAGAAAAGCACTATATACATGTAATGAATTATTATTATTAATGTAGTTAACTATAGTTAACTACATTAATAATAATCAATTTATTAAAGCATTTAATACATGGATTTTTAATCCATTTATTAATAAATGGAACCTTATTGTAAATTGTTTCCGATTTATGTCTCTTGAGTTCAGTGTTGAATAGATCAGTTGTTTTAACCATTCATTAAAGTGAATTGGTTCAAATGAGTCATTAGTTCGCGAATCGGTTCTCATTAACGGACCACGCCATACCCGCTGTGTGACTATCCAGGCAGGTTAGGACATCGCACAAGATTTCTGTCAACACGGAAAACATTTCATCACCGGATTCGCATATTTTTTTTTTTTTTTTTGAAAGTGTGGTTTATGTAATGTCATCTGAATGTGTGGAACAGCAACCAGTGGTAGTTCAGAAAAAGGGTCTTTCGACCATTTACCGTCATGTATTCTCAAAGATATTCAGTCAACTCAATTCATTGATATGCACGAGCAGGGAGAGCAAGAGAGTTTGAAGACGGTGAGTGCACAGCGCGACCGGGACTTTCTCTCTCAGTTAAACGAGCGCAGAAGTCACTCATCGTCATCTACATCATTCACCGGTCAAGTTTGGCGGGACAAAAACGTGCTTTAGTAAGAAAACGGAAAACAGAGCGCAAGTTCCAGTATTCTTGCGCTTGATGTTTAAACTGACAGGACTTGCAAATTGATAAACTCTCACTATGATGGTTAAACTTTGCATTTAATCCGCAAATCACAAGCGTTACGGGCCGGGGAGCTGCTGGCACGTAGCCTACTGATCACGAATCACGGATTAACTATCGATTCCTAGTGACATCGCACATTCTTGCGATGTGACTATCTGATGGATGCGCACATCGCGATATCGATGTTAAAGTGATGCATCGTGCAGCCCTAATAAATGCTACGTGAAATCTCAATATCTCAGCTCTGGAAGGGTCTAGAGCCTCCATTTTTGCACTCAGGTCTAAGTCCCATGGCCCTCTATCAGAATCCAGAGTTTCAAGAAGATTGGAGAAACTTATTTTTCGCACAAAAAAAAACATAAGGGGTACCACTGTCGTTTTTTTTTTGAGGTAAAAATTTAGATTTTCTTGAAACTCTGGATTCTAAATAGAAGGCCATGGGACTTAGATCTGAGTGCAAAAATGGAGGCTCTAGACCCCCCAGAGCTGAGATATTGAGATTTCACGTAGCATTTCATGCCATTGTAAATATCTCAATATCTCAGCTCTGTATGCCATTATAAATATCTAAATATCTCAGCTCTGGAAGGGTCTAGAGCCTCCATTTTTGCACTCAGGTCTAAGTCCCATGGCCCTCTATCAGAATCCAGAGTTTCAAGAAGATTGGAGAAACTTATTTTTTCGCACAAGAAAAAAAAACATAAGGGGTACCACTGTCGTTTTTTTTTTCGGGTCAGAATTTTGATTTTCTTGAAACTCTGGATTCTGATAGACGGCCATGGGACTAAGATCTGAGTGCAAAAATGGAGGCTCTAGACCCTTCCAGAGCTGAGATATTTGAGATATTTATAATGGCATACAGAGCTGAGATATTGAGATATTTACAATGGCATAAATGCTACGTGAGATCTCAATATCTCAGCTCTGGAAGGGTCTAGAGCCTCCATTTTTGCACTCAGATCTAAGTCCCATGGCCCTCTATCAGAATCCAGAGTTTCAAGAAATCAAAATTTTGACCCGAAAAAAAAACGACAGTGGTACCCCTTACGTTTTTTTTTCGGGTCAAAGTTTTGATTTTCTTGAAACTCTGGATTCTGATAGAGGGCCATGTGACTTAGATCTGAGTGCAAAATGAAGGCTCTAGACCCTTCCAGAGCTGAGATATTGACATTTCACGTAGCATTTATGCCATTGTAAATATCTCAATATCTCAGCTCTGTATGCCATTATAAATATCTAAATATCTCAGCTCTGGAAGGGTCTAGAGCCTCCATTTTTGCACTCAGATCTAAGTCCCATGGCCCTCTATCAGAATCCAGAGTTTCAAGAAATCAAAATTTTGACCCGAAAAAAAAACGACAGTGGTACCCCTTACGTTTTTTTTTCGGGTCAGAAATTTTGATTTTCTTGAAACTCTGGATTCTGATCAAGGGCCATGGGACTTAGATCTGAGTGCAAAAATGGAGGCTCTAGACCCTTCCAGAGCTGAGATATTTAGATATTTATAATGGCATACAGAGCTGAGATATTGAGATATTTACAATGGCATAAATGCTACGTGAGATCTCAATATCTCAGCTCTGGAAGGGTCTGAGATATTGCTGAGTATACCCTTCCAGAGCTGAGATATTTAGATATTTATAATGGCATACAGAGCTGAGATATTGAGATATTTACAATGGCATAAATGCTACGTGAGATCTCAATATCTCAGCTCTGGAAGGGTCTAGAGCCTCCATTTTTGCACTCAGATCTAAGTCCCATGGCCCTCTATCAGAATCCAGAGTTTCAAGAAAATAAAAATTTTGACCCGAAAAAAAAACGACAGTGGTACCCCTTAAGTTTTTTTTTTCGGGTAGAAATTTTGATTTTCTTGAAACTCTGGATTCTGATAGAGGGCCATGGGACTTAGATCTGAGTGCAAAAATGGAGGCTCTAGACCCTTCCAGAGCTGAGATATTGAGATTTCACGTAGCATTTATGCCATTGTAAATATCTCAATATCTCAGCTCTGTATGCCATTATAAATATCTAAATATCTCATCTCTGGAAGGGTCTAGAGCCTCCATTTTTGCACTCAGGTCTAAGTCCCATGGCCCTCTATCAGAATCCAGAGTTTCAAGAAGATTGGAGAAACTTATTTTTTCACACAAAAAAAAAAACATAAGGGGTACCACTGTCGTTTTTTTGGGGGTCAAAATTTTGATTTTCTTGAAACTCTGGATTCTGATAGAGGGCCATGGGACTTAGATCTGAGTGCAAAAATGGAGGCTCTAGACCCTTCCAGAGCTGAGATATTGAGATATTTATAATGGCTCAATATCTGCAGTATGTCATAAATATCTCATAAATATCTCAATATCTCAGCTCTGGAAGGGTCTAGAGCCTCCATTTTTGCACTCAAGTCTTAGTCCCATGGCCCTCAATCAGAATCCAGAGTTTCAAGAAAATTGGAGAAACTTTTTTTTTGCACACAAAAAAAAAAAACATAAGGGGTACCACTGTCGTTTTTTTTTTTTTTTTTGGTGCGAAAAAAAAGTTTCTCCAATTTCTTGAAACTCTGGATTCTGATTGAGGGCCATGGAAATGGCCATGGTGCAACATTTGAGGCTCTAGACCCTTCCAGAGCTGAGATATTGAGATATTTATAATGGCTCAATATCTGCAGTATGTCATAAATATCTCATAAATATCTCAATATCTGAAAACAATCAGAGTTATATTAAACAATTTCCTGGCCCTTCCAAGCTTTATATTGGCTGTAAATGGTTGTTTCTGTTTTGAAAGTCCATAAAAGTGCATCTATCCATGATACAAGTGCATCTATCCATAATAAAAGTGAATCTATCCATCATAAAAGTGCATCTATCCATAAAAAAAATATTGATATAAAATATTTAAAATATTCATATTTAAGTTGTGCTTTAGATTTAAAGGGCACCTATTATGTCCCCTTTTACAAGATTGGTAATATTGGTCTTAGGTGTCCCAGAATGCATTTGTGAAGTTTTAGCTCAAAATACCCCACAGTTAATTTATTATAACCATTTGAAAATGTCATTTTTGGGCCCGTTTAAAAATTAGCTCTTTTGGTGTATACAACCTTATATGCAAATGAGCTGCATATCCCCGCCCTGCCTTTGGATGAGGGCGGAACTTGATACCTATGGCAGTCGGTCTAAGCAGAAGGGCTGAGAGAGTGAGAGAAACAGTTGTTTTGAATGTCATTCAGCGTACGTTTGAATCGGAATATATAAATAGTACGAAGAGACTCCGGCAGAATAAACACAAATGAGAATGGACCAGTATGTCTCGGTATGGTTATTTGATACATTTATGTATTCCAATTATGGATGTGCAACACACAGACACACACAAACACTAACGCAATTTTTTGAAACTACATACACATTCTGTGATAAAGTTTGCTACATAAGCGAAATGACATTTATGCGAGGGACCTGTTGCATCATGTTTACTTGTCCTACAGGTGCTTCTGTGGCAAATGTGAGAAGATGGCTAACTTACAGGAAAAAAACATATATGCAGTTTTTATGCAAATATTCAAATATCTTTAAATATATAATATATATATATATATATATATATATATATATATATATATTTATAAACGTGTGGTTACACACTATACAAACAAGGTTTAAATTATATACACAGACATGATGACAACAACTTTAGACGCATTTGTTGTTGAATTGGCTGACATCGATTGAAAAGACTATTTGCTCAAAAATCATAAAATACACTTGTTACTGGAGGTGTGATCGCAAACAGTAGACGACGATCCACACTTGAGGATTAACTTTTAAGCCACAACAACAGGATTAACCCACGATAGAACAGTTATGTTTCAAAGAGACATTACCGGCTGCCGTTGAAACAATGGAGGATGGTGTACAGATCACCGAGACAGGGTCTATGCCAAAACCACACTGTCAATCAAACCCCTTGCTCAATTCTACGTCACAAAGCGCAGAATCTTAGAACAGCTTGTTCTGAGACAGTGCATATGATTTATTGAGATTGTAAAAAAACCACTGGGTGGATTTTTATCATTCTAGGGTGGTTTTGCTCCTACACTGCCAACACACATTTATGTTAAAACACCATGTAAAAGTGAATTTTCCATAATAGGTGCCCTTTTCCAAATCCATATGTTCTTTTGGCTGGAAGTTATTTTACTTTATAAAGTTTTAAATGGATATTTTTCTTACATCTCCATCTTCCTCATTACTCCACATAAAGTCAACATTTGAGATATTTTCATCAGCTATATGTTCAAGCCCTTCAGAACTGTATATTCTGCACATGAAAAAGTTTTAAAAATGTATTGGTACTGTGATATATATTTTTTAATAAAAGAAATTTCAATCAGCATCACTGAATATGTGACTTCAGTAACAGGCTTTCAAATCTGTCCATTATAATGGACAGACACATTAAAAAAAATCCTGATTTAAAACGTGCAATTCTGCAGTCGATTTTTAACTTAAACTAATAAGTTAAATCTTTATATTTTACATACAAACTATGAAATACTGGTAAAAATATATACAAAATGTAAATACACCTTAGAAAATGTTGCTTGCTTCTGTGTTTGGAGTGAAGTGCTGCCATGCTTCTCTTCAATGTAGAGTTTTTTTTTATATAATTACTACATGCAGAGCTTTACTGGCATTTGATTGGATGACAAACGTCCAATCTCATGGACTGCAGGCTTTAAACTATAGGTGAAATGCTCCAGAAGTTAAAAAAGGGGGCTGACATGTGATGTCCATTGTAATGGACACAGGGTCTGAATGGGTTAAAAAAAGACCAAAAAAAAGAAAATTGGTTATATTTTTGGTAACACTTTACTTGAAGGGGTGTGCATAAGACTAACGTGACACCTTTATAATCATGACATGACATGTTATGAATATGAAGGAAGTTTTATGCATGTTTGTGACAACTGTCATTAAGTGTCATTCACTCAGTTATGACTTTTTTAATGCAAATATGACACTGTTTGAGATGTCTTTGTTTTGACACCTTGACATAAAACCAATACATCATAACCTGTCAGTGTCTTTGTCATGACAACTTGACGTTACCAAGACAGCACAACCTGTCATAAACATGACATAGCAGATTAATTATCAAACCTAAGAAACCACCTCGCTTTATAGGTTAACATTACATTAAACTATCAGGTGGTTGGTTATGACATTGGCTGTCATGAAGCCATTATAACTTTTTAATGACAAATTCAATCAGTATACCACTGTAGTGTTGAGGTCATGAAAAATATTCATGACACAGTTATAATGTTACAGCCAATGTCAAAGCCAACCACATGACAGTTTAACTTAATTTAATGTCAGAGTTGTCATGACAAAGACAGGTTATTATGTTATGGTTTATGTCAAGATGTCATAACAAAGACATCCTAAACAATGTCCTATTTGCATTCAAAATGTCATTATTAAGCGAAAAACACTTCTGACAGTTCTCATAAACATACATAAACCCTACTTTCATATTCCAAACATATGTCATGATTATGAAGGTGTCATGTCAGTATTATGCACACCCTTTCAAAGAAAGTGTTACCGGTTTGGGTCACATTCTACCATGCAAATTAGAATCCATGTGACCTTTCGATCAAACGACCAGTGCATCTCAAAAATGATTCCCTTTTGCGAATGACAACACCAAACTATTGAAAATGTTAGATCTGAAGATGGTGTATTCCTTTCAAAGCAGTGTCTGAATTAGTTCTGTGCTGAAAGTGCTTAATTATTAAAAGGTGTCGCTATGGTGCCAAGTCATGTTTGTAAGTCTTGTTTTGTCTACCAGGCCCTGATGGAGAAAGGTCACAGTCATTAGATGAAGCTGACTCCTGTCATGTGTAGAGAAAGACTAGAAGAATATCTCCAGATTACGCAAACATGACTCCTGTGTGTGTTTGAGGTGAAAGATGGAGGTATTCATTGAACAATATCAGTGTGGATGTCTTGGAATATAGAATCAAAGCATGGTTTATCTTTAGGGGCCCTGTGCATCTTTTAAATGGTGGCACAAGGGAGATTGACAAACTCAGTTGTAAAATGCATTTGCTGTAAACTGCAGGCCAGTGGCAGAGGTAACTAGATAAGAAAGTGTAAATTGCGTGTCTCCAACATATAATAAAGCACAGTGTTGACTGAAACGCTTATTCCTGAAACCAGTGCATAAAATCTATTACAAGTGAAACAAGGGATTTTTAAGTGTGAACAAACCATAATAAGCTCTTAAATGAGCTTGTTAGGGTCGTAATCACATGCAGATTTGAATAATGATTATAAATTAAAGGATTTGATTCAGTCAGTATGAGTGTGTTGAAGGAATCCGAGAAGGAATGGACTTGAATGAAGAGTAGCAGACTTTTTGTCAATTATTCTTACATTGGTGACTCATGAATAATGCATTGCGGGTGAAGGAGAATCAGTCAGGTATAAATATAGTCTTTTGTATTGTGTAGTTTGACTGATAACGGAAGTGCTTCCTCTGCAAGCGTGTGCAATTGAATTCATTTTTATCTGTTTATTGCAATACATTTTTTTTTTAATTTTGAGTAGAATTTCAGAACAGAATAGTGGATGGATGATGTAAATAATATTATTGGTTAATTTACCACATTAATGCTTTCAGTTTCGGACAAATGAATAGGCTTTTGGCAGTTGACATGGGTATTTCTAATGAAAAGGGAGGCTGCTATATATCATCATTAGTGGTCTTTGCCATATCTAAGCACAATTAAGCTAGTGTAATCTGAATAATGCACATTTTCTAGTTGACTATATGGTTGAATGGTTCATTTTTCAATTGTTCATAATTTTAAGAAATATGATAATTCTCAGACCCAAATCAGTGTATTAGCTGATGATGATGTTTTTGTATTATTTTTCTGACTAAATTACCTTTCTTCCCAAGGCAGTTGTAATCCTCAAGGAACAACAAGCATTGGGAGTATTAAAAAAGCTTATGAATTACAGATGCAGTTTCCAACCACTAACTGTACGTGGGACGGGTTCAAGTAAACGTCAAAGGATTCAGTTGTTTTTGAGGAGGAGAAAACGTGATCATTGTAAATTATGGAGACATTAACAGGAATCATGAGCACAAGAGAGTTAATTAGCCCCAAAAATAAGCTTTTTATCTGAAAGACATTCTCATGCGTCTTATTCAACTTAATTGTGGACTTTTGTGAATAGAGCTTAAATAGGAAATTAGGGCATGTAATGATCACATGATCAGGAATGGTCATCAGCATTTAAAGGGATAGTTCACTTTTAAATACATTTTTGATATGTTTTAGCTTACCTCAATCCAAAGTGTAGGTGTCTTTGTTTCCACAGTATTTTCAATTTTGATATTTTTAGGTCAAACCGTCTATCAGTCATAAAACGGAGATTTATGGGGCCCACCTCTAATACCCTTTTCCACCAAAAAAGAACTGGTTCGGAACTGGTGCTGGTTCAAAGTTGGTTTGGAGTTGGTTCAACTTCGAACCGCTTCAGAACCTGTTTGTTTTTCCACTGACTAGAGCGCCCAGGGAACGACGTCGTTACGTCACTGTTTACGTCGCCATACGTCTTGCAAGTACAACATTACTTTGGGATTATCGCTAACTCGTGTATCAAGAAGGCTTTAAAAAACAATCGAAATGTGTAAGTCTTTTAATATTTTCGCTTGATATGTAATCTTTTCTGATAAGTTATGTACCCCTGTCTTGTGTCTATAATGTCTTAATATAAAAATAAATAAAAAAAATAGAAACGCTTGCGTTAACTTCAAGCATAACAATTACAAAGGCGGACTCCGTCGTGTTTCTGCAAATGTTTCTCTTGGCTTTGCGATCCTTTATTATGGTCAGAAAAGATGTTTAGAACACATCTAAACCCGCCCCAGCCCCCGACGTAAGCATGACGTGGTAAAGAACGGTTCTAGTCCAGCAAAGAGTTGGTGCCGCTTTGGAACCAGTTCTCCTGGCCGAGAGCCGGTTCCTTGGCTGTCGAAACACAAAGAACTGGTTCGCGCAGGGCACCGGCTTCGAACCGACTCTCAAAATGCTTTGGTGGAAAAGGGGCTTAAGAGCATGCACAGAGAAGTCCAAATTAAACATGACGATTTCCATTACGATTATATTATTACGATAAATATGTTTAGATCTTCACAGTGGAAGGTAAAACTTCCAAAATCTCTGTGTAAACAATAAGTGACGTACACACGCAAGTGATAACTTCCGGCGCATGCGCAGCCTGAAGCACCCGTGCCTTCAGATCAGTTGAACGTGACTGTGGTTTCAAGAGGTAAAAACGATATAAATACTGTTCGTTTTCTCACACAAATCGCTCGTTTCCTGTCTTAGGCCATCAATGTGTACTTACATTCATGAGTCATTAAATCATGTTTAATTTGGACTTCTCTGTGCATGCTCTCTGAGGTGGGCCCCATAAATCTCCATTATATGACTGATAGACAACAACGGTTTGACCTAAATATATCAAATTTGAAACTACTACGGAAACAAAGACACCTACATCTTGGATGCCCTTGAGTCAAGCTAAAACATAACAAAAATTAATTTCAAAGTGAACTATCCCTTTAAAACGATTCTGAAGTTGGGTGTTTTTCTATTGTCATGTTTACAAGTATAGTTTACTTTTTAAGTCTAACTGTAACTACCGTAGTACAGTAAGTCTTCATCAGCTCAGGATAAATACACTGGTTGGGCCTGAACATTATCATACTTTTCAAATGATTTTCAAAATAGAAAATGTGAGTAAAAAACAATAAATATGTCTGTTTTAATTAATTAATCACACAAACATTAATTATAAACACAGAAAAGTACAGTACAAAAACAGTACAAAACAGCCTTTACTGTTAAACTCTTATAAACTGACAAGAAAAAAATATTAACAATATTTTAATAATATTAAGGTTGAAAACCTTGAAATTTAGCTTAGCAGAGATACCTAAAATTGTTTCCTTGTTTTGGTTTTGGATTAGTTTGAGATGAAACAATAACTGATGCGATCAGCAGTTTATGGTATTGATATATCAGTTGATGATAAACCAGTAATATAACTGAAAATAAAGAAGATATGAGGTCTTACTGTATCTTAAAGTAGATGTGCATGCCACTCACTGAGAGTTTCAAGTTATTTTTGATCAAGCTCTGTTTTGATGTCGAACTTTCTGAAATTAAACCTTTGTGTTGTTTCATGCTTCATTTATTCGGAATGTTATGCAAAGATTCAGGTTCCTGCACTTGGGCTTCGGAAATTGGGCTTCCCTTTTCGTCTATGATGATTGAACACAGATTGTTTATTGGCAAGTTTCACTTGAGTAAAAGCAACTCAGAAATTACTTTTCCCACTGCTTTTAGTTATTGTCCAGCCATGCAGTGGACCATGTTTAGTGAAGGGTCTGAACCAGAAGAGAACCAGATTGATTGCTCTGATTTTCTCCCACTGCAATCTCATGGGCGGAAAGGTGAGTCTGCTCCCATGATGCATTGCCACGTGACTCCTACAGAGCTCTGTTCCCTCTTCGCTTCATGTACCCTTCTGAAGGGGTAGCATTTTCAAATAAATAGAAGATAGAAATAAAGACACTGCACTGAGCAAATTCTGTAGCCAAACATGTATTTTAGAAATATTAGTATTCCTGCATAAGGCATGTAATTATAATTTTTATGACCATATCATGATAGTGATTAATAAATGCTAAAGTTACAGTATTGTGTGATATTATTCAAAAAAGAAACAGCACTTGACATTTTCCTATAATCTAGTGTCAATAACTGATAGCGATAACACTCCCACCTTGTTTTTACAGCTGATTCCTTATTGAAGGGCCTTCTATCATCAAATTTGCTTTTCATTTTTACACCTTAATGGTGCTGATAAATTTAACACAGAAGCCTTGTGACGGCAGATTGACTGTGTGTCTGAAGTTCTTGATTAGCCCATAAAGGCATAGAAGCAAACATCAGCAGCTGATGAGCGAGAGGACCAGAGTGAACCATGAAACTGATGTGATTCGCCTGTTCACAAGAACACACAGCTGATGAAAAAAATTACAATCAGAAGACATGAAATGAGGTATATAATGTTTCTTAATGGATTTAATAATTAATTAAATGGTTCACTATTTTTCTTTTTTTTATCCTCTTAGATAAAGGTTCTTTTTTGGCATCACTGAAAAATTACATAAAAAGGTTGCTTTTTGTAATGGAAGTTTCTTTAGATTACTAAAATGTTCTATTAAGAACTGTGGGGGACCCTATAGTTTTTCTATGGCATTGCTGTGAAAACTGAAGAATGAATTGGTGGTTGCTACACTCTCAGAAAAAAAAAGGTCCAAAAGCAGTCACTGGGGCTGTACCTTTTCAAAAGGTACACTTTTGTACCTAAAGGGTGCATATTGGTACCTTAATGGTACATTTTAGCACCGAAAATGTAAATAATAGCTCCTAAAATGTACATATTAACACCTGAATGTACACAATAGCACCTAAAATATACACATTAGCACCTCAAAGATTCATATTAGCACCTAAAACGTACATAACAGCATCTAAAATGTACATATTAACACCTAAATGTACATAATAGCACCTACAATGTACACATTAGCACCTAAAATGTACATATTAGCACCGAAAATGGACAAAGTGTACCTTTTGAAAAGGCACAGCCCCAGTGACAGCTTTTGTACCTTTTTTCTGAGAGTGTACATTTGATCTAGGTGGTCATACCTACGATTTTCACCTGATGGTTGGTCAAACAGGCGAAATGCATTGACCTACAATAGAGGATGGACTTGGGCCTTTCTGTAGGACCTAAATATCATGGAGACTTAGAAGTGGACTCTTTTGACTTAGCAATCACCCACAACACCCAAACATTATGCTGACAAATTTCACATGCAACCATTTACATTTTCCTAAAAAATTTTAAAAAAAAATCAGACAGATCTTATGAAATAGTGTGTGTATGACACGCCAATTCGTATTTCCATTTTTGCGCGCTATCAAACCGCATAATCGCTTTTCAGCATGTTTATGAATGCCACTGACTTGACTTTACTTTACTGTATATATAAATATATGACCTACCCCAACCCCGTCCCTAAACCTACCCGTCACTGGGGTTAATAGCATTTATAATAGAGTCTTCCCCTACCATCCTAGAAAAAAAAATATATCGCTCCCCAGATGTAGACCTACATTTTGCTTCGCTTTGCTCGGACATATAACGGCGTGTACACACACATGGAATCACACGGACATTTAATGGCGTAGATATACACGCATACACGTGGATAGCTCAAAATGCATATAGATAACGCAATGTTTACGCAAAAGTCATGATGTCATGCTGAAAAAATAGAACTCTGATAGCCCTCATGCACCAGCAATCACATCTCATTTCAGTATATAAAAAATGTGTCTGTTGTTTGTAAAGCTATGTTTGTATGTATTTTCTCTTTCTCTGATGTTTTTTGTTTGATATGGACCTATAGGTCAGAAATAAAAGAGTACTATAATCTTTTGTAATGCTGTGTGAGATATCTGCCATGCCACAAGTCATATTAAGGTAGATAAAATATGGAGTGGGCTACTGTAGAATCTGTAACATCCAGCTTGATCCCAATCTCTTCTGCTGCCTCCAAATGGCCTTGAGAATTGAAAAACAAACCATCCTGCTGAGGATTCACAACAATGTCTGATGAGTCGCTAGAGCAAGACTTTTTCAGGTTATCTTGCCTCGTTTCTTCTTCTTGCATGTCCTTCACTCTGCTTGTGTGAATGTGACTGCTTTCGAGGGAGAGATATGTTGTGTTTTTGTGTTAAATGTAGCTTCTGCTGTTCTGTTCTTTATTGTTATGTTGTTAAACTAGATTTTTATTTAAAAAAACACACCGTCTCTGTGATATTATGGGGCCTGATGTATACACATTATTTATTAGTTTGTTTATTAATTTACTATTCAATTGTTTTGTCAGGTTTTGTCCTTCAAATGACGTAGCCAATAAACTGCAGTTCATGTGATTTATGATGGTGGAACGCATTTCAGGTACCCCTCTGATCCCTTTATCATCAATAAACAGACTTCAAAATAACCTGAATTACTTTTCACCAGATGATGGTTGAACTTCAGACTACCTAAGCTATTCTAACCTGCTCCATCAAACCAACAGAGTTCCTGGGCAAATTAAATGTGATTGCATGCAGTGCAACACACTGAGGGCAAGTGCGGAAATGCACACGCATTCACACTGCTTAATACCATGGGAGTAGTGGGTTGCGACTTCTATTTAACACATGAAAAAAGCTCTGATTTAATTTAGAGGGAAAGTGCAGGAAAAAAAATCAAGTGAGAGAGAAACACATCTTACATATAGAGAAATCCTTTTAAAAGCGTAATGGATAAGCCACTGACAGTCTCTGAACATACTGTTCTGAGTTGCGCAGCTGGCTTTCATAGATCTTGAGTCTTTCTTGTATTCTACGTGCTTTACAGTCCCATGGGGGAATTTCTGAGAGTAGTTCCATTTGTGAGAGCCGTTTGAGATTTCATTCATCACCATATTTTTTTACATTAATTTCAGATTAGTAGTCAATTTAATTATAAATAATACAAATATTAGAAGAGAGCAGCTGTGGAGTGGAGGTGATGACATTTTTAACAGTCTCCCTGCAGAGAGAGTTTACTAAATAAGTTCATTTGGATTTCAATCCATTTTTTTAATGCATCATTGCTTGTTGCGTCTATTGAGACCATTGGAGTTTATTCTTTAGTTTAAAACGAATGTTGAACGTCAACCATCATGTTTACTGCACAATTCTGCAATCGCAATTCTCAAGTTCAAGAGCATAAGGCTCATTTATGAGTCAACTATTTTTAGAACATTTGCTTTCATAGGTCTTCCACACATATGCTTGATGTTGATTAATCAAGTTGAGCGTGAACCCTTGATCATGTATTCAGATTAATCATGCTTGTCTGGAGAAGCTCTTTTACTCTATGTTTAATTACAGGCAATTGTGTTTTGACAAGTTTTTTTTCCTTCTCAACTTTACATATTTTATGAACTAACGTCTTATGTTCCCTTTCGAACAGTCACTTTGTATTGTGTAGCTATACGCTGTGGGGAAAACGTACTCAGTTACTGACATAACCTCGGTTCTCTCTAGAAGAGGGAACGAGTACTGCGTTATCTTACACATGGGAAAACCTCTTTTCCACGAGATATTCAACATGGCATCATGACTTTGCGTGAAATACACGCCACTTTCAAGTCAAGTGGCGTGTTGTCTATATGCATTTTGAGCTATCCGCGTGTATTTCCATGCCGAAACGAACCGTCATCTTTTGTGTGTATGTCTGCGCCGTTAAATGTCCAGAGTTATACCACGTGTATAATAACCAGAAGAAACATTGTGCCATGAATGAACTAATCAGCGTCAACAGATCAGCAACATTCACCATTGATTTACTGTAGTAACACTAACTGTTACCATAGAAGTTTGGCAGGTAGGCTAAGGCATGCGAGGCTAAGGCATGCTAGCTTGCGAGGGCATCAAGAAAAGACTGGATTCGGAGGATGAAAGGCGTACTGGCTGCACAACAGTATATATTCCTTCGCCAAACTCGGAATCAAGTGTTGATATAGTAGTGTTGATATAGTAGTGTTGATATAGTAGTGGAGATGGCTGTGCCAGGCTAGTAATCTCTACTATACAATGAGGTCTGTTGGTGGTCATTTTTGTCTGGGTCATAAAATTCTGTTATATAGCTGACCCTGCCCCGGCCCCCCATCAAAGTCAGGAATGGTAATGTGGCCCCCAAAGAAAAAAGTTTGGTGACCCCTGATTTATATCTTTTCTCAGTGCTTTGGGGGGAGGAGTAGGGTAAGTTGTGTCACTTCTTACCTACTCATAGTTTTCACAATAAATCACACCCTAGAACGCCCTTTTTATACAAAATAATATTGTTGCTGATGTTTATTTTATTAATATTATTAGATTAAATTAAATTATAATAACATTACTATTTCCTGAATTCTTGACAACATGCAGGGAATTAAATGTGATTTAGTTTCAATAAAATGTCTTGTATTGATGCGAAAGTGCCCTGCAGTCATATCTGCCTGGATTGCAAAATAAGGCTTTTCTCCATTGATCGCATGTCATTTTTACCAGGTTTGTACTAATATAGTAAGACATTGATATTTAAAGACCAAATTCAATATACACCATATTGATGATCCATAGTTTGCCCAGGCAAGCAGATGAACCCAGAATATTAACCCAACATACAGTTTCTTGTAAAGTGCTTTAAACCATTATAAAGAAAGTACTTAACCATTTAGAAGCGTTGCGTTCATATTTGGGGCATATCTCCTCACTTGTATATATGCATCATTAATAACATGTATACTGAATTTCGATTTTTTAGGCTGCATCTCTGTTACTATGCATTTTAGAATGTCCTGCTGTTTTTATTGATTGAAATACTGCAGTCCATTGCTGCTGTATATGGGTAACAAATAGCCCAAATTTTACTAAATCAAAATTATATTTTCAGAGAGCTAGTGCAAAAGGACTTCCTGTCCCTTTTACATAACATGGGCTCACCCCATGTTATGGGTACATTGAATTAGGTGTATGCAGTTTACATGAGCAAATACTGTGGTCTATTCTTGTTCTGTTTATACATTTAAATGAGTTCCACAGGCTTGGACTGGATGTCTCAGAACAAGCTGAATTCAAATCAATGCGGATGCATAAAGTATGCAACTGTTCTCCTTCCTCAACCTGCATCCTTCAACCTGTCTGGTGGACAATATGGTAGCTAACAGAATAACAGCTGAATGTGCTGCATCTGGCCGAGATTCGTGTCTGCTAAATGTCACCATGATTTACAGTAATATTAGTCGAATTTATAGAGAATCATTATGTTTTCATGTGTGCGGTGCAATAGAAGGTTTATAGTGTTCGAATCCCAAGATGAAAATGACAAATTAGTTTCGGGGCAAATGAGGGAAGCCAATTTGATGGCTTTGAATTTGTCCTCTGAATGCTGCTGTCCTGCTGTCACTGCGACGCCATTATCAGGTCGACATTTGAACAGCTTTAGTAAGCATCATTTGCATTCACTGCCTGCCCTTGCCATAATTGCAGCATTGGATACTTTCTTAAAGGGGTGGTTTACTGCATTTTTTTCTTTGCATGATTGTGTTTAATTGAGAGTCAAATTGAGAGTATTAATTTGTTGATGAAAGCCACACTTGCTTCAAATGTCAGATGATTTCAGGGCAAGAAATCTATAATATAAGGATTCATCTATAGTTTCCCCTATTAAATCCAGTCACGCAGCAGATGTTTTGCCAAATTATAGTTGAATAAAGTTGTAAAAAAAATGTGCGCACAAAAAGTATTCTCGTCACTTGATAAACTTAAGACTGAGCCAGAGCCACTGTAGTCACTCGGACTACTGTAACGATGTCTTTCATAACTATAGGGCCGGCCAGTTTCAATCCATTAAGAGGCCTATGGAGGATGGAGGTTTTGATTTCATCAAAAATATCTTAATTTGAGTTCCCAAAGATGAACAAAAGTCTTACAGGTCTTATTTACTGACAGAATTTTCATTTTGGGGTGAACTAACTCTTTAAATGACAGTAAAGACTGGAGTTGTGAGGAAAAAGTGGGAAAGAGGTTTGCGATTGACTGTACAACTAGATTTGACAAAAAATCGGAGGTATATTTTTACAGACTGCTATAGAAAGAGGAGCAAATGGATCGCTGCAATTCACAGAAACAACTGGAAATAACTGTCAATATGCTGAATTTAGCTGTAAAACCATACCCATATATTTTGAATTGTTATATATATATATTAACAACTCATCAATTAAATATTTATCATTGCATATTCTGCATTATTGGACGTTTCTTAATAAACACTGACCAAAAAAAAAACTATAAAGTTTTAGGGCTGGACGATATGATGATATATAGGGTATATATAACACTGATATAAGTGATCACCTGGATTTAGACCTACATTGTATTTATATAAAGCGTTCACAGGCAAATTTGCTTTATGTTTACCATCTATATTGCTTTTATTTCCCCGGCGTCAAAATCAGGCAAACATAAATGTCAGGCAACACGATTCCTGGCTGCATGTCAATATCCATGGATCACTGGATCTTTAGTAAGTTGTAAGGAACACTATATTGAGTCCAACATTTAGTTTAAATTGATACAATTTTTCATTTTAGTCGCATTTTCGCAGTTTCCCCTATTAAATCCAGTCACGCAGCAGATGTTTTGCCACTCAGTCAGGCTGAGGGGGTTGTTCCGGCGGGAAAGTGACATCAATGCATTCCCTCTATACATTAGAATAATATTTAGTTGTTGCATGCTGGGTATAACTTGTAATCTGTAACCTATTACATTTTATAACACTGATTTAGTCATTGTGATACCTGTACAATATTTACAGCTGCTTTTTTTTTCTTTTATAGGTAACAGCCATAAGTATCCAAACTTGTGAATTTGCAGGATTCAGTTCAAGTTTTAGAAATGTTTGGAAAATAATTGGCTGTCAAAAAATGCTTGGCACAATTATCAAAAATAATGTTAATATTATTAGATTATAATCACTTTTTATACTTTTTTAGATTATAATATTATTATTATCTGATTTCTTCCTACAGTATGTTTATTATGTTAATGTGTTTTTATATAAGGAAATTAATTATAATAGTCTGAATAAGATGTTTTGTATTGATGCAAATTTGCCCTGCATTTAGATCATTTTGACTAAAATTAGGCTATCATCATAAATGAGGATCCATAAAAATTGTTCACAACTCATATATTTTTACTCCTGAGTTTATAAAGCTTCAGTCAACAACTGAGAGGGTTCATTTTTGGGAAGAGGTGAAAACTATAGCGGAAGTTGAATGGTTACCTCAGGGAGAGGTGAAATTTATATCCCAATGGAGGTATTTATAGGCTAATAGTTCCTTGATAGCTGGTTTTATTATCTTCCTTCTCACAGGGAGAAAGGAACTGGACTGAAATGCTTCTTTAAAGAGAAAATACAATGACATAATTCCAGCACAAATTACCACATTTGTTAATGTTTTTTAAGATTTTTTTTCTTAAAAGATTTCTTAAAAGATGTCGTTTTAATAAAATGTATATAAATATATTATTTTTCTTATTTTATATATTATAATATATAATTGTATTAATAACCCTTTCAGATTCCAAAATGAGAGCTTAAATCAATAAATATGATGTATTAATACAACTTTCATAACATCAACATCTCGCACAGGAAAAAAACTCATTATAAATCAAGTAAACTTGCGTTGTTTCTTGACCACCATTTAGCATTTAGAGTCCTTTAGAGTCACGTTATAGTTTCTCATGTCACAAGCCTAATGATTTGTGGTTGTGTTTTTCCAGGGTAGTGTTGCAGTTTAAATTTAAGAGGTGCATAGGTTTATGTGGTGACGCTTGTTTAGCTTCCTCCAGGGATTTTACTGTTATGATGCCATAATTTTGCCCTCTCCTATTTGTTTCAGTTTGTATATAGCTTTGAGGATATGGGACCTACTGTCTTGACCTATATGGTATGTGCTTGGAAATCATGGATCATATTTTAAAATAGAGATCCTCCTCTTCCATCCACATAAATGAATTGCCATGCAACACTTTAGGCTGAAAGGAAAGAATTTTTCGCAAAATATGTTTCACAATGGACTTCACTGACTAAATGAATTTCATTGCCATGGAGATGTCAAGAAGTCCACAATGGGAAGAGGAAAAACAACCTTTTTGGGACAGATCTTGGAAAATTAAGCCTGTCTTAATCCCAAGATTTCCTTTAAAGTAGTCTATAGAGCCAATGTGCTCAGTGTGCATTGTGTCCAAAGTCATTAAATTCACTCTCTGTACATTTTCCAACAGTGTGGAAAAATTCAGGGTTTTTTTCCTCAACACTTTATAATCATTAAAAGGTTGTTATAGAATAGGAAGTGATTTAAAGGCCAGTGTTTTATCTGTTGACAGATGCCAGGGTGTCATTATCAATTTGCGCTAGACAGATTAGTCACTTCTTCCCATAATTTGCAGCTTGTAATCATCTTCGTTCTACACGTTATAGGTCATTGTACGTTGAAGCGATGTTCCTAAGAGATTTCTATGACTAAACATATTTTGAATGATTGTTTCCACGTTGGGCTATTATGGTTTAACTCTATTGCAGATTAACTTTTCCTTGGGTCAGATGTAAAAAGAAAAATGTAAAGTGGAAACCTATAATGTTCGCATCTTTTTATGTGCCCTATACAGACTGTATTTTTCTGCAGTTGTTTTTGTTCAGTCAGGGTGCTGGTGTGATTAAAGACATAAAGTGTGGTGAGGAGGAATGTCCTCTTGACAATTTAAGAGAATCTAATGTTGTTGTTTGCCTTTCAAACGCACATCAGTCTTTGTAGGGACCAGACATGCATAATCTCAATAATTTTTCTGGCCTATAGTATTTTTTAGTAAGCAGGAGAGAATTGAACAGATTCAGTAGTGGATAAAGTTGCAGAGAGTCTAATGCAGTAGTTATTTACTTTTCAGAGTAAAATAATCTGTGCAGAGTCTGACTTAATGCTTGAGGGGAGGTTAGCCAGAGAAGCATTCAGATTCCTGTCTCTGAGCTGCTTTTACTGAGTCTAACATGTAAGTGCTTTTATTCAAATCATAGATTTAGGCGTTCAGAGGAGATTCCATGCTGTTGTGACACCTCCAAGAAAAACAAACTAATTAGTCTTATGTTTTTTATGCAATTAATATATTAATTAATGCCTCTTTTTTGTTTTGATCCATGCAGTTACAATATATTGTTACTCTTAGAAGGAATCAAGCTAAATAAAATGGTTATATAGGCTACCTTAATTAAAATGTTTGGAATGATTTTTTCAGAAATTAATTTATTTGGCAAGGACAAATTACATTGAGAAAGTAAAGAGACTGTAGAGACAGATTTAATATTAAAAACGTTTCAAATAAATGCAGTTGTTTTGTTGTTAAATGAAGAATCTTGTAAAAAAATCATGGGGTTTAACATTCATAATACTAAATGTTTCTTGGTCACAAAAATCAGCATAGAATTATGTGACACTGATCGACTGCAGTAATGGCTGCTGAAAGTTGCGATTTTCCACCACAGGGATAAATTCATTTAAAAATAATATTAAAAAAGTAAAAATGTATGAAAGCATATTCTAGCAGTGTATATTTATATAGGAAGCAATACTGATTTGCCCCAAGCACTGAGAGCCAAAAATTACTGAATTTACTACACAATTGAAAATAAAACCATTGCTAAAGCCAATCCAAATACACTTTAGTTTGAACTTGTTCTCCCTTCATGCCTCTGCATCATTTAATCAGTCATGTGCTCACCCTGCGGGACACAGTGCAGAAGGTTTCAATGGTTTATGTCCCCACCATTGGCTTTTCCCTATACTCTCTGGGATTAATTATTGTTGCACCTGAATTGAGATTCATTGAAGTCCTGTTTCGTTTCTCTCCATCTCTTACCATCACTGTTGGCACCAGACGCTCCAGTGAATAATTTTTTCTAGTCTATGTAAAAAAAAATTTAGAAGGGATTGGAGAGCTCAAGAGATTCAGTGGTGAATGGAGGTGAATTTTAAGAACCGCCCTTCACTTTTTCACACTCTCATTATGACTGTGTTGCTTTCAAAGTTATAGCCAAACACTGGTCTCTCCCAGAAGGTCACAGTGCTCTCCGGGTCTATTTGTTTGTGACTCTCACTCATGGCTACTGTCTCTCACACACTCGCTCATGCATGTTTGTTGACTCTGTCAGTTATGCAGCAGCATGTGTCAGTGGGTGCATACCAAATGTGAACGTGTCAATCCTCTTGTCTGAATGCCTCACACACATTTCATCAGGCTGAGCATAAAATAGGGTTTATGATAAAGTTAGTCAAAGGATACAACACGTTTCTTCTGTTTAAATATGTGTTTAAAGAATATGCACAATACCCTATAGCCTGAGGGAGACATGCTAAATGATAATTAATACTACTGGTGTTAAAATACCATTTATAACAAAATCCTGCTTGGTCACACTTATATTAAGTGTCTTTAACTACTGTGTGCTTACGGCTTACAAAAAGTGTACCAGCTGTGTTCATTGCATTGCAATACACTTTTTCTGCTAATGAAGTGGGACATGGGTAAGGTTAGGTTTGGGAGTGGGTAAAGGGTTAACGCTAAAACCGCATTCTGGACAAAAGTGCACAAATAGTTTTGATTTATTTTTAAAAATACTTCTCTTAATCTGAGCGGTACAAGACTTGGCTACTTTCCTAAGTTTGCCTCCTGAACACACAATTTTTTTACTCAATTCTACAATGTTAAGTGGTTGGAAAAAAACTCCTTTATCTTGTATTTGGGTCAAAAATGGGCATCCATAGGAAATGAATAGGAAAAATGTCATTTAGAGCATTCTAAAATAAGCCAAAATAACAAAGTCAGGTGACAGCAAAGTCACTTCATCTTTAGGTTTTAGAACTTATTGGAATGATATTTTAATGTAGTCAAAAAATAAATAAATAAAACTACATTTACATAGAAATAATTTACATAGAAAATATGGTACTTTTTGAAGTAAATAAATTTAAAAAATACACCCAAAAAAAAAAATTAAAAACACAATAAATGGATAGACAAAGCTTTTTTGAAGACAGTGATATAACATTTATAATAAATAAAAATTAGGATCACACCGGAGTCCTCTGTTCCCATATTTTTCCACAATTACAGGATTAAGGGCTATAAAGTAAATACGGTTTGAGGGCTACTGGAAGGCTCAACTGTCTAAGATGAAAAAGGTTTTTCTAAAATATATAAGCACTTGAAAAACATGTATGTGCTCAATAAATGCATTGCGGGTTTTTTTGTCCAATTTATACGCTGAAATATCTTTTTATGTGCTGTGTAATACACACCACACAGTGCGTATCATATGCATGTAAAAATTAATTGCCGCGTATAAATTGCACGATAAATGCAATGTGTGCTACGCATTTCATGAGATTGGTTTGGTAGATTAAAAGAGTAGGAGTGGACCCTCTTACAAATTAGCATTTTTAATCATTTCAGAAACTAAATGTACAATGAACACGTATAATGATCCTCAGCTCAATTGGAGACATGATAACCTGCTGTTCAGTGAGCGAGTAAGTGACTTGAACTAATTCAATTGCGATTGATTTGCCAACCAAGCATACGTCTGCATGCCAGTCTGACTCAAAAATGGTTGTTTCTATTTCTGTGTGATCCTCAGGACATTTCTAACAGATTAGTTACCTTGAGCTCAATGTCTGGCCATATAACACTGCAGCTATCAGGAGGACCAGAAAACCGAAGGATATGTGGTGAGGTTGAGAACATCGAATTAGTGATCAAGAGGAAAAATGTAAGATGTTGAGAAATATATCATGCAAGCCCCACTCACTCTGCCCCCAAAGCGTTTTAAATTATGCTGGACATGTTAGCAAACAACACGTTTCTTTTTTGTCACATTTTGTTTCATGCAATATATCAAGTGTTTGAAAGGCGTACAGAACTCTATACAGCACTACATGCCCATTTAAACGAAGAGGGTACGTACCCTTCTCAAATCTTTGAGCCAAATGGATTTTGAATACAGCTTCAAATTAGTTCCCTCATTTTAGTAAATCATGGCCATGTTGTACTTAATTCGTTCCCTCATTTTGATTTGAATTAAAAGCGAGGTAACAAAAATAGTATACATGGCCACAATTGATTTAAACTAAGAAACAAATTCGTTATTCGTGGGCACAATAAATATATCTTTTGTTGTATGTTAAGCACTGGCTCCATAAATTAGTCCAAATTTTTACTAAAAAGAGCGCAGTTTTAGCTTTCTGTGAAAATGACTTTTGTAGATTGACCAAAATCAGCGTGTCTGTAAGTAATCTGTTTCTCAGGAGTGGCACGTTTATTTGAAGGACTCATGAGACTCACAGCCTCTGATTTGCAAAATGCTCTGTCAAACGCAGAGAAAATGTGCAGATTTAAAGGAGTAGTTCTTAATTTACTCACCCCCATGTCATCCAAGATGTGCATGTCTTTCTTTAGTCGAAAAATAAATGAAGGTTGATGAAAACATTCCAGGATTTTCTCCATATAATGGACTTCATTGGGAACCAAATGGTTCAAGGTCCAAATGAGAGTTTCAGTGCAGTTTCAAAGGGCTTTAAAACGACACCAGACGATGAATAAGGGTCTTATCTAGGACCCTTCGATTCATGACTCACAAAAAGATTTGTTCATTTTGATGAAAGAGTTTGAATAGGAGAGTCACGAACACTCATCACAAAACAGAGCAAGGTGAGCATTTGTGCTTATAAAAGTTGAGCTTTTTTATTTATTTTTTAAAGGTCCAATCGTTTCGCTAGATAAGACCTTTATTCATGGTCTGGTGTCGTTTTAAAGCCCTTTGAAGCTGCACTGAAACTCTCATTTGGACCTTGAACCGTTTGGTTCCCATTGAAGTCCATTATATGGAGAAAATCCTGGAATGTTTTCATCAAAAACCTTAATTACACATGGACATCTTGGATGACAATTATCAGCAAAAGTTTTTTGAAAAGTGAACTACTCCTTTAACTCTGTTGGGTGTCCAGTACTCATGTTTTAAATGTATTAGTTTGTATAAGCTACAAGAATATGTGGCAGCCAGAATCGATGCAACTGCAACTTTGAATTGATATATATTACAAAATAAGATGGCAGAGGGTACGCTAAGTGGAAAGTTCCTTCATTAGAAACAAATTGATTTGTAAAAAAAAGATAAAGTTAGATAAACGCCCATGGCTTCCTCTGTAACAAAATACGTCTTTTGGTCTCTTTCTCTGACAGGCTAATAAGCTAATTTTGTCCACTAATAAGCTTACATTTGTTTCAAGTAAATGAGTTGTTGTATAGGCTGGGATTTTCTCTTCTTTGAATGAGGTCGGTACATTAATTCCCACACATCCAAGTGCACTTCACTACACATTCTGGACTTTTTATATTAACAATTCTGTGGGTGTATACCATTGCTAATCTCTTGTTTTTTCTTTTCTTCATAATTGAATTATTGTTGTTGAAACATCCCTTTTATAACACAAATTAAAGTCCTATATGAATAATAGAACGTGTATGACAATTATGTATTCTCTGTTTCCTTGGATTTTTCTTTTTTAATTTTGTTTTGATGCAAAGGTATTTTATATCTCATAAAAAAATATACAGATGTTTTCTTCTACCTCATCTTATGAAAATGTTCTGTATTGCAATTTTGAATTCAATGGCTTTGGCAATTTCCAAGTCTCATTTTCAAAGAGTCTGGATTGACGTGAAGATCTCTACTGTAAGTCTCCATTCACTTTATGCCTTTTCTTTAGAAATACTAAAGTATGACCATATCCAATTTCATTTGAGAATAAGCCCTCACATCTTCTATTTATGAACTACCTTCGTGTTATTTTCATCTTGATCTAGGCGCTGTCAGAACAAAAAGAAAAATAACCCTTGAGAGCAGTGAGATGCTGGAAGAGATGCTATCTCACTCCATAAACAGCTAGAGTGCACACGGTTTAGAAATACTGAGCGGAGCCTGAACTGTACCGTGTTCATTTCATTTACTGGTGATTTAAAAGGAATCTCAACACTGGCCTCCAAATATTTCATTTTGATGTTTCAGGCCTGCCTTGAATTTATATTTAAACATCTGATCCAGCGATATCTTGTTATGCGTGTCTATGTTCATAAAGAGTGAACTTGTTTTGCCAGTGCCAAGATTTAAGTGTGCTTATCTTGACTGTTTTCATTGGCATTTGCATGTATGCTATCGTTTAGCAAACATGCCCCACGGGATAGCAATTTTTTGTATTTTGTATTTATCAACTATTTAAAAGTCCTAATTTTTTTAATACATTATTTGATATCTGTAAACCTACCATAAAGGTATGATGTAACTTTATTTTTGTTCAATTCAATACATCATTCCTTCTTCCAAATTTGTTCAATTCAATTCTTCCAAATTGAGTTTTTGTCTTATATCCCAGTCTGATTTGTATGGTAAGCCAAATAAGTGTTTACATTTTAGAACTGACAAGATGGTTTTTAAGGGAAATTACGTACATATGCACACACACACACACACACTCGCCCATGCTAATTGTATGTAAATCATATCATTGGCTTAGCTTTTTTTTTAGCTTAGGGATTAGAAAAGTCGTAAAAGTGACGCAGAGAGTTTTTATTACTTAATAGGTGAGTAAGGTATTTTACTGAACATTTAAATTGCCTTATGTAGCGCTCTGTCTGAGGCCATTGTAAAGCATTATCTATTGTGAAGGATGATATTTATCCACACAGTAACAGAGCCAAAGAACAACCATGCAAGTTTTGTTTTTAAAGTGCTTGAAGGCCAAAAGTTACCTTTACGAGTTTTAAGATCTAATAAGACCTCAATGAATCTTATTAGAAATATTATTATAATATATCCCTTTCATTTTACAAAACCATAATTACTAAATGTATATTGTGCATATGTGTATATAATACTTGAGCAAAAACCCTGTTCTGAACCTTCATTTTTTGGAAGATATTTTTTAGTGAGCTAGTCACAATTCCTAGAAAGTTTTTATTTTAAAATGGGCAAGTTTGTCAAATATGAATCGCTGCATGTTTTCAGTTATCACAAATGATCGCTGTGTTTAATGCTTGGTTTGTTATTTTCTTTCAACACTACAGAATATCCAACAACATATGTGATTCATTCAAATATCTATCTGCACTGGTCAAATGTGTCTGCCAAGAAACCTTTCTCACTATTGCAAATGGAAATGTTTCCTCTCTGGTTATGATTCTACAACCACAATTATTAATCTGTTACAGTTATATTGTGTTATGATTTTGATCCCACTCTGTAAGTCTAAATATTGAATCAACACAGACAATTTGAGGCACTTTTTTCCATTATAAAAATGGAAATCCCATCTGTAGCCTTCTACAGCTTTGACTTCAAGGAAACTGCTGCATTTCGATAGCGTGAGCAGCAACGTGTTCTCTCTTCCCTGTTTTGTGTCTTTGTCCTCGCTCTCTCTTACTGTGTGTACATATCTGCCTGTGTGAAGGTAAATACAACGTCAGACTACCCCTCAGTGACTTGATTTAATTGTCTGCATTCAGTTTATTATCAGATAAGCAATTTACCCATAAAGGATTTACATCAAATCTATCAGATGTACATTGTAATATCACAGACGTAAATAAAATGTTGTTTTTTCTTTTTAACAGTGTAATGATACACTTAGTGGCCCTTGATTCATGCTCTGTATATTATAATGATTATAGATATAGAACAGACACTCTCACGTGGCTATCGAATAGGTAGCAATGACCCATGAAAGGCCAGCCACTCATCAGCAGTAACTTAGTTTCCAGTGGCTGAAAGGTTGACTTTGGACCAACCTTATGTAAAACAATATTTACCTTTCTCTGCATCTTTTAGTGTTGATTGTCATTTAGGGGATTATTTTATAGATAGATAGATGGATGGATGGATAGATAGATAACACATATGTACGTGAACAACCTTGAATTCACAGTGATTCTGACTATTCAGCTTATTACATTTGTGCATAACTCCAAATCAAAGTACAGCCGACACATTTTCTGAATATCGTATTAATTATAATCACAACAACTTGTAATAATTGTTTTAATAAGCTCATTTTTTCTGCCTCAAAGGAATACATAATTGTATCTGCATGATTTGCATCACCTTAGCTGTACATTTCTGAAATATGGACTTTATCTTGTCACCTCTGATAACTCTAAATTGCATTTTGTGTAAAGCTGATTTGAAATGATATTATGAAAGCGCTATACAAATAAATGTAAATTAAATTTAATTTCTATTTCTTCTACACGCTACAATATTAGCCAAGCCCAAAATGGCTACACACAAGATTTTTAATTGTCTTAAGCACAAATTATTGGTCAGGAAATAGCTAAATGTAAGCAAATGCACTAGGCTACTTAAAAATCCATGGCTGTCTCAGAAAGAAACAAACATCAAAGACATGTTTTTGGCAGAATATGGGAAGTTTGATTCTGAGTGGTTCAGGCAGAGTTGTGTGGAGTGATAAATCACATGAAACATGAGTTGCATGGTGATGCTCCCGAACGTTCTCTCAAACGTTGAGATGAGAAATATAATATTAGATGCATCTCTCCCACAGTGAAGCATAGAGGATGAGCTGCCACTGTGTGGGGTGTCTTTTAAGCTGCTGGTATTTGTGAGCTACTTCATGGAAAAAGTCATTTAATGCTTTGGATTACAGGAGAATATTGCAGAATGACTTTAATTCCGCTAATGAAAAGTTAGACAAATGACCACATGTAATATTTCTACAAGAAAATGCTCCTGCTCAAATTAAGACAACCAAGAAGTGGCTTGAGAACATGTCCATCAGGCTCATGTTATGGCCTGGTCAGAGTCACCTTTATTTATATAACGCTTTTTACAATACAGATTGTATCAAATCAGCTTCACAGTGATACCATGAAAATAATACAAGAAGTTTCTAGAAGAAAATTGCGTGCAATGTCCACCTTATGTCAGGCAGATCAATAATATTGTTGAGTATTAAATGAGTCCAGATTTAAACTCTATAGTGAATATTTGAAGAGTTCAGATGCAAGTGCCATTTGAAATTTTCTTCTAAAATGATCATTTTTATCAAGCTTGTATATTTAAGTTCAGTAATTTCACTTAAATGGCAATGAAGATTACCTATTAATTGTCATTTGAGTGAAATTACTGAACTTAAATATACAAGCTTGATAAAAATGCTTGAAAAAAGCTTGAAAAAAAATGGTAAAACATTAAAAATGTAATAACTGAGTGAATGACGCTTATAAACATGCATGAAATCTGCTTCATATTCATGACAGTGTCATGCAATGATTATGAAGGTGTATGCACACCCTTCAAGTAACGTGCTACCAAATATTGTGCCATTTTTGGCTTGACTATTTATTTTACTTAACATTTTTTCATATATGTTCCAGCCCATTCTCATCCCAAGGCATCATCTTAACTGACGCCTTGCGAAGCATTTTGACCATGCTTCAATATCCAACGCTTTAGGCACCCTAGTCAGTTACATGACGCAGATCCTTGGGCATCGGGTAACTGATGCTTTACCTTCAGCGTCAGTTAGATGACACCCTAGGATCTAGTCTAACACTACCCCAGACCTAAACCTAACCGCGTCATCTAACTGACGCTTTACCTTTAGCGTCAGTTAGATGACGCCCGTGTCACGTACTGTAACTGATGGTAAAGGGTGCCTAAAGCATCAGATATTGAAGCATGGTCAGTTAGATAACGCCTTGGGATAAGAATGTGTTCCGAAGAACATTAAAGCATATCTCTTTCTTCCTTCATTATTTCATCTGCTTTATATTTTGTACAGCACAAACCACACATTTACAAATAAATAAACCCTTTGGATTGTGTATCTTCATTTATTTCTAATTTGATACATTTTCCCATTTATTTGTTTATTATGGGACGGTTGATCATTTCCAGATACTTTCTTAGCATCGTTTTTTTGTTTTAACTAATTATACCTGCCAAAGGGAATAAAATTTGAAAATTAAATTATGGTGGAGTTGTGCCAGGGATGAAAATGAAAACCAGGTTCACTGTTCAATGATAACGAGCCAATACAAATCATAACGCTGATAGAGGAGACATGCTGTAAAAATAATGATTTGGCTTTTAGAAAGGAAAACAGCTTTAAAGGAGTAGTTCACTTTTCAAAAAACTTTTGCTGATAATTTACTCATCCCCATGTCATCCAAGATGTCCATGTGCTTTCTTTTTTCAGTCGAAAAGAAATTAAGGTTTTTGATGGAAACATTACAGCATTTTTATCCATAAAATGGACTTCATTGGGAACCAAACGGTTCAAGGTCCAAAAGACACTTTCAGTACAAACTGCAAACTGTTCAAAGGGCTTTAAACGATTCCAGACGATGAATAAGGGTCTTATCAAGCGAAATGATCGCTCATTTAAAAAAAAAACAAAGTTTAAGTTTTATAAGCTCAAATGCTCGCCTTGCGCTGTTCTGTGATGCACGTTTGTGACTCTCCTGTTAGAACTCGTTCATCAAAATGAACTAATCTTTTCCAAGTCATCTGGTTCATTCAACGAACAGAATTGACTCAGAAAAGATTCATTCATTTTGATGAACAAGTTCGAATAGGAGAGTCACGAACGTGCATCACAGAACAGAGCAAGGCAAGCATTTGAGCTTATAAAACTTAAACTTTGTTATTATTTTTTAAATGAGCGATCGTTTCGACTTTATAGACCCTTAATCATCGTCTGAATTGACTTTAAAGCCTTTTGAACAGTTTGCACTGAAACTGTCTTTTGGACCTTCAACCGTTTGGTTCCCAATAAAGTGCATTATATGAAGAAAAATGCTGGAATGTTTTCATCAAAAACCTTCATTTCTTTCGACTGAAGAAAGAATGACATGGACATCTTGGATGACATGGAGTGAGTAAATTATCAGCAAAAGTTCTCAAAAGTCAACTACTCCTTTAGGAACATTTCTAAAAATATTCGACAAGCAAAAAAAAATCTTTTTCACCGACTCTCATGCAACTGACTGTTGTTTGAAAACTAAACGAGTTGTTTAAAATTTCTAGAAGAAGACCAGGTCTGCTCCCTTCCGCCACTGCAACCACTGAGAATAATGAGTGAGCTTTGCTGTAAATAAACAGTGCAGTCAGAAGAATACATCTCCTATAGGGTCAGCCAGGTCCTGCTATTTTTCTGTTGAAGAAGCCAGACTGTTTTTGAAGTTCAAAACAGTGATTATCTAAGGTGACTGCAGTCGTATTCAGGACGCCTTCTATGCTGGCCAAATAAGATTTTAGGTTGCTGCTGTGGTAGTGATGGCGTTATTATCCCAATTATGAGCCTTACTGTGTGCCATTTACTGGAGGAATGATTCTACCATGAGTATTGAATGTTGTTAAGCTGGCCAATCTGTGCATTTCTTTCCACACAAGCTGTTCGGAAAAATGTTTAAAACTGAAGTTGACATGCAGTCTCCTTTCAGTGACTTAAACTTTGCCACTGTACAGCGGAAGCGTCTTGATATTTAACTAGAGATTCCACTGACGGGTGTAATTTACTGCTCTTTGTGGCCTCAGCGAGATTTCTCTCAGCACTGCGACAGGGATTCTTTGAACCTACTTGCTATATGGCAGCTGGGCTGGCTTATGCATATTATCACCTAAGGTGCTGGAGGCAGAAATTTTGTTTGGAACATGACAAAGCAAATGAACTTGCCATGCAATAATACACTGTTCACTTTGCACAACATTCTTTCCTTTCAATGAGTTAGATTTAGGGCTGGTGGCCATTGTTTAAGGTAAGATGTTAGATTGTCAAAGCCAAACAATTTTCTTGCAATGGCCACATGGGATACTTAAGATTCTGTGACGTCCAAACAAATAAGCGATGGTGAGATACCAGTGCAGCACCAGTGGGGATGGAAAACATGAATGTTGCTGTAGCATGGAGTGATTTATTCCTCTTGAAGCTGACCTGTTTGACACATTGGGTGTTATGAGTGACAGTCACAGACGATTGATTTAGCAAGGTCGATTGACTGCACAGTGTCAATCTATAATGATAATTTGGTGATCTTAACAGACAGATTTTTTCTTTGTTATAGCATCCATTACTTAAAGGAGTAGTTCACTTTTTAAAAAAACTTTTGCATAATTTTCTCACCCCAATGTCACCTAAGATATCCATGTCACTCTTTCTTCAGTCGAATAGAAATTAAGGTTTTTGCTGAAAACATTTCAGGATTTTTATTCATATAATGGACTTCAATGGGAACCAAATGGTTCAAGATCCAAAAGACAGTTTAAGTCAAAGGATCAAAGGATCCAGACGATGAATAAGGGTCTTATCAAGCGAAACGATCACTCATTTAAAAAATAACAAAGTTTAAGTTTTATACGGATCAAATGGCCGCCTTGCTCTGTTCTTTGACGCAGCGTTTGTGACTTTCTTGTTCGAACTCATTCATCAAAATTAACAAATCTTTTTTTGTGTCATTTGGTTGATTTAACGAACGAAATGAACAAATTGACTCGGAAAAAGATTTGTTCAGATTTTTCAGTTTGTACTGAAACCGTCTTTTGGTCCTTGAACCGTTTGGTTCCCATTGAAGTCCATTAATGAAAAATCCTGGAATGTTTTCATCAGAAAACCTTAATTTCTTTTCAGCTGAAGAAAGAAAGAAAATGGACATCTTGGATGACATGGGGGTGAGCAAATTATCAGCAAAAGTTTTTTTTTTTAATTTTTACATGAACTACTCCTTTAACTTTGAACTATTATAGCCCATTTATTGTAATCCTCTCCATTCCACAGACAGACTAGCAAAATATTTCGAGAGCAACACACATGTTCTTTGTTTATTCATAATAAAAAACATCTTAAATTTAAAAGTGCAACAACACATTTTGCCAATACATTAGCCTACTTTAAATTCTAAGTTATGAAAATATGTTATGATTCTGACATAATAATGTAATTTCCGTAACTGACTGTTGATGTCCTTCCTCGAGTCGACACTATTTTATAAGCGTGTTGACTTTCAGAAATCCTCCTGACCCTGGTATGCAGCGCGTCCACTGAGAGACGCTGACGCAGATCAGGACTTGGGCATTCGATTGATGGAGTGTGATAAGGCCTGTTTGGGGCATACTAATAAGTCAGTCTTGAGGTGGATATTCAAAACATGATCTGCAACCTCTCACATGCCACCAAAGATAAATGTTATTCAATGACAACAGTTCCGGCTGATATATTGAATGAATGAGTCTAATATTTCTGTTAATGTATTCAAGAAAGATGTATTATTAATATTTATTTAGTTTAAGGACACTTTGGTATCACTTTACAATAAGGTTAATTAATTAATGTTAACTAACATGAGCTAATGAGCAATACATTTGTAACAGTATTTATAAATCTTTGTTAATGTTAGATAATACAAATACAGCTGTTTGTTGTATGTTAGTACAAATACAAGCTTTGATTTTATTAACGTATTAGTAAATGTTGAAATTAGTAGCCTAACTAAGAATTATAAATGACGAAAAATTATAGTTCATTCTTAGTTCATGTTAACTAATGAATCTTATTGTAAAGTGTTACCAATATTTTATATTATTTCCTTTTTTCTGCTCTATTCCCATCATGTTTTTTTATGGGTTTTTTATTATTATTTTGCTCTAAACATAGCTTAATTTTCATAATAAATGCCCTTTCTAAAAAGGAAAATTAGTAAGGCAGTAAACATGCAAAAAAAAAAGCACTAAAAAAGGCTTTCAGGACTGTTTCAGAGAAGCTTACTGATTTTCAATAGAGCAGACGGACCCCTAGTGGAAATCATTGGTATGTTTGGGTAAGGAGAGCCATTGAGAAGATGTATAAGTGGTGATATCGTGACGCGCTCCATTCAGTGCGAGCGGAGTGAGAGCTAAGGAGGTTCTCCACATCTGGACTCTGCTTTATACCATCTCTGCCAGCTGGAAAACTAATAAAATGCATAATAATTGTAAGTACTTGCACATTGAAAATTATATTTACAATGTTAAAATATACTTGCAATATTAAAATACTACCAAGTTATATTTGTATAATCTTTAAATTACTGGACAAATGCATCCATTTCATTTATAAACAATTAAAAACATGCTTATAAGGCTATTTGAAAAATAAAGGCTAAATGTGCTAGATTACTAACATTTTTTGGGTAACACTTTACAATAAGGTTCATTAGTTACTACATTAGTTAACAGTAACAAAGAATGAACAATACTTCTTCAGCATTTGTTAATATTTGGTAATGTTAATTTCAACATTTACTAATACTTTATTAAAATCTTGTTAACATTAGTTAATGCACTGTGAACTAACATGAACAACAATGAACAGCTAGATTTGTATTAACTGACGTTAACAAAGAATAACAAATACAGTAACAAATGGTTATTTAATGTTAGTTAATGCATGAACTAATGTTTAATAAATGAACCTTATTGTAAAGTGTTACCATTTTTTGTATATATAGCCTAATGCTTATTGTGTGTATAGTTCACAGTAAAGGTTGAGAACAACTGAGGGATCATCACCGAGCAGCAAAGGGCTTTCCCTGTTCCCGGAGATCGCATAGTGCCACCTGGAAAGATAAAAGGCTGCCTGTACTGGCCAATTATGCGCAAGGAAAAATAATCAGTTCTCTGACATTAGTGGAGAAGCAGGTGTGCGCTTTTGGCACCATGGCGGACATCCTTTGGTCTTTCAATGAGACAACTAGAAACTCCAGCGTCACCAATGAAACTTACGGCGTGAAACCCCCTGAAGCGGAACGAAGAGGTTGCAAAAGTGGAAGTTACTGTACTGGGCTTGGTGCTCTTCCTGGCACTCGCCGGTAACCTTTGCGTCCTTATTGCAATCCACACAGCCAAGCACAGTCAATCTCGCATGTATTACTTCATGAAGCACCTCAGCATCGCAGACTCTGGTCGTGGCTGTCTTCCAGGTTCTTCCTCAACTCATCTGGGACATCACATTTCGCTTTTATGGACCAGACATACTGTGCAGGTTGGTAAAATATCTTCAAACCGTTGGGATGTTCGCTCTCAACGTACATGCTGGTCTTGATGTCCATTGACAGATGTATGGCAATCTGTCAGCCACTCCGTTCTTTACACAAGCGAAAGGACCGTTGTTACGTGGTTTGTTCGTGGGCACTGAGCTTACTTTTCAGCATCCCACAGGTTTATATATTTCTCCTTACGTGAGGTGGGTCCAGGAGTATATGATTGCTGGGGAGATTTCGGTGCAGCCGTGGGGAGCGAAAGCCTACATTACATGGATTAGTCTGACAATATACATCATACCAGTGACCATTCTGAGCGTCTGCTACGGACTTATAAGCTTTAAAATATGGCAAAACTTTAAAAGGAAGACGAAGAAGGAGCCCTGTATCACTCTCACAACCAAAGCATCGAAAAGCAGCGCACTCACGCGGGTCAGCAGCGTCAAACTTATTTCCAAGGCCAAAATCACCACTGTTAAAATGACCTTTGTCATCGTACTGGCTTACATAGTGTGCTGGACTCCGTTTTTCTCCGTACAGATGTGGTCAGCATGGGATCCTGAAGCACCAAGGGAAGGTAAGTTTCTTGAACAGTTTGATAAGCGTTTTATCTGCAGTGCAGGCCCAGATGCGAAATTGATTGCATGGAGTCAAGGGAGGGTACATATGGGTAGTTTATGCCTTCGGTAAGGGAAGTTCGATTAACAATTTTTTAGTCTGCGGATTTTTCATTTTATTGCTATTTTTGGGATCAGTTACAAAAAGTTTTCCCTCTCCAATTTTGCTTCTCTGAAACAGCTAGCCTACATTTCTTGAACTTATACAGTAGGCCTAGGTCTATTCTTTAAAAAAATATATTTTTTGATATTCTTATCTATCTATTTATCCATCTCATGAAAATGCGTCTCTACATCACGCATTGTTTATCGTGCAGTTCATACCCCAGATAGCACAAAGCTGTTTGATGTCCTATTGACATCTGGCAGGAACGCATTTTTAGAGTGTTTGCTCATCTGCAAGACGTCTATAGGACGTTTCCTGTCAGATGTCAAATAGATGTCTATTAGATGTTCATTACATCTTAGAGACATCTTCTGAGACGTCTATTTGACATCTGCAGGAAACGTCCTATAGACGTCTTGCAGATGAGCAAACACTCTTAAAAATACGTCTGCCAGATGTCAATAGGACATCAAACAGCCTTTTGCTATATGGGGACGCGTGTATATGATACAGTTTTCGCGTGCATACGCACTTTATTTGCGTGTAATACACACGCACCCCACACCACTACTAAATACTATCTATCTATCTATCTATCTATCTATCTATCTATCTATCTATCTATCTATCTATCTATCATATCTATCTATCTGTCTGTCTGTCTGTCTGTCTGTCTGTCTATCTGTGATGTAGGCCTATTAGAGTTTTTTATTTGATAATATGCTACTTTAATTATTAATAAATATTATTAATAATTATAGCATTAATACTAATAACAATAATAATAATAATCACATTTTTTTTCATAAACTTAGTTAATAGTAGTAAACATAAATAAACATAGTTAATAGGCCTAAACATAAAATTAAATGTAAAAATAAGGTTGACATTTGCAAAATATTAGTCAACAAATGAAACAGATAAAATTAAGAAAACTTACATACATCTTTAGCCAGCAATCTCGATGGCAAAAAGTGTCCCAATCTGCCTGAATTCACCCTACCTCACTAATTAAACAAGGGATTCTAGCCTATACACTATGTCAGTTTGTTGGCCAATTAGGCTGTTCGCTATTAGAAGTACCCTCCGTAAGGTCTGTACTCTGTAACTTTACGTAAAGCAACGTTCCCCATCTCACTTTCTGATTTATTTTCATCTACAATACTTGAACATGCTAAGCTATTCTCATCACATGGTTATAAGTTTAATACAATTATCAGTCTGGTGGCCTACTACACAGTGAAGATATAGCTTTCAAAACTAAAATGGTAGCCTAAAATGAGTTCATGTGAGATGGTTCCAGACCATGTGAGATGGTTCCTGATTGTCTAACTTTAGGAACCAAGTAAAGAAGCTGGTTTTAATTCATTGTAATTCATTGAATAAGATGAATAATGTTCTATCAGTCCAGATCCAGGATTGTTTTGGTGGGCATTTTACTTTTAAATCACTACAGATGTACTCCGCTATAAACAGCAAAGCTATAAAGACCGGCCTCGGGAAAGCATTAATATTCAGAAGAGCTACACCGCTTAAATCATGACCGTCTGCTGTATGAGAAATCACCCAAACAAACGTACTGGTGATAAATAACAGTTGAAGCTTGATGCTGCTACAGTATATGGCATTAATACTGTACATTATGTGCTCGAAAAATTATTTACAAATAGTCATTTTGTTTTTTACATGCACACAAAATCTAACTTTTCAGTACAAAAGACATTGAGGAACCCTAAAACTTTTTGAGCTTATAAACAACACATTATTTAAAAATAGTAATTGATGGATTTTTAACTGGATAGGTTTAGTCAAAAGTTGGATTCAACAGTTACACGGTTAAAGCATGGCTTCTCTTGTGTGTTTGACCATAAAATGTCAGTGAACACTGTTCTTGCCATGCGATTTACCATGTTTGTCCTGCAATAAAGAGAGTACGGTCAGGTCACGAGTCGCACACTTCAGAGAGAAAAATTAAATGTTAGACTGAGAGGATAGAGAGTGTGAGACTTGCATCATGACCTGCTCCACCATAGAAAACATATAACCATGATTATTCACACATCATGGCAAGTTCAGCACAACATTCACAAAGTTTAAATATTACTGTAAGACAACTCTGAACATATTTATGCATGAACGGTGGCTGACACAGCCATAGTGGAATGCAGTTACTAATGACATTTCCCCCAAATTGTGAAACAATATGTTTCTTTGGCCAAGACCAATTGATTAGATTAATAACACTGATGATCTGATGTGTTCAAACCTCAGCTGCAGTTAAAGATTAAATGAAAGCTGAAAACAGCCACTTCTTGTTGAACTTGCTTTATTTTCAGGCCGTTTAGTTTGGCAATGTCATTACAGGTTTGGCCGCTAGTTTTGTTCTCGTCTCTCTTACTTGGATTACAAGAGAAAAACAGCTTTCCACCTTTTTTCACCTTTCACCTTTCAGTCTTTCACCTTTTTTGAACAGTAAAACGTTTGGACAAATGACACTCACTGACCTGTGGCCTTCTAAAATGAAGTTGCATGGATCTTTTATCTTAATTTTGTAAATACACACTACTGTTCAAATGTATGGGTCGGAAATATTATTTTTTTTGGTTATAATTCAGCAAGGGCACTGATCAAATACAGTACAGACTTTTCTAGTGCCAAAAAAAAAAATTAAATTAAAGGCAGTGTAGGTCAGAATTAAAAAAACAACTTTTTTCTCCAAATTTCTTTAAACTTTCTGTATATATCAAAGCATAATTAAAATCTAAGTACTCTGGAAAAGAAAGTATAAAAATTGAGTGTCTGTAGACCTCGCACGACTGTTTTAAAGACAGCTCATTATTTCCATTCACTACACCACCTCATTCCAAAGCCACGCCCCCAAAACACATGAACGCGCAACTCCGACAGCTGAGCTGAAGACGCATTATTTACCTGAGACGAGAGGAGAGCAGAGGAAGAAGCGCAGGTAGTGACATCATGTCAGAAACACATGTAAATAAAAAAATCTAACTATCATTATGAAGATAAACAAATAAGTTGTATTTTATTACTCACTATCAAGCTAGCATATTGATATTGGTAAAGTTTACAATATATATTTTTGATTCGCTAACGAGCTAGTTGGTTATCTATAAGGCAAAGCTAAAAACAGGTTGCATGATACACGTTTTCCATTGCCATAATTTACACTGTGATGAAGATGAATTTCGTGTAAGATTCATTACATATATATGGTGTTCTGCATGTAAGAGTTTGCTTGATGAAAGCATTGTTGATTCTGATGAGGACTACACACCCGAGACAAGTAAGTTACCCGATAGACAGTATAAGACAGCAAGTACCGCATCGTCAGCTCGAGGACAGATCCGTGGTCGAGGGCGAAGCAGAGGATTTTGCTATTAGGGTCCGAGGAAGTAGAGGCCGAGGACGGGGTAGTCGAAGTGCAGAGCAAGGAGCACTTTTTAGACAAGACCTGCGTCGAGTTTTTCATCTTTAAGCTCAAACAAGCGCATGTGAACAGGTAGGATCTGGAGACGCGCAAGTGGGCAGGTCCTGTGTGGCAAAAGGGTGGTTGCCATGGTTGCGAGAGAGTGACAGTCGCCTAAGCCAATCCGTTGTTTCGTCCCGGTTCGAAATAATGAGCTGTGTTTAGTGCAGATTAAACGGTCTAGAGTCACCCGATTTTTATACTCTTTTTTCAGAGTACTTAGATTTTAATTATGCATTGGTATATATAGAAAGTTTAAACAAATTTGGAAAGAAGTTTTTATAAAATTCTGACCTACACTACCTTAATGCAGTTCTTTTGAAGTTTATATTAATCTCAGTGCTGCGTTCCAGTCCAAAATTGCCATGCCCTTCACTTGCTAACTTCCCTCCGTTTCGTTCACTCGGATGTACGTCATTGCTTGACGTTACACGAGTGCCCACTACTGGCGGAAACCGCAATGAGCTGAACTGGAACGCCCTAAGCCCTTGTTCACTTCGAATCAACTATGAGTTGATTTATTATTACTTTTTTCCCTTTTACGAATTTGTTTAATGCAGCATCCACATGTATATAGGTGTGTTTGGGTTATTTTAAAATAAATAAATAAATTATAATGTCATAGAGTGTTGTGGTGGTGATTAGACGATCTCTGGTTGTCACAATCGTACTGCATTGTGGGATATATAGATGCCTGAAGTGCACATATGAAGTAGACTCGCTCCCTCGGTCTAAAGTCGAGGGAATGAGTGTCTGTCCATATAAACTTCCCTTGTTCACTTCACGAAGTGGAACGCACTTCAAAATGGCGGCAGGGATTCCCCGAGGGGAAGTGCTTAGGGAAGTTCGCAAGTGCGTGTCTAAAAGTCGTCTGGAACGCAGCCTAATTATCCCTAAAAATGTATTACAGATTTGCAACTTTGATAATAATAAGAAATGGTTCTTAAGCACCAAATCGGCATATTATTTCAGAAGGATCATGTAAGACTGAGGAATTGAGTAATGGCTGCTGAAAATTCAGTTTTGCCATCAGAGGAATAAATTATGTTTGAAATTAAAATAGAAACAGTTATTTTATATAATTATATTTCACAATATTACTTTTTCCACTCTATTTTTGATTAAATAAATGCAGCCTATTGGTGAACATTGAAAAATTATTTCAAAATGACTGTGATTTGAACAGTGTTTAAAAGGTCTGTTGAAAAAAGTATATCATCTTAGCATCCCAGTTAAAATGCATCCTTAGCTTTGCATCCCAGTTAAAATGTTCCGTTAATCGTATGAAGCGTGCAGAATAAAGCACTTTACAGGCTGGAAAATATTTTTCATTGCTTCCTATTAAAGAATTTCATTCTCTCTCTGTTCATTGATCTAACTGCCGATAGTACAGAGATGTGCTTGCCCAGTTTTCTCCAACTCAGGTGAGCTCAGCACAATTAGGAGGTAGAAACTAGCAAACAGAAAAGCAATACTCTTGACTGGAGCCCTATCTGGGTTTGTTGCTTACTCCTTCATTTCTAAATTCAATTACCCTTTACTCTGAGAGACTGAAGGATCAAATGGAGAAACTTCGCGTCTGGATGTTTGATGCGAATGACCACACAAATGCACAAAAATGGAATCTGAAAAACAAGTTATTGTCAACCTTGTTTAATCAATGTGTATAGAACATTAATATGGTATTTTTGTGCTCTTTGCACTTTTTTCCAAATTTAATTTTCTGCTAGTTTGGTCTTGAAAATCTGTGATGGTCATGGTTGTTTGTTGAATAATGGGAATTATGCTGCTTTCACATCCTGATGGAAAATTCCTACTCCCCACTTCTGAAGTCGTGATTATGCTCTACATTAATTGCTCACATTGTTGAGAAGAAAAGGAATCATGAGGACACCAAGTTTATCCTTGCCTATTTCTTGTGGAAATCTTATTTAAGCCAGAATGTCCCATTTGTTTACAACCCAATAAAATATCAGCGCTATCGTTTACATTCACAGCTATCTAGATCTAGAGTTTGTGTTGCTATTTTCGCAGTGTATAAATCAAAATGCGCTTTAAATGATTATTCATATATGTAAATACGGTAAGTACTATAATGAAAAGACAAGGCGATAGCTGTTGTGGAAAAAAAATAAAATAAAAAAAATAATACCAGTCAACAGCAATCATTCTCTCCTCCACCATGTTTAAAGTTTTTATATAAAACTCAGGTATCAAAATTGTCAAGGTTTCCTAGTAGTAAATACGACATAACAGGGCATTTATGATAGAATCAATTCTTAATGCGCATGTGAACGCCAGAGCTGTTATCAGGTTCGTGTTTAAAGTCTGTTTAGTAAGTAAGTAAGTAAAATTTATTTGTATAGCACTTTTCTCAGATGTAGATCACTTCACAACAAAGAAAGCAATTAACAACTCATAAATACATTACATCACAAAAACAAAAATAAAAATAAAATAAACACGCACACATTAGACCAGCCTAACCACCCTACAATCTAGTTAAAAGCCTCTTTAAAAAGCAGAGTTTTCAGCTGACTTTTAAATTTTTCCACACAATCCAAACCGCGTATGGAAAGAGGCAAAGCGTTCCACAACCTGGGAGCAACAACTTGGAATGAACGGTCCCCCCTAGTTTTAAAATGTGTAAGGGGGGCAACTAATAGTCTCTGGCCTGTTGATCTCAGACTACGTGAAGATGTACGCAGCTGTATCAGGTTGGAGATATATGGGGGTGCCTGACCTTGTAGGGCTCTAAAAGTTAGTACCAAAATTTTGAAGTGTATTCTAAATTTCACTGGTAACCAATGAAGTGATGCTAAAACTGGAGTAATATGTGCCCTTTTACTCGTGTGGGTTAAAAGCCTAGCAGCAGAATTTTGGACTGTCTGGAGACGACAAAGATCCTTCTTATTAAGGCAAATAAAAGACTGTTACAATAGTCTAAGCGAGACGAGATAAAAGCATGGATGATCATCTCCAACTCGGCTTTTGACACCAAGGCTCTTATCTTTGAAATGTTCCTTAATTGAAAGAAACAATTTTTAATAAGATGTTTCAGAGAACATCTTGAAACATCTTCATGTTTAGAGAGAACAGTGTCATCTTAGCGGCCCCTAATTCAATCACAAATGATAATTTCGATGGAAGTGAATCAATCAAAACTAACTTAAGCTGGAAAGTAATATTATTCATGAACTGCTATAAACCAAACCAATCTCTGTTATCTTAAATTATATGTTTATCTCTGTAAAGCTGCTTTGAAACAATTTACATTGTTAAAAGCACTATATAAATGAGGATGACTTGACTTAAGTCCAATTTTTAACTAGGAAACCCTTATTTACTGATAGCACATGAAGGCAGCGTTAGTTGTTCTCCATTTCGATGTTCAATGGACATAAATGTGTGGTTTCATAGTTTATACACTATGTTTTAAGATGTTCTCTGCTTCTCTCTGTTTGATTCCCGTTTGCTCTTCTGTAGAGTCTGTGTGTGGTGTTCTGTCAAGACCGGCATAACTGATTTTCAAGATATTCCATCCTTTGGATGCTTTTCCCACTAGGTTTTTTTCCCCCACTATAGCCTAACCAGCACAGCGTCCTTGGTTGTTTCTCTATTCCTGACACAGACAACTCGTTTTAAAATGCACCACATATTTTCTGAAAGATTTTTGGGAAAAGGGCTTCGATGGAATCATGGTTCACATATCAGATTCTTCTATCTACCCTCATGCGTCATCCTTTTCTCAGGAGGATTTATTTATTTCACAGCCCACATACAGTACATTAGACCGCAATAGGCATGTCGTGTTTAATTTCAATAAACAGCTCACCACCAGAATACTTATCAGATTTTTGATTACTATCACCTGCATCTCATTTCCTCTTTGCATTACAATGGTATGCAAAGAGGACTACCCAAGTATGGAAAAGTCATGTTAGTATTCTAATGGTGATTCAGACCATGTTCAGACCTTAGATTTGTGATCTGGTTTTCTATATGCATATTATTTGCAGGTTTAGGATTTTTTTTCCCTTAAGTGTAAATACCTGAACATGGATTTTCAATTTTTGTTTTAAGATACGATCACATTAGTGAATTTTCGGCAAAATCGTGGAGATTAAAAAGATCCATTGCCAACAGTGTATAGATGTATGGGTAACACTTTACAATAATAGTACATGAATATTCATGTACTAATACCTGAATTAATAGTTACTTTAACATAACATGACACAACATTAATTCATGGTTAGTGACTATATGAACTAATCATGAATCAATGAAGAGCAACCCTTAACTACAACAGGAGTCATACTGATTAATGCATGAATAACAGCAGCCTTAAACATGTTAGTACATGTTTGATAGTTAATACATTTATTAACGTTAAAAAAAAACTAAATCAATCACTCTGTAAGATTAAATAAGAAGTGATCTAAATTTGAATTAAACATAACATTTAATACTGCCATAATTTAAACAGTAATTTCATAATCTGCTATCTGCAGCAAGCATTGTAACAAATAATTGGAATGGCACACAATTTTTTAATTACACAGATCTGTCTAATCAAACGTAGAAAATATACTAATAGCACTAATAAATTACATTTGATCTAAACAGTTTTCTGATTTTATAGTTTATTTAGTCCTATGTTTAGTAGGAACTACAGTATGTATGGTTTGTTTCTGGCACGGTGCTGCGTTCGGCACGTTGTGTTCTTATGATAATGCTGGCATTTTAATATCATAAATGTTGACTTCTTTGGTAAACAGAATTAATAATTAAAGACATGTTTGTATGCATGTTGTATTTAGGATGTTTCAGGTTAATTAACAGTCTTTTTTATTTAAATATAGATTATCAATATCTTTACAGGTATGTTTGGATGTTCTTTTAAGACAGTCCATGTATGTTTAATTGTATAAATAAAAATAAAAGAACACAAAATTTTTATCTTTTTTTTAACCATGGCTACAAAATGGCTACACACCATGGTTCCTTTTCGCTGTCACTCCGAGTTTCACCAGATAAGCGACGACGGCCAAACCCCATTCGTCGTCATCCGACGGAACGTCTCTATTCCCTACTCAGGGAACGAGGGATGCATCCGTAACTCGAGACGCTTTCACTTCATGGCTGAGAACCCCTCTTTCCCATGATGATAAATAGGAGCAAAATGAGTTTATCTCAGTCAATCATCTCCTGCTTTCTAGCTTAGCAGATCTTTCAGCATTGCCATGAGCTAGCAAACAATCTGTTGTTTATTCTGTCTATATATGTCTGCTTGTGTAAGATCTTTGAGAAGGACAGCTCAGTGACAGATTGCACGATTAAACCACAGTCCACCAACACTGTTTTTTATAAGTCATCTGACATCATGCTTCTCGCGTCAATTATTTTTTTTAATGCCAAATTGTTTATTCATATCCCTACAAGATTGGCGAATGGTGATAAAGCATGTCTGAGCTTTGGACACTGTGCTGACTGACATTGAAGCTTTTCCTGTTTTCCTTTTTCCTTTCTGGACTTCTAAAGATAAACAGTACCGTGGCATAGGCCCTTATTACTGTAGCCAAAATAAATCCCTTCATTTGCAAATGACTGTTGAATTAATGTCTAATGTCTTCCCAGTGATATGTTCTCCTCTTCCCCAGATTGCTGTCATTCAGTTAGATTTGATCTGTGCTAATATCAGATCTTAGGGATTGCTCTGAATGAGGTTAAATACAGGACACTATTAATCTCAAATAGCTCTCAATTATCAGTTTGGCAGGAAATATGCTTTTATACTGAAAAATAATAACCCCAATAGTGTAGGATTTCCTTTTGAAACAATTTTCACTCTGAATTTCTTTTTTAATAATAACAAAGAAACTGCGAGTGACATTGAATTAAACGTGAATTTGTGAGGTAGAAAAAAAATTATTTTCTTGTAAAACATAGTCGTTTAATCTTTGTTTTATTCAAAGATGATTTAATTTTCACTATTAACTAACTATTAACTATGACCTTTGCCTCAAACTCCAAATATTGCTTATTAATAGTGAGGTAGATGTTAAGTTTAGATAATGGGTAAGATTAAGGGATGTAGAATTTGGTCATACAGAATAAAGCATTAATATGTGCTGCTTTATACTAATAAATATGCATGCTATAAGCAAGTTAAAAGTGAGAATTGGACCCTAAACTAAAGTGTTACCAAGTATTTTAAAATAAATTAATTATGCTTTGTAATTAACCTTATAATGCATTGTTAACCACAGTTACTGTACACACAGTAAGAGAGAGCGCGGATAAAGACACAAAAGAGATAATAATGTATACATTGTATAATATAATAATGTATAATATATGTATAATAATATAATGTAGGCTTTAATACATTGTAATACTTATATATTCATTGAGCACACCTTTAGAAAGTATAATCCATCAAAACACATAATGAACAACCAATTTCAGATGTAACAAGGAGGTGTCTGCATATTTAAACTTTGGTTACAATTTTTTATGATATGATGCAATATAACGTACATTATGAATACCTTTGCATAAAGGTGTATTACGAATAAAGTAAATAATATTAGTAATAGTGTTACAAAATATTATTATTATTATTATTATTTAAACATGTATATACACCTATATTTAAAGAAAACTATAAACTAACCTGTAACAGCCCTTGGATCCAAAAAAGAGAGTCTCGACTGATGCATAAGGTGTCCTTAAGTTCGCCAAACCATGACCCTCAACTCATATTCGTCATCACCATAACACCATGAAAACTGTATTAAAAACATACACACAGAAAACATTTCACACACTTGGTTTCACGGTTACACACATTACTACACAAACACACATTTAGGATGACAAACATAAATTATACAGCTAATAAAATCATAATATGGACAATATTATGAATGATAAATGAATGAAAACATATCGTACCTCGCTGCGCTCACCAAGGAATGCAAACAATTTTTGATAATCCTCTCTTCCGTCATAAAACGGGCGTCAAGTTTCAAGTTCATGAATAAAATACGATATCTCAGCTAAAATACATGTAACGTTAGGTTCAAACGCAGCGGCTCCCCATTCACAACGCCAGCCTTGCGCAAAACTACGGTGTCACCAAAAGGACAAATCTCAACATTACAAGTGCACCAAATGTCCGGTCAATCACATTCAAATAACAAAAGCACATACAACACATAAATATTTGAATAAGTTACAACATTCACACAAATATTTTACCAACAACCCAACTCTTCATTTAATCAAAAGCACACATTAGACTCTAGTTATAGGCTATAGGTAGGCTACATTACACACACCCCATAGCCTAGGCTACCCACACTACCACATAGGCTACTTATACACCTGCATGGCCACACGTACTTGCATACTCATAACATATGCATACACACTGTAACAACCCACATACCTTTTTGTTCATACCTGTCAAATAAAAATGAGTTAGCTAAAAAGGAGAAGGGAGAAGAAAAAGGGAGAAAAATTGCCAGTGACACTTAACTTCTATGTGTACGGATAGGCTACTTGTTCCCAGTAACTTTAACACTAACAAGAACTGAAACAAAAAACAAAAGGCAGTAACCATCTTTATTAACCTGATTGTCTGAAGTACTACAGTAATTGTTATGATGACAGGCAGTTTGAGTCGAAACACACGGCACACACCTTTCATTGACCACGAAACCCTTAAGAAGTTATAAATCAAGGATTAGGATAAGGATTTATTGGATTGCACATTTTTACAAATGTATTTGGTCTATTTGCTCATTTATATCTCAGCTCTTCGAGGGGTAACACAATACTTAGGTCTCTAAGCCAACTCTCAAATATGGGCACCGACTCAGATTTCCACTTCTGTAAAAATGCAATTTTTTTGTTAAGATCATAAGGAAATTGAAAAAGGAAATGAAAATGCATAAGGAAATGCCCTGTGATAAATATTTATTTCCTACCAGATTATTTTTTAAGGTGGCCCCCTAAGAAATTGAGGTCATGTGCAATTACTGAATATCATATCATTTTTATCTGTGCTAGTGTTTAACAAATTAAGAAAACAATTTTAACATAATTGAATGTTCTCACTGTATGTTTAATTAATATCTATACATAGGCATATGTAATGTGTAAGTGTGTCATTTCAACAAATAATATCAACATCTCCCAAAACATGATTTACAGTTAAAAATACATTCCAAAAGGGGATTTTTGCAGTGATGTCATATTAGTTCCCCAAAGAATATTTCAGTGAACCGGTTTTCTTAGTGTGAAGAACATTTTTTTTTATCTCAAAAATATTTTTCCGCTAAATGTATTTGTGGAATGAAAATGTGATGGATGTTAAAGGTTCGGTAACCTTTATTTACTGTCAATAATAACATACATCAGACACAAACTTATGAAAGCACAGAATATTTAACCTAAGGCAAGACCACAAAGTTGGAATACAATGTGTGTTCTGCTCTTTACATTAAAGCTGTTTTTCCCTCTACAGCAATGCCCTTTATCATCTCCATGCTGCTGGCCAGTCTGAACAGCTGCTGTAACCCCTGGATCTACATGTTTTTTGCTGGCCATCTCTTCCATGACCTTAAGCAGAACCTGCTTTGCTGTTCCACGCTCTATCTGAAGTCCTCTCAATGCCGCTATGATCCGGAGCAAGATTCCCGTAAGAGCAACTCGTCCACCTACGTCATCAAAAGTACCAGCAGCCAGCGGAGTATCACCCAGACCTCCGTCACATAAACCAGATGTAGGCCTACCTCAAATCCTTTTGTTTGCTTCACAATTTGAAAGTCAGATGAAGGACAAGAAAGCTAAAATGTAAAGCCACAAAAGACTGCAGTGCAAGCTAAATATCACACTTGGTTTCCTTGGGCTGTGTTTTCGTTTGGCAATCATTCAGAATGTCACTTTAATTACTCCACTTCTTTTCCGCCCCTATTCTGATCTCTGAGCTCATTGAGCATGCAGCAGTCTTCTGTTCCTTACCTTCATGTATTGTTTCTAAACATTACAGAGGGATCCTTGTTCGATTCTGACCATGTTTATGTCTAGTCACACGTCTTCGTCGTTTTAATTGCTATCTAGTTGTGCATACACACTCCGTTTGGCCACATAAGTGTGTCTTGGTGCTGGGCACCAACATTTGCTGTGCTTGATGTAGCTCATGAAAGCAGGATGTAGGGGAATTAGCTCTGATGATTTTAGGACAAAACATGACAGCTGTTATGTGCCGCATAAAAGCTTCGTTCACTGACATGGATCTGTTTAGGAGGAGCAAAGTTTGCACACAGCTAGATGGATTTACACTTGGCCGGTTCTCAAGCCACCAGATCGGATTTCTGTCGGTCTTAAATGTGTCTTTGAGTGTCCAAGTGTAAATACACCAGATGTGATGTAAACATGTAAAACCCCTGAACCTTTTCCTGAAAAATGTGTCATCTATTACTCAACTTTATGCTTATTCAGAAAAAAAAGGAAAGAAAAGGATTGAAAAGTAATAACATTTTTACTACTTGTTGTCGAAGATGACACTTTGTACTGAAGACGACTTCATTTCATGAGCTGTTTACACGACACCGTTTTCAACAAAAAATGTCAAACTTTTTATGTGTTTTGGCCGGTCGATTACGATGGCGGTTTTGGGGGGCCTGAAAATGCAAACTTTTGAAAACAGGATTCAAAGTGCAAGTTTTTTTTTAAATGATACCATTATCGTCTCCATTTAAACAACAAAAACGCGTTTTTGTGACGTCATGAGCATGCATATTACATGTTCAGTCTACAGAGGGAACGCGCGTGACATCACAGTTATGATATTAACAACTCATCAATTAAATATTTATCATTGCATATTCAGCATTATTGGATGTTTTTTAACAAACACTGACCAAAAAAAACCTATAAAGTTTTAGGGCTGGACAATATGATGATATATAGGGTATATATAACACTTATATAAGTGATCACCCGGATTTAGACCTACATTGTATTTATATAAAGCGTTCACAGGCAAATTTGCTTTATGTTTACCATCTATATTGCTTTTATTTCCCCGGCGTCGAAATCAGGCAAACATAAATGTCAGGCAACACGATTCCTGGCTGCATGTCAATATCCATGGATCACTGGATCTTTAGTAAGTTGTAAGGAACACTATATTGAGTCCAACATTTAGTTTAAATTGATAAAATTGTTTGTTTTAGTCGCATTTTCGCAGTTTCCCCTATTAAATCCAGTCACACAGCGGATCTTTTGCCACTCAGCCAGGCTGAGGGGGGTTGTTCCGGCGGTGAAAGTCACGTCAATGCATTCCCTCTATAGGCGCATAGTGTTTCTTTACAAAGTATCGCCAACTACTGGCCTGGCCTGAATAATACAGCATTTTTAGTCTTTTTTGCGATTCGTGTAATTGGGGATCATTTTGACAAGTTGTTGTCTAAAAACTCTGTACACAAATCTTCCATTTTTAATACATTGTTGTCGAGTATGCATTCAAAGGAGGCAACTGTCACTCGTTACACAAAACAGATTTGAGAACAAGGTGGGCTACTGAGAAATATTGCCAGTTGCTAATTTTTAACTTGATTTGTCAAAATAGATTTGTTTGTTTGTTTGTTTGTTTGTTTGTTTGTTTGTTTGTTTTAAGAACACAAGCACATTCTTGGCACATACATGTTCTTGTTACCACTGTTCTTCATCATTCATCATTTTATATGTAAACTTTACTGTCCAGCCAACCCGATCTCATGGGAATTCGTACAAATTTTACGAGGTGGCTAATTCGTAACAATTCATACGACCTCACTCGTACAAATTAGTAAGATTTTGCTAAATCGTACATATTTTACGAATTGGCCAATTCGTATGAATTCGTACGAATGACCTACCCCTAACCCCGCCCCTAAACTTAACCGTCACGTGGGTTTAGACAAATCGTACGAATTTGTACGAGTGAGGTCGTACGAATTAGTACGAATTAGCCACTTTTTAATCACTCGTATGAATTCGTACGAATTGGTCGTGAGATAGGGTAGGTCCAGCCTAAAGGACCACATCGTTCGATTTTAAAAGTGAAGGACTGGTTGTTTACTCCACTTTTCTGGTTGTTTGTGTTGTGTGAAAGAGTATTGTAATCAGTAAGATTAAAATGTTTATTCCACTTACATATTTCGCTCAATATTGCTCTAAATACTTATGATTATGTTTGTTGCTTCACCTTTATAAAATATTTTGAAGAAAACATGTTTAAGAGGACAAGGAAAGTTGACATAATTGTTTACGAGTGCTGCAGGATGAGAAGGAAAGAGAAAATGAAAAAGGCTGTATTCAGAAAAACATATTTATTTTATACGTTTTAAATACTCTATTCACTTGTTACTTTTCCCATTTAAAAAGCTACTGATTTTTCCACCTGAAAAATATAATGCCTATTTACATTTAATATGTGTAGCTGTAGATTTTATTTATTGAAATAAATTGTTATGTGTTGATGTCTAACTGTGAGTAAATGTGTTGACAAGTGGAATATAAAAAATCCATCTTAAAGTGAAGAGTTGAAAGCAAATTTATCACACTGTAAAATCATTATATTATAGCCTATATTTTTGAATAAAAGTGTCTTATAAAATGTGAAATTACAAAAAGAACGAAATACTCCATCATGAATTCATTTTATCAGTTTAAGTGACAAAATCATATCCAATGTCCTTTTCTGTGATTTTTTTTTTGAATGAATTATGCAAACTGTAAATTTGCTTTTCACAAATTAAGAAATGTTTTATTCTCATCAGTTACCCCATACACTCATTTAACCTATTTATAAAGCACAATTCAAACCATTATTGTTTAAACTGAACTGTTTAATTAGTAGTTGTACAGAATACACCTGACATTATCACGATAAAAATACCACACGCAGCAACATACCCATTTTAATCTGTCAAACTTAGAAACCCCATGATATCAGATAAGACTTATTCTCCATTGTCAATCAGAGCGGCCTTTCATCACACATACAGTATGTCTCTCTGAACAAGCAGGTGGCCTAATTCTGAATTGCTCCCAAAGCCTCTTACATACAGTGAGAACATAAAACAATGCATAGGGCACATGTGCATTTCTTTCATTTTAAGGGAACTTTTACCCAAAATCCGCTATTTGTAAAATAAACCATTTTCCTCCAAGGACAGAACATGTAAACCTTGACTTGTCTAGCAAATCTAAACCTCTTTGCGTAATGCCACCCGTACACTGCTGAAAACTTTCCCCAGAGCTTCGAAAAGGGGTCACAGAAGGTGTGGATGCAGAGAGAGTAGATTCGACTCAGGCACTGGGTCTCGATCAGATAGCTCTTAATGCAGGGCATAACTGCCCAAATGTGACAGAAGGAGATGCAGGCGAAACAGAAGCCCCACAGCAGCGCCACTGGGATGCCAAAGATGGCGGACAGCACTCGGTAGCACCAGTACTTGGAGACAGTGAAGGTGGTGTAGCTGGCCTTCCACACTCCATCCATACTGTGGGTGCCATCGGGCTCGGCTATCACATCCTCAAAATCCACCTGGGAGGAGGGGGGGACATTACTGATTAGTACAAATTTTCAAGAACCAGATATTTGCTTCCAAAGATTAGCCTATTGAAAAATGTGATCTGGTATGCGGCATGGGTTTGCTTCTAGTTGTGCTCCTAAAATGGATGATGATTAATTCTCCAAACAGCGACATTTGATACATAAATCCCCTCTTCAGTAAGGCAGCTTGTTTATTTTAGCTTCAATCTCATAACAACTATAGAGAGTAGAGGAACTATTTCAGAAAGGTATTTCGAATCTTCATGTAACCTCTATTTAAGAGTTGACAGAGAAATGTCTATGCAGTAAATATGCTAAATGCAGCTTAGACACTAACACGCAGTACTGACAACATTTGGAATTAAACTCTTGAATGAGATCTAGAAACAAATACTTTTGTTCATAAAAGATGCATTAAATTGATCAAAAGTGATAGTAAAACTATATTTCACATAACTTTTGTTCTTTCTGCATTCTGAAGAAGGTGTATCAGTTTCCGAAACAATAAAAATGTCAATATTGATTATAATATAAAATGATTCTTGTACACCAAATCAGGATATCAGGATGAGTTCCGAAGGATCATGACTCTATAGATAGATTGATTGATTGTTTATTAGTGAGAGGTACACAAAGTGTTGCTAATGACAACAGTGGTCTTACACTCACAGGCAACAGTGAAAGAACACCATAGTGTAATTTTCACCATCCTGTATTAATTTATATACAGAGATAATTAAATAGCACAATTTCCTATACTAATCTAGTGAATTATTTAAACACATGGGAGCTACTGAAGAAGTCATACATTTTACTGTCCGACACACCCTTTTACCCCCTTCTATAAATACTTATAATATGGCCTGTCCTGGCAGAAGTAGATTTGGTGCTATTTTTGGGTCATGCCATGTCGCTGCATCATAAAGTGTAGAGCAGCTCACACACACGCAAGTCCACCATTTAGGAAGTTAAAGAATAGTTTGCATGCTTTATCAGTTTCTCAAAATGCATTTATAGCTATATGTACACATTTTTGTCAATTATAGTGCTATTTTGACTGAACAAAAAGGTAACATACTTTTTTTGTGAGTGTGCAAACTATTCATTTCTGCAAATACTTCCCAAAACCAACAAGTTTTTTTCCCTTTTCATTTAAATGGCATTTCAAATGAAATAGCAAAGTTTGAGTGACAAAAAAAATTTGTCAACCAAAAACACACATACCTTCACAACGTCTTCATTGATCTGCTTTGGGTCCCTGTTGATCAAGTCAATCTCCTTGGTGTGACTATCCCTCAGGATTTTCTCCTCGTTGGTGTTATACTGGTCCGCCATATTGGGGGCCTCTGGCCCAAGACTGGTCAGAGCCGGATTTATGTAATACAGAAGTGTCCGAAAGGAAGGAGAGTAAAGCAAACTAAGTTATCGCCTGAAGGAAAAGCGTCCAAATGGCCCCACAGTCCCAAGTCCCAGTTAATTCTCCAATCTGTGGACTGACGACACGCCTGGAATGCGAGGGACAGCTGCACCAGCCAGGGCTCCTGTCTCTCTCTCTTGCTCACGCTGACTGTCTCACTCAGTTCGTTACCCTCCTCTACCCCCACCCATTACCTATTCTGCCCCACACAGCCCATACGGCCCAGTCCATAACTCACACACTTGGTAAAAGCACCTCTTGAAGGGGAAACCAGTGGCCATGTCACATTTCACACACGGCTGCGGGGTCAGCCAGGCAGGAGTTGCACAGTGGCATGAATTTCCACTTTGAAGTGTTGCATTGAAAACTGATGCCCAAAGACTGTACAATACATATTGCCATTTTTAAAGCATTAATATGAGGTGTGTTAAACTATTTCAGAATTGTTTTATATTGTTATTTTAAAATGCTGTTATTTTTGCAATTTAAAGCTGCAGTCTGTAGCTTTTTTTTGTTAAAAATTATCCAAAATTCATATTTGAGAAAATACATAACCAGCCAGTGTTCAAAACTATCTGCTTGCCTTAGCTCGATTTCAAAGCGGTAAGCTTGTAATAATGTTTTAATTCCAGTGGTACTGGTGGATTTCTGCAGGAGATTTGAGCACGTCTTCGAAGTCATTACGTCACATCTGTACATATAAAGGAGGAGTCTCGGCTAGTAGCCTGTGTTGAGTGTGATGATGTTGGAGGTGGTGATTTATAGCCTTTTCTTATAGCACTTGATATAATTAAACGTATCAATTTGATGGCGGATCCAGAAAGTTTGAATAACAATCACCAGTGACAACAGTCTTTGTTCGGACTTCGAAGTGGCTGGCTGTAACACAGTCTCATCCCAAATCGTCATATAACTGACGTCTTGGGACGTCTTTTGACCATTCGTCAATATATGCCTTTTTAGGGCCCCCTTAAACGTCAGTAGATGACAATCCCGGGTCGTCATACAACTGACGCTTTACCTTCAACGTCAGTTAGGTGACGAGTTGGGTTTAGGGTTAGGTTTAGGTCTGGGGTAGAGTTAGGATCCGATAACGTCATCTACTGACGTTTAAGGGCAACCCAGACCCATGCGGAAACAAGGATACATCGGAAGGACATTACATGTAGTCACAGAATGCTGACGTTGTTAACTAACAATTGGAGAACAAATTAAATTTGCTCGTTTTGCGTGATATGGTAAGAGATTGTTAGCTTTGATCAGCGCGATTTACTGCAATGTCAGAACCAGAACAAAAGTGGATGTTTCTTATTAGTTCAGACTAGAGTACATTTTTCAGAGAAAATTCTTATGTTGGTCATACAGTACTTCCAAACGTAAAGTATGGAATCACGTAAAGTTGCATAATTCCGCAAATAACTGCAATTGCAGATTTGCAGAAGAAGAAAACTGCAGACTGCAGCTTTAAGTATTTTTATTGTTTTTTTGTTGTTGTAATTTTTTGTTTTAAATTAAGTCTATATAGTTTTTATTCATTTTAAATTTAGCTTCAGTTTTAACTAAAATTATTTTTTATATATATTTTCATCTGTTTCAGTATTTTTTTTTAATTTTGATGAAAATACAAATATAATAACCAAATAAATAAATTATTTTCTAACACATAATAACATTTAAAATAATATTGTTAACATCTTAAAGCTTATATTTCTCAAAAAATAAATAAATAAATAAAACAAAATAAATAAATAAAATAAATAAATGAAGAAGGTATTTTTTTACTTCTAAAAGACTTTTTTACATTTTGGAATTGAGATAAAAAGGTCTCTATAACGTCTTTGCGTGTCTGTGCACCACTTTGCATAATTTCATTGACATAAACAACATAATATTTGCTGCTGCCTTGCTTTCCTATTATTTCATAACCGCTAATTATGTAACAGTTTCAGCTTTTGTGTAATCCTGCAGTTGCTGTACATCACTTTTCATTATTATGTCCATCTTTATAATGAATGACAGAAGGTTAAAAAAAGGATTTTTGAACATTTGCTCATATGCACCAAAAATAGGAACAGAGAGTTTTAAATGTGCCGGAGGTGTGTGTGGAATGTCTGCTAATTAGAGAAATATTCTCAGTGTTCTGTGAGCTGGGATGGGGTTCAGATCCTGAGGGAGAGAAGAACAAAAATACCCCACCCAGACATGCCTGTGTCTACACCGTTTATATCTGTGGGACTGTTTATAACAGTGTGGAGTGAACCAACCTCGTCTTTACTTAAGATCCAGGCCGCTCTACTCATTACCACATAAACAAGCAGAAGAATATTTAAAAGTGTGAGTTAAAATTAGGAGCTGGCTGCTGTATTAATATGCAACCTATTGCTTGAAGTTTTGGTTTTCAGTAGGCAAAGCTAGTAATCAGTTAGCAATCACAGTTTTTAAACTAAGTAATTTTCTAAGCAGATGAAACACGAAGGAAGAGAATGAGATTATTCTCAAACTCTCCCATGAGCAGCTTTTGCCTCAAGAGATGTATTGTTTTTATTTTATTCATTCTTAAATGCTTTAAAAAAGTGCTCACCTATCAGCTCTTCTAGCAATTTTGGTGTCTCAAGTGTGAACCAGGGATTTGCATTAGCTCAGCTTTACACATAAAATGTCTCAAATGATGATGACTACTATTAAAAACCTGTCAAAGAAAGATGGGATCAATGCAAGCATCATTGGTATGCAAATGTGACTTTTCGAGAGCTGATTGTGTATCTGTTTAAAAAGGCCACCACAGAAGAAGACAATCGTCTTTTAGTTATGTACAGGGTAACTGTCAAACACAGCACACATTCTCACAATAACTTTCAACCCATTTTCACCCCATACAGAATTTGTGAATAAATGCACTGTAAGAAAATATTATTTATAGTATTATTAAATAGTATTTTTTTTTAATACTGAAAATAGTATTTTAATGGTGCTGAAAGATTGGAAAAATGCTACGGTAAAAACCTGTTAATTGGTTAACTGTAAGTTTCCTATATGGTGATTAACTGTAATTGATCTAGCATTGAAATGCATGAAATTTTACAGAAAAAAAACTGCACATTTTTGGAAGTGGAAAAAAGTATTTTTTGCAATTGCATGCCCAATATGAAACTAAAGAGAAATACATGTATGTCATGTATACGGTATGTATTTATGTCATTCTGGAAATTAAAAGCTGATCCTACTGTGTTCTGTAATGCTGTTGATGAATCCCCTGAACTTCCCAAAGCTTCTGAAGAAGGGGGAGATTGCGGTCTCCAGCACATTATGCCAGAGCACCTTTATCCAGTGCATGTTTATGACCAAGAGCTGCACACTGGGAACTATCAGCCTAAAAAGGAGAGAAGACAGATATGTCATTATTAGCTTTCTGGTCTTCTTTTAGATTTCAGTCCAGATTTTTGACACAGCTGACAATTTGGCTGTACTTTGGAGTCAGATAAGCCTTTATGGCAAATGTATTGATTTACCCGACAAACCATGCAATTTTAAGTGCACTTCGCTATTATTTTTTCTGAAAAATGGTACAATTTGTGATGTTCCACAAGGCTCTAATCCTGGACCCACATGTTTCAAATTTAACATGTAATGTAGGCTACTTTGTCTATGTTAAAGGACAGATGGAGGAATAACAGTCACCTCATTTGATCTAAGCTTCTGCCACAGATGTAAGCGTGTTATATGTCTTGAACTAAAACAGTGAAACAGTGTTATACTGTAGATTGTGTTTAATATTTGATTGACTTAAAAGGCAGGGGAGGACATTTTACTATATTTACTATTTTACAATCAGTTATTTTCAGTGAACAGGCAACACCTTTAAAGCTACACTGTGTAACTTCTTTTAGTTTATTCTTAGCTAAAAACACTTAGTTCTTTCAAAAATATATGTGCTCATTAATGTATATTTACTTCGTTCAAGTAATAAAGTATTCTCGCTGAGTGTATAATACGCATTGAAAATACATACGGGTAAGGGGTTCTAATGTCGGTCGCCATGTTGCCCCTCCATCTTGAAAGTACATTAGCCAAAGAGGGACATACCCGTTAATTCAAGCTTCGCCTTTCGCGTTTGCGTTTGAGTTAACACTCATGGACGAGGTTGAACTGGAAGCCATGTTAATCTTGGACTACATTGGCCACCGTAGGAGATTAAAACCAAATCGGAATTGAATTGATTCACTGGATGGTTATTTACCTTTTCACCGCTAGATGGGGGTAAAAATCACACAGTGTAGCTTTACTGTATTAAGTTAATAGCCTACAGTAGCAGGAAGTTAATTATTTTTTTAATACAGATGTTGAATGTTAACACTTATTTTTAATAATGATAACAATACAAATACTAACATATTTTAGTGTTAAAAATGAGTAGCCTACATGGAGAAAAAAAAAGGTTAATAAATGGTGTTAAAGTATTGTTGAATGCCAGTCCATCTTAGTTAATCTGATTACAATTCTACTGTTATCAAAACATTGACATTAATTCATGTTATAATGTAAATGGTGTAAATTTTATATATACCATATATTTATAAAATATTGTCAGATCACGTATCAAAATATACTAATATCAAGCCTTAATTATTATGCAGTTAGATGTTTGTGCTTTATGGGGATTTATTGTTCACTCACTAGTAGAGGACACCTCAAACAGAGCATGTGCCCTCAGACACACTGAGGCTCTGCTATCACATCCTCGAAGCTCACCTAAGTGGACAGATACATCACGAGGGAAACTATTTTAGATCTATAACTCATCCCAAACATCTAACTGATAACTGAGTAAATTAGAATCCGTGTATGTGTGTCTTTGAAAGTCCTGCAATACCAATGTCTAACATACGAGGGAAGTGTAGCATTACAAACGAAATAGCCCCCACTAGGTGTCAATGTACGACAGCAAAAGCATAATTAAGATCGAATTTAATTGAAAAATTAAACTGTGTTTGTAGGACATTTATAAATAATGCTAGAATATATGCCCACACGAAGTCCCATTTATGTTTACATCGAGCCTGGGTCATACAAAATGTTCATGCAAAATGTTTAGCCTAATGTGCTTCACTCACGCACGCCACGCGAACACACGTGTTTAATTTTGTCAGTTCATCTGAATATCAACATTTGTGAGATGTAGTAGTCAGTCTAAACAGTTTTGAGGTTAATTGATGGCGTTTTGACGCCCATAAATGTGACGTGAAAGATCACTGTAGGGCCTCGGTTCAAGGACCAGCGCGTATCGAGTCTATTCTTCCACTTTACATACAAATTATATCTAAACATGCATGAATATCAGAAGGTAAGTTGAAAGTTACAGAAGGCCAACAACTTACCTTTATCCGTATCATGTCTCATCATGTAATCAGTGTTTCGACCGTGGAAAACCATTAGACTTCCTGTGCACATACTGAGAACAACAAGATCACAAAGTGTCTTCCCAAGAAATGGAGTCAATAGCAGCAAGGTGGGCCATAGCGGAAATATTTGTGCAGTCTCAACACAAATAGCTTTCCTAGAAGACAACTGACATAACATAGAAAATGATTTACCTTTTTTTTTTTTTTTTTTTTTGGCAGAGTTAATTGACATTAGCTGAAATGGTGGAATGGGTTAAAACGGAAAGTTGTATCTGGTAAATATTTTCCACTGATTGAGTTTAGACTTAAATTGATAAACTTATAAACTTTAATAACATGAATTTCATTGCATAAATGCATTGCATTTCTAAAAATATGCAAAACATTTATAATTATTAATGGTGAATATATTATACAGTAGTACTATATATATATATATCAACTATCTTGAACCCCAACATACAGTATTTTTGTCCTTTTTTTTAGTTGAAAATAGACTAGAAGTAAATGCTGTCCAATTTGATACGATATTTTTTTTTATCCCATGCAATTAAAGTGTTGATTACATGTCTAAATACTTTTTTTTTTCATCCATGGTGGGACTGGAGACAGACACATTGGAATTAATATTGACAAAAAAAATGAAAGGGAGGTGCACTGATGAAAAGTGTGAAGGACAGGGGAAGTGAAAGGAGGAGGAGGCATGAAGGTCAGCAGTGGTCATGAACCTTGAGGAAAATATATCTCTATAATGATAGTTTTAAAGTGGATTACATTGTGTATCTCAAACACAGATTATTCTACATGTTCACTTTACTGTTATACTCACCCTTAAAATGTCAAAGACTGGGTGAGAGATTGTGAAGAAAAACATGAAGATCTTCATCAGGATCAATGACACCATTGACCTTGAGGAGAAGTGTTAATGAAATGATATTTTATATAGATAGCAAAGACTGTCATTTAAATTAATATTTAAAAAAGACTCAACACCAGTGAAAATGTATAAGATATAAGATAGTGTATACTTGCCTGCAATTCTTTGAGATCATTGAGAAAAAAAAAGTTTTAATAAAACAAAAACTTTGCTTATGAAATCACAAGGATAATCCTTGTCCTTATGGTGAAAGCATCCACAAACATCTGCATTTTCCAACCTTTACAGCCATTAAGAGATCATTTTCCAAAGCCTCCTATTAATAACCACAGTCAGCCTTGACTCTCTGTGAGAGGACATGGTTTTCATCCAAGAGAGGAATATTCTCTTTCCAGAGACTCATATGCGGGAGACTAGAGGATGATGAATTTACTGCCAAAAATCCTGAATTCTGATACTTATCAATATTATGTCCATAAATAGGAGGCACCTTGCCTCAGAGATTCATTTTTCTGACACAGAGATACTTCAGTTTTCACCTTACAAAGATACTCTTTGGATAATCACACTGATTGTGTAACATGACTAATTCCCCACATGGATCAGCCTTAAAACATCTGGCTTCTGGATATGAAGGATTCAAGCTCTAGTCTGCCATAAGGTTGTGTATAATTCAGAATTAGACTTAATCTTCATTTCACGTGAGTATGATTCTTCAGCTTTTTTTAATGTGTAACAAAAAACAGTGCACTTAAAGGGATGGTTCATCCTAAAATGAAAATTAAGTTATCATTTACTCACCCTTGTGTTGTTCTAAGGCAAGGGTGCCCAATCCTGGTCCTGCCAATGGACTGTCCTACAAGTTTATCTCCAACCCTAATCAAACACACACTCTTGCCCTCCGAATTGTCTCAGGCAAGTCACCAGTGACTTGTAAGCTGCGGGGACATGGCGACCAAGTCCATGTCCATACTGAGGAAAAGAGATCCTCTGCACGGGGCAAAGTTTTCTCTTCTCTCAGTTGACCCGAAGGCTTAGTTGAGCTAGGTGCCGGAGCACTAGGTCCCTGTGTCTGCAAACCTGGTCTCGAGTGTGAGCTATGATCAGCCAGTCATCGAGATAGTTCAGGATGTGAACCCTGTGTTCCCGTAGGGGAACAAGGGCTGCCTCAACGACCTTCACCGAGGAGACAGGGTTAGCCCGAACGGGAGAACCGTGTACTGGTATGCCTTCCCCCTTAAAAGGAAACCACAGGAAAGGTCTGTGTGGAGGGACAATAGAGACATGAAAGTATGTGTCCTTCAAGTCTATCATAGCAAACCAATCCTGGGGCCACACACACTCGAAGATGCGTTTGGCCGTGACCATTTTGAACGGCAGCCTGTGAAGGGAGCTGTTCAGGATGCGCAGGTCCAGGATTGGCTGTCACCCACCAGATTTCTTCGAGATGATGAATTTGGGGCTGTACAACCCGGACCTCATTTGGGCTCGAAATCGCACCCTTCGCCAGTAGGGAAGCAACCTCTGCTCTCATGATAGGGGCATTGCCACTGACCATAGTAGAGCGGACTCCCCAGAAGCGAACTGGAATCGCATAGCTAAACCTGTCAGGCTACTCTTTTGTTATTTCCATTAAAACAATGAAAAACATTGTACACAACTGCAATCATGTGGATTCCCATGTTGCACTGATGTCAAAAAGGCAATCATGATCATAACACAAAGCCCCTTGTGTCTCTAAATTGATATAATAAACTCTAATCTAACTATCTTAAGTGGATTTCAGAAGCAGGATTCAGAGCGCTATGTTCCAACACTCACACCTGCCACTCCAGCTGTTACTACAGTTATCATTCTATCCCAGATTTACCTCACCCAAAATCCTGGATTTGAACCTGCACATTCAAACCAATTTGTATCCCTACTGCTAAATTTTTATGTGGCACATGCAAACCAACACTTTTTTAGACCTTTGTTCTTATTTCATAAACAAATTAATTAAATAATAATAATTTTGACACCTGTTAAGGGAATAAGGAGTTTGATTATTCCTAATCAACACACAGAGAACTAACAATAAGTCTTAAATATGTGCAATCCTGCTTAAACTTATGCTGTTCCGGCTTTGTGTAGCACCAGAGGTGGACAGTAACAAAGCAGCCTACATTTACTTAAGTACTGGGTATTGATATACCAACCAATATCTGATTAACGTGAATATTATTACTAGCCTTCTTGACTAGAAAGCATCCTTCGTCTTTTTTTTTTTTTTTTTTTTTTTTACCTTGTAGGATGTTACAACGGGGTCCCTGGCTGCCACTCTGGATATTCTTCCATAAATGATCCCAATGTTAAAAACAACAACTAAACTTTATTTAAAATTTTATTTTATTTTAGGTCCCTGTATGTTTATATAATTGGCTTTACTAATATATTTACAATAGAATAATGCTAATGATCATTCATTTGTGTCAACACCAATAATTCCAAAGATTTAATAGGGCACCAAATCTCATTTCAAACACTAACAAGGAAATCTTAAAGACATAAAATGGTCTATTTAATTCTATTCTACCACTGTTTACCATGGACACGAGTGCCAAAACCAAGTTTGAGGCTGTATACACTGGACACAACGACAGAAGCATGTCAGAAATAGAACGGGGCATCAGTTTACGGTCAGGAATTTGTTGTGATGTGTTTCGCATCCAGTGTAGACAGCATCATTGATTATAATGGGACACAGTGCAAAGGGCATAACGTGTTTGGAATCAATAGTCATGAAAGACTAAGTTACATGCAGTTTAGGTGAATATATAATCAACATAACAATTAATCATTATATGACACCTTCACATATTTGTGTTTTCAAATTTTGCATACTGTATTTGTATACTGTATATTGTAAAATGTATTGTAAAAATTTGTTTTGTATTACAACATATGGCCGACTGTTACCCACACAATGTTTGAGCAGTTCTTAATCGCTTTAATATTGTCCATCGTGGAGGGGTTAGGGTTTTCTGCTGATCATCTGACCATGATTCCCCCTCTTTAATCATTTTCCTTTAATCTTCACCTCAACATGTCTAAATCCTTTCAGGTTCTATTTTTGCCTGGCCTTGTTTTGATCAACAGGGACACTCAAGTTTATGAATCCCTAATCATGCCACATGTACCTGCCCCGACAACCCCACCCCCACCCCCCTCCCTCTCTGTCCTCCCCTCTGTTTCTGACTCTCTAGCTCCTCATCCATGGCTCATGGTTTTATTGTTAGAAATGACAGATCAGGTCACTCTCTATTGAATCACTGACAAGAAAGACCTGTTTTGAAGCAGACACTAGCCTAATCCACAGTAAGGATACCTCATGCTAGCTTCTGAGAATATGGTTTCATATGGTTTACTAACTAAAGAATGGAATATACTGTACACCCCAAGTTACATAATTAAAACAAATTCAACTCCTAGTCTGCAATATTAACAGATAAAGAGGTCGTTGTTGCTGTTTGCTGAGGACAAATAAGCTGGCTCCACATATTTGCCCTGTGTTTGTTAAAGTTGTACACTAAAAGGCAAAAGACCATAAAATTGCATGTTATCTCATTCTGTGCACTTGCATTGCATGGTAATGATTTCTAGTATTGCTCTCAAAGGTTACATTAAAAGCTTACATCTCAAACTATAGGTAATTTCGTCCTGCATAAAGTGTTACTATAATGCAGCTTATAAAGAGAGCTAGCCTGAAACCCTTTATTTCAGCCAATCTGCTAGGACGATACTCAAAGGCGCCTTGTTGCTATGCAAGTCCCTGTCTCATCACATTTCCATGGTTACAGGGCAACAAGGAATTAGCAGTGAACATCAGAGCTCCCCCAGATACATGTTTTTTTTTCCTGAACGAAAACTGAATAAGGCTAGGTGATTGAGTGAGAAACTTCTTAATACTGTATATAATACAGTGGCCTTAGAGTGAGGCATTAAATCACTTTTCAAATGTAAGAAACATGTTTTATTTTCACAGAGAAAAAAATATTTACATATTAATATTAATGACAATTTGTGCCATCAATATAGTGGCTGCACACACAATTAACAGCTATGAAATAATGGTAATTATTGAGTACGAGTGTTGATATTATGTAAGGAATGAATAATAACAGAGTAATCTCAATTAACTCAACATTTTAACAGTTGGAAATAAATCAACATGTAACAAAAGGAATTTGATATTTCATCTTATCATGAATACTGCATGGAATTGAAGGGTTAGTTCACCCAAAAATGAAAATCCTATCATCATTTACTCGCATAATGTTCATGTCTTTCCAAACCCGTAAGACTTTCGTTCAACTTTTAGATAGATCTTTTTTTATTGTTTTTGCTTTTAAACACCTGAACATATACATTTCCATGTAACAGAAAAAAACAGCCCCTCAGTATTTTACATTGTTATTCTATACCTCCTCTTTTCTAAGTCTTTTATAAATTAAGATAATTTTTAATAAACTCTGAGCGATTTCTATCCCTCCATTGAAAACATGTAACATGTAATAAAACGTTCAGAGAAATTGTTAAACTAATCTACAAGATTCGAGTGGTTTAGTCAAAATTTTCTGAAGAGACATGTTCGCCTATGGACAGATTGAATTTAAGCTTTTATTCACAAAATAAACATTAATCAACTCACACATCAGTTAAGATAAACGAAAGTTCAAGCATGTTCGATTAAGGTGCGAGAACCAATGAGGTTCATTCTTGTGTGTTACTTATCACATAACTTCAACAAGAACCAATGAGGTTCATTCTTGTGTGTTAAAGCTCTCAAATTTCAATTGAATTGAATGAAAATTGTCTAGGTTTGGAACAACATAATTAATGACAGAATTTTCACTTTTGGTTGAACTAACCTTTTCATATATAATTAGTCATCCACATATATAACGCTCTTCTTAATAAAAATAAAAAAATTCAAAAGTCATGACCATTATTCAGAGTTGGTTCTCACTGCAGAACATGAAATCCATGGAGAGGAGTTGGATCTGGATACGTTACATACACCTAAACCTTCCCATCTCCGCCCCCTGATCCCCAACTCCGCCCCCTGATCCCTAACCCCACCCCTAATCCCTAAACCCAACCCTAATCCTACCCATCTCCACCCCTTGGATCGTGATCCGACTCCTCCCTGTGGATCTCATGTACTGCATTGAGGTGCTACTGATTATTCATACAAGTACTCACACATTTTCCAAGTCATTCCTCAGGGATCTGGCCAGGTAACCTGGCACCCTGATCCACAGTATCCCTCGGACTAGAATCGCCACAACTGGGTCTGGTGGTCTCAGCTGTGCTGGTGGTCCTTTGTAGAAACTGAAGAAAGTTTTCATGGATGGAACCTTCGTGACTTGAGGCTCGAAGTTCAACAGGTCTACTGGCACAACATTTTCTCAGTTTTATCAGTTCCTCGCGAATCTGTTCGGTTCAGAAGGCCATAGAAGAATGGATTCACAGCAAACGAGGAATACGCTAGCCAAGTGACGGCTTCTTCGATGTCCCCTGGGCTCTGAAGCGGAGTGGTGATGGACATGTAGAGGTGGAAACTGAAGTACGGGAGCCAGCAAATAAGAAACTGGCCCACAATAACAACCAGGGTGATAGCAGCCTTTCCCCCACCAAATACTCTCTCAGGAGACAATCTCTGGGGCAAGCTGCGGGTGGTGGTGATGATAGTGGTCTGGCTGTTGATGGAATCCGAGCGACGCTTAGCTTGGTTGGCCGCCCAACTGGGCAGTGGTACGTGCTGACGAGCAGCTGTTCGTGCGACTTTGTGTACATTGCAATATACTGTAAAAATCACAACAGCAGGGACCAAGAAGCAAAACACGCTGAAGAGAATAGCAAAAACCTTTCTAAGGCGACTGTGGCTCCAGTGTAAAGAGCAATGGGCCGCTGCGATGGAGCTCTGGTTCCCATACGCTGGCCAACCGAGAAGCGTAACCAAAGCCAACAGGATGGATTTGACCCAAATGAAGACCATAACCCCAAGTGCAAGGCTCAGAGTCATCTTGACCTCGTATCGCATAGGATGGACAATATAGTAGTAGCGTTCAATACTGATCGCAGTCACGGTAAGAATAGAGGCACAGATAAGGAACACGTTTTAAAAAGATGTACACCTGGCACTCCAGAACAGTAAACGCGACAGTGCTAAAGAGACGGAGAACTAGACACTATCCCGAGAGGCATCAACAATATAGCACAGAGCAAGTCAACTGCACAAAGATGACAAACAAACACATATTTTTTCATGTGAGGAGCTCGGGCAATGGCCACCATGACTCCGCTGTTGCCCAATAGTGCTGCCAGGTTAAGGGTCACCATGCAAAACAACCCAAAAAGATCCTTAATCTGGGATTCCGAGTGGATGACCTCCTCCATGCTGGGAGGGGTAGGCTTGGTTGTGATCCGCTGGCCGGACGTGTCATTTGGAGTTGTGTTATTGGTCAGGAGACCCAGCATCAGACCCGGCACAGCTTTCTCCATACTTCACCGGCTCGAGAAGAACCAGGCATCTCCATGTGTAAACGTTGTTTCTCTTCAGTTTGTCAAGCGTTTGTGTTGAAACCATCTCTGAGAAGAACAAGCAGATCTATAAATACTGTATTTCATGGGATGTCACAGAGCAAAATTTAGATACTTATATAGAGATAGATTTACATTTACATACATTTCACAGACCTGTTTGTCAAAAATATTACTTAAATTATAAATATAAAATATTAATTTAATTTTACAATTCAGATGGATGGATGGATGGATGGATGGATGGATGGATGGATGGATGGATGGATGGATGGATGGATGGATGGATGGATGGATGGATGGATGGATAGATGGATAGATGGATAGATGGATAGATGGATAGATGGATAGATGGATAGATGGATAGATGGATAGATGGATAGATGGATAGATGGATAGATGGATAGATGGATAGATAGATAGATAGATAGATAGATAGATAGATAGATAGATAGATAGATAGATAGATAGATAGATAGATAGATAGATAGATAGATAGATAGATAGATGAGATTCTTGTTTTATTAATAAACACAAATGTCAATATCAAAGTGACTCTGTGTAGCTTTCAAACTAAATATATCAAAAAATGTTTTTTTGAAACCCTAGAGTTGTAAAGAAAGTGAATATTACGCCATGATTCAGTGCAACGGGCCATTAAAAGGATTGGTGACTGTTTCATACCCATAATGATTAGTTATGTAAATTTGCAACGCCTCCATCACTCATCATTCAGTGAGAGAGAGCAAAATTCCCTTTCATGTCAAACTAAACATGCAATTATTATCAGAACACTAAAGCTGTTATTAAATACATACATTAAACACTAGTGTCCAAATAGAAAGGAAATTCCCTCATACAAAATTAATGAATAAATCCTGAGTGCATATTGGTAATCATTTATCCAAAAAAAAAGTACAGTTCATTCCTAGAATCACAGTTTCAATTTCCTTTTACTTCAGTCTTCGTGGAAAATCTCATCTATTATTTTTTTCCCAACCCACACACCAGGTCTCTCTATATGCTAATGAGGGCAGAACAACATCCTGTCCTTTCTTGTTGGATTGCTTTCACCCAACAGGAGCATGTTTTTTTTGCACAAATGGGATGTTGACCGTCAGAGATCAATGAAGTTGGAGGAATACATGACTGTTGTTGTTGTTTTTTGTCAGTGGGAGTCAAACATGAGTCATACCTGATTGTGTGCCTTGGCCTCCCCACAACACCCACCTATATGCGCTGACCCATCCCCTCCCCGACCCACATACACCACAGCCCCAGGATTTTTTACCCACTTCACTAGAAATTTAAAAACACATTTTCCACTAAATTAAAATGAATGACCTACTGTCATGTCAGGTTGTGTTCAGCTGTTCTGACTTATACCCATGTGTAGCCCTGACACAATAAATTATAATAAATGAGTTTTCTTACCTGTCAGTGTCCGGGACGTAGATCTTTCTTTGGTTCTCCAATCAGATTTGAACGTCTGGACGTATTTACACATGTGTAGAAACTTCTGCAGACATCAAAACAAATGCAGTGCAAGCCCACAGGAGGCCACTCGACATCTCAGGTGAGTTCAGTGGAGAGCAACCAGAGTGGATCATGATCCATCAAAAAGTATTATCATCCAGGAAAGCCCCTGCTCTAAGAAGCAAAGTTCAGATAGGTTTCCCTTTCCATCTAACAAAACCCAGGTGAAGCAGAAAGGATATGGTCCCACCTGCTCTTCCTGTTTCCAGTAGTGTTGATCAGTATTCACACCACTCAGGCCGGTGTCCGTCAGGATGCTCTTCCTCAGTGTCCGGTGCTGTGGAGGGCTGTGACTGTCACACATTGTATCTCTGTGATTTTTTTTTTCTTCCTCTTTCAAACAGACACATACTCCTCTGTCCTCCAGTGCGGCAGTCATCCCCTGGGTCCTACTGCACACCCTTGAACTAAAAGATATTTTGATGGTCCATTGTAGCTCAACCAAGTCATTTTTGAAATATATGGGAGGTTCACACAAAAAATTTAAATGCATCAACAGTCTAAAATTGCACAAACAGTTTTTTTTATGGAATATTATAGTTTATTATAAATCATTTCTGTGCATATCATTTGTTTTTGTTTTATTCATGTGCCCTCATAATCTTTTATCAAAATAATTCCCCTCCCTCTTGAATCAACTTCTCTTATCTTCTTTGATGATGTTTACTGGTACAATTTAAATATTTTATCGTGATACCCAGCAAATTCTTCTTCAAATTTTCTTTAATTGGTAGCTGCTTGTTATTCCATGTTGTGGAGCACATATTGGTGCAGTCTTTCAGCATGATAATGCACCAATACACACAGCATGACTTTTGACAGAATGGTTTGATGAACAGTTGAACATCTCCCATGGCCTGCAGTCACCAGATATGAATAGTTTTGAGGCAATTTTGGGGGTATTTTGGAGGAGAAAACATTTTCCTCCAATATATACATGTATGTATATATATATATATATATATATATATATATATATATATATATATATACACACATACATACAAACACAGTGTATATATATATATATATATATATATATATATATATATATATATATATATATATATATATATCCAAAATTATTTCCCATTTGCATTCGTCAGCTCCAGTTTGTATCCAGCCTCTCACGGAGACTTCAGATGCCCAAACACCTGCAATGAGACGACTCAACGCCTATGAAGAGACAACGCCGGCGATATATTATGCCCGAATTATTACATGATTAACTAAATGTGTTTTTCCATGTACATTTCTGAAATGCACTTTCTGTGAAGCTGCTTTGAAACAATAATATTGTGAAAAGCGCTATACAAAATTTTTTTAATTGAATTGAAAAACATTTTTTTCATAATGTGATTTTCCCCCACATTCAATTCTTTTACTTGAATAAAATATTAGATTTTTTAATTATTATTATTATTTTAATTATAATTGGATATAATTATTTTATTAAGGGGTAAATAATCCTGACCAGCACTGTATTTCTACATTTATACTGTCATTATACTGCTGTCCACTTCAGCTCAGAACAATGGATTTATTGATTGTAAATGCACATGTCTAGCAAATTATTAATTTCTATAACGAAAATCTAGTTACAACAATTGTGAATACAGTTTTAACAGATTGCATTCAGCGCTGTGGATCTAATGGGACATGTTTAAATAAAACCTTTGCATTTTGAAAAGTGGCATCTACTGGTTAAAAGGAGAACACAACAGTGCAACTATATAATTATAATGATTTATTATCTTCAGTTTTTTTTTCAGTACTAAGCAGTAACGGTAACTTCAAAGCTCAGCACAACATAAAACAGAAAAATATATAACAATGGAATTATATCTATTACCTTTGTAGTGCAATATGATTATATAAAGAGCTTCAAACAAATGCTTGATAAAAGAAACATCTGACCAAACAAAAATAAAGGGCCGTATTAGCATATAAGCCGTGCCCGTCAGCCATAAACTTAAAAGAAATGACAATTTTAGAAAAGAAAATACACTCTAAACAAAATTAAATATGCTTTAGTCATACTTTAGAAATATTTTTTAAATACTCTGTAAAGAGTATTTAATTAAACAGAAAAAAATCCAAACAAGCTTGAAAAAAAGCAATCACAATATTTTATATTTCCTTAATTTTAGCCCTTTTTGAAAATGTTATCGTCTTTAAAATAAAAAGGCACATTTATTCAACATTTTTTAAATGTTTAAAGGTGAACATACTAACTTGTTTTTTGTTTGTTTTTGTTTTTTGACAGTACAGAAACCTGCAGCGATATTTCTGAATAACAATGAGCAAACATACCGTAAGGCTGTACCAACCAAAGTTTACAGTACATGATAAAGATGTAGTGTAATAATCAAATATTTCTTAGACATCCTGACTAAAAAACTCAAACATTCAATGCTTTATACAGTATGCGACCATGAAACCACATAGCAGAAGTGCAATTTATAAGAAGCACTATATGTAGATACAGTTCCACGTTTTCAAATCAGCTCTAGTAATAATTGAAGTTCAACTCCAGGAGGTATCGGATGCGACACTGGCTTTCCTTATAAATGAGATACTCACTGTTGTAGAAGGAACTTCCTTCGTACTGCTTCTGTTTTATGACTTTTCCCTGAGGAACTGCCACCTTTTTACCATCAAACTCAATGAAGACATTTTTTGAGGGATCTGAAGAAGAAGAAAAAAAAGCCGGACACTGAAATTGCTAACAAACTGTTATGCAGAATTTAACAAAATGTACAAGTCTGTAAAGAGAAATGAGTAATGAGTTTTGATTATATTTGGAAAAACCTGGTTCTTGGCTTCCGTGCCAACTACGCTGTCATAGCCAGCAGGGGGCTTCCTTAAGCTGCAATCATCTTGCGTGATGGTGTACTCTTTTCCCAAAGCAACTTCATTTAGAAACATGATGCCAATGTTGTTGGATGGATGCACTGCAAACACAATAAAGAACTTCAGAAAAAATTTTTTTAGATAAAAGTGCCTAATAATGTCTACGACATTACCAATTGTTCCTGGAAATGGGAGATAATTATGCAATAATAATGCAGGGAAATAATTAATAAAAGGTAAGGCTGGGCGATATGGCCTAAAAAAAATCCAAATTACAATTTAAATAGATTTTTTTCCCCTACTTACAACCAATCTGCAGAAGACAAAGAAATTGTTCAAAACAAGTTAATTTTATTTTGTTTTGATATTCCTTTCTGGGATTTGATCTGGATTCCCCCTTTGGGTTAAAGTGCAATCAGAAACAACAAGCCCAAAAGACAAGTTGGCAGGCCCTGCCATTGTAAACAGTGAACATGTAACATAACATAGCGTGACATAGTATAAAATGGTGACATAAAATAAAATAAGTGTCTTGTGATTGTCAAAACATTTGACAACCCCTCCCCACAAGCAACCCTTGCCATTGTGTTGCCATGTTGTATCTAATCAAACTTTATATGTGTTTCTATTGTTCTTTTATTCTGATGCAAAGAAGGTCCTGTTTCTCACCATAGCCAGCAGATTTGCTGTTTTCAGAGGCAAAATAGATTCCCCTGCCCACACGGCCACCAGAATGGGGCATTATACGAAGTCCACTCTTCAGAATGGCTGCAACCACGGCCACGTTTGTTCCATGCCAAAGCAGCTTCCTGTTCTCCAATGCATCATTTTCCCTGAAGCGCTCAGCCTACACAAGCAAATGCACACATGCACGCACATACACAGGATTTAATTAGGATAATAAGACTCGGTAATGAACAACATCAATACCCACTGAGTGAATTCTACACCCACTGAGGCCGAGTGTTCACTGCTGGTTTAAAATGAAATTAGGAATCTAATGGGAACCTAACAGGAGTTCTAATGGAAAAAATTTCAGTGTATTTGCGCTTTTTTGACATTTACAAGTTTACTTTTATCGTTTACTGCTTATGCATAAACTTTAAACTTAAATTACGCAATAATATTCACCTCTGTATCTCTGTCAACTTCCCAGACGTCCACTAAAGTGAGTCCTTTGTGTCCAGTGGCATTCAAGTACTTCTCAATTATCTTACATACAAAAAAGAGAAAGAGAAAGGAACTTCTGAGCATACAGCAATTTTTTAAACCCATTTCTATACATCAATTTATTTGATCAAGCTTCGTAAATGTGTAAATTTAACTCATAACTTAAAGACATGAAAAATTAAAGATTAAATAGTATAAAATCATTATATTTTTAATATATGTTCATGAAAATCTGGGAATTTAATTGAAATCTGGAAATCAAGCATTTAATTTAAAAAAAAAATTTACATTTACAATACATTTCAATATTTAAATACAATATTTACAATTTTGCTATTATAATATTTCTAGGTCATAATCTTAAGTCATTCTGATAACGCTGGCAATGCTGATACTAAACACTGACTGCATCATTCATTATTTTAAAATTATGATTCCCAGATTTAAATTAGATTTTTAATTCCTGATTTCCATTGTGGACTATAAATGTTGCTGTGAATTGAAACCTTATATTCCTTCGATTTCTTATCCAGCAAACTTAGCTTGCATTTCAGAGACTGGAAATTTTGGTCAATGGGATGAGGCACCACATCCTTCATTTCTTCTGTGGCTTTCTCAGATTCAGCTTTGAGACTCTGGGCAACCTCGATGTCGGCAAGAACCTACAAGACACAAGCAAAAGAAAGTTTGGATTTTGGTCACTCTTATCGAGATGGCAAAGCACTCTATATTGGTCATTAAAAACACACAAGATCAATGTTTATTTTTGTAGCCAAACATTGTATGATATAACAAATAAACCTATTCTAAGAAATATTCACATTAAAAAGTGTGACAACTAGCCCCTATCTCATGAAACCGAAACATTCTCAGTGCACAGTAACTGCTATGTATCTCACCAAAAGCATCTCCTTCTTGCCCTGAAGAACTGAATCATCAGAGATGATAGGGGGTCTGTTGCGGCCAAAGTTATGAGGAATAATGGTGAAGAATTTGTTGGTGAGTTCCTCTAACTTGTTCTGTTCCCCCTTCTTTATTGCGGCTTCAATCTCCTCCAAAGCCTCAAAGCCTTTGGCTATCTGCTGCTTGCTGAGTTTCCCCAAAGGCATCTTCTTAATATCTGACAGAGAAATATATGACACATGAAACTCCTTCACAAAAAATGGATCGTATCCATCTCCGTCTTGCAGATGGAGCTCAGAAAAGTGGTACATAGAGCTCAAATAGGCAGCAAAAGTCCCATCTTAAAGGAGAACTCCAGCGCAAAATGAACCTTTGGTCTAATAAAACATTGTCGACCATTCTCTGAGATTTGTTTTCATGATAATCGAATGTAAAGAGTTTTATCTCTAAAACTGTTCAGCATATAACGCTCAGTAATGGGGGCATATAATAAGTCAAAAGAAATCGCTCAAAATAGCCCCACACTAACACAGTAACATAATGAGTGTCCATACATGCAAAACGAAGCATTGAGAACATTGTAAGTGTACAGCGCGTTTAATAAGAAGATACTTTATAAAGACAGTTCACTTTCGTGTATACAGTCAGTTTTGACAAGTCGAACCACAAACGCTGTTCATACAGTTCAGAAGTTTGCTGAACTTCATACAGTTCAGATCACTCAGCATGTCGTTCGTGGTTCGACTTGTCGTGACTGTTCTCCAAAGATGGCTCCTGCTGTGTATACACGAAGTGAACTGTCTTTATAACGTATCTTCTTATTAAACGGTCTGTACACTTACAATGTTCTCAATGCTTCGTTTTGCATGTAGGGACCCTCATTATGTTACCGTGTTAGTGTGGGGCTATTTTGAGCCTTGTTAGTGGTAATAACTAGCGATTTATTTTTACTTAATAAATGCCCCCATATACTAGCATTATACATTAAACAGTTTTTAGAGATTAAACTCTTTTACATTTGATTATCATGAAAACAAATCTCAGATAATGGTTAACTAGGTATCAAAGTTTTATTAGACCAAAGGTTCATTTTGCGCCGGAGTTCTCCTTTTTACAAAGGAGTTTACAATCACAAAGCCTTAGCCTCAGCAATTCCAATATTACTTCCAACACAAACCTACATAATTTTGTATAAAATTCGCAAAAAATCTAGAGGCCGAATTTTCTGATTGGACTGTTTCAGACACTGTGATGCTGCAATGAGAAAATGAATGACCTTGGATGCATGTAAACCTATTGTTTGAGACCTCAAAAACAAAAAGGAACCTTTAAAATAGCATAATAGGGGACTTTAAGGCCATGTGTCCACCAAAACGTTTTTTTCCTGCAGTTACATGTAGCGTATTGTTTTCAATGGAAGCGGCGTGTTTTAAAACGGCAGGAGCGTAGGAAGGCACTGAGCATTTTTTACCGGATGCCAAGAGTTGAAGAATGTTCAACTTTGGGTACACAGGAGGTGCTCCGCTGGAGGGAAAAAGCATTGGACTCACTCATCCACAGCCGTTCGTTGCTCAGGTTGGTTGTGGTGCTATTCTATTGCGTGCAGAGGGATATTGAAAGACAACCTTTTATCCCGCCCTTCGGATTGAGGTATGCCAATTGTGAGTTCCCAGACCTAGCATCTTGATAGGTCTTGCTTGCCAGGCTAGGCAAAGTGTCTAAACAGAAAAAAACGCTGCTGAAGTGCTCTCAAGCGCCCAAAGCTAAGTTTTCAGCCGGCTAAAGATGCTTTGTGGACACATGGCCTAATGATTCAAGGCTATACCACAATGAACTAACCCAGGTTCATGCTGGACATGGCTTCTTTGAACATGTCATTGTTGAAGATGAAATGGATGAGCCTTTGAGTTGCCTCATCCAACGTACAAGGCAGAACGTGTTGTTCGCTTTTCACCTTCACATCTCCACCGTCTACAGTATCCACCTGCAGGAAGCACAAATCATTAGAAACTGTCAAATGTGTTAGTCTTTGCACAATAACAAGGACATAGCTTCGATTTAAGGGTGTAATAAAGTTAATTTCATTAAATGCTGCAAAACCTGATGAACCAGCTAAATTACCTTCACTTCTGCATCCTGGTCCCCATCTACCTCTATCAATGTGTACTTCCCAGAATGCGAGACAAAGTTTTCTGAATCGCTCCAGTTATTCTTGGTCTTATCTTTGAATTTCTTTTCGAAACACTTAACGGCTGCATCAGCGGTAGATGGACCAGCTAAATTGTTTTGGCCTGACTCTCCCTGAAAACAGTGAAGGACAGGAAAGTATGTCATCCATTAGAAGCTACAAGAGCATTTATGCACATTATGCTGTGACATCTTTGATGGACAAAAAAAGAGAAGCAACGTACCACTCTGCCCCATCTTGTCCAGCAATAGTACTTCCCTCCAGACACCAAGACTTGGGCTACATAGAATTTGTTGTTGTTGTTTCCAATGTTAGTTTGATTTAGCATGCAGTCGTAATCGTCATGAACCTGAGGGTTAGGATCACACAAGATTTTTTTTCTGTGATTCAGGGCAAGCAATAATTTGCACGTTCAACTGAAAACTGTTTAACCACTTATTCGGGCTCACCTTAGCATCTGATAGATGACAGAAGCTGTCAGGGTTCCTCGTGGCCTTCACCTGCGCTCCTGTTGCCTTCAGGGCCTCTTTGGCAGAGGTGAACTTGTCCTTTGGTGGAGCTTCAGGCTCCTCCTTTACCTTCTTCCCTCCAGCTTTGGTGCTTGATGTTGCCCTTCTCTTAGGTGCCATCCTCTTTCTTCCCTGTTCATAATCATATAATGTTACAATATAGTATATAACCTTTCAATACACAACTGATCAGCAGCGGAGTCATTTAGGTAAGACATACAACAGCATGCATTACTTAATCCATTTAAAAATTATTTTTGTTAACTTTTATCACAATTAATTTAAAATATAGGTGAATTTATTTCACCTTTCACCTTTGAGAAATGTCTAGTGTAACTTCTATAACATGGACAGTTGAACACCTGACAATTTAAGAAAATATACCAGATGTTTCTTTATTTATTGTTATATCTAATCACATTTTTTTCCAAAGACACGGTTTAGGAATGGTATGACATCAAATGTTTAAATATGGTAAACAATAAATCAAAACAGTCCTGCTAAGACATGTGCGGGCATGCTGTTAGTGACGTAGATCTTCAAAGTAGCCTATCAGGCACTGGAAACGGATTCATTGAAATTAGGGGGCGCGTCTAGTCAACAATGATAACAAATAAACATATAATGTGAAATATGTGAAATAGCATGTGTTCAGAAACGCGGCGAGCAATTATGGCGTTAACGCGGCTGCAAAAACGTGTTTGACGCACACTCCACCTGCAGAGCTATAGCTGTAGCAATATTTAATAGCAATATAACTATTAAAAAATATTTGAGATTTTATTATTAGTCAGATAGAATGATACTTACCTGCTAGTGGGGGTGCTGAGAAAGTTTGCAGATTCACTCTCACTATTCGGGACCTGTTGTATGTGACTGTGTTCGGGACAGGTTCGGTCTTCAGCCTGACTTCCGTGTTTCTGACACTTTACGTCACAGCCCTGCCTTCCCTCACACAGCTATCACTGATTTTAGATGTTTTTTTTTTTAATGACACAACGTTGCAAGGTTCTTGTGTATCTTAAAAGGGACATCCTGCTAAAACAAAATTATTTTATTTTTATTTTTATTTTTTTTTTTTCCCACTACAACATAAATAATTTTCAGTCCAACATCCAACCTTTGTACTTACTAATGTAAGCTATAATGCTGGCTTTGTGCTTGAATGGAAGCAGTTACAGAAATACTCAGTTGTAAAAATAACTTTACGAAAATCCTCCTGTAGGAATATGGACGCTAGTCGGCCTAATGTTTATAATGCTAAAAATACTAAGGCGGAAAATGACTGCAGATATAACCATCACACACACACACAAAAATACATTTATCTTTTGTCATTTCACCACCAGTGCTTGAGTGTGCAATATATCAATTACTCTTTATGTAACATGGGTCAGTTATTATTAAGGATGAAGGATATAAATAAAAAGGATATAAAGAATATAATGTTATATGAGACATGGTCCTTGGTAGACTGATGTGTGTGAATTTCATTTGTAGTGCAGTAATAGCAGCATTTTGTCTTTTTATTTTTCCTACTGGTTTATTTATCTTTTAACATGGTAGCTAAATGACTGTATGCGCAATGAAATTCAGGAACATGATTTACTGCACTTGCAAATCACCTGTATTTAAAAGGGTCACTCAGGGTATTGTTTTATTAGCTATATGATGTGATGAGCACCTACATCCTCTAGATGGGGACAATGTACAAGTTTCTGTATAACACGACATTGCATATACATATTGAATTCAAATATTGAAAGAGTTTTAATCTCTAAAGCCGACATGTGTCATTTTCTTAATTGAACAAATGTATACATTATCAAGTTAAAACGACCAGGAGAGCTTGTATTCATATAAAACACATTTTATTTACATAAATTACAAGAAAGCACAAACCAGAATCACCATAAATCTACATTAAAAACATCTTGTATATAATACTTTAAACAGATTTACTATATCTTAACTCCATCTCAAACAATACTTTATTATGGTTTCCATAAAAAGAACAGGTATACAGAGTTTAAACTGGCATCCCACTGATATCATCTAACTAGTCAGAGAGAGAGAGAGAGAGAGAACAAAATGGGATATTGTACTCACAGCACATTGAGAACAACATAACAGGCATTCTTTATTCCGAATAGCCTCCTCAACATTAGCAAACACTTGATTTCATGACTAGTGAAGATAAGATTTATCTGTATACTGCATTTGGCAAACAAACAGGAATGCTGTTTCTCAGAGTGACGATGTTGTTGAGTCCACTACCTCTCTGCCATTACATACTGTAGGCACTACGTTGGAGGCCGAGGCTGTAAGATATTTCAATAATATAAAGATATTCGTAAGTTGCAGAATCACAGTGAATTGCCATTGCCATTCAATGTTTTCAAATATGGGTGAATCTCATTAAACCATATTTTTATTTGATATATTATTAAAAGATTGCATAAATGAAAAAAATATATATTTTTGTAATTTTTTGACATTATTTTCATCATAATTAACATTTTTCCTTCCAATTTTACGTATTTCTTATTTAGATTTTTTATTTAGATTTTTTTTTGTTATTCCATTGTTGATTCTCCTTATATTTTTATTACAATATATATATATTTTTTTTGTAATGCAATGATTTAATTTTTTTTTACATTTTTACAATTTAAAATATATTTATTAATGTCACATACCATTACTGAGAATGAGTAGTTTTGCATTATAGTAATGAGAGGAATTGTATGTCATTATGCAAAAATAATGCTAAATATTATTTATTTGTCACTTGATTTTGAGGTGAAATGCCCATTTTAAGGGATTCACATATGCACTATATCCTGCACTCAGGGATGTTTCAGTGCTACAGTAATATCAATGTAATCCAATAAAGCCAAATCTGCTCTCACAGGGCCAATGATACTTTATGTTCTGCTCCAATATTACTCTGCCATCATACAGTACTGCATATTTAGATTTTACAGTTAATGTGACATAGCCAATCCATATTTTCGAATATGGGTGACACAAATTGATCAAAATGCTTGATTTAACTGCTGCTGTTGATTGATTATATTGACGACGATGCTGGTATATTAAAGACAGAGATCATAAATGATACTGTACCTTGAGAGAAGCTGGAGCCAGGGCCAGTGGTCACACTGAATCGAGTGGTGGCCACTCTGAGCGTACTGACGTTCTTCTGGGGCTGGAAGAGGATGATGTGGATCTTGGGAGCGAAGAGGCATCCCAGCACCACTGAACCACTCAGACTCACAGAGATGCACATGGTAGTGGTCTGTACCTGAGAGAGTGAGACACAAAAAAGGCGATTACATTTACACTCTGATATCACCTGACTGGCTTATTCATATTCAGCAGGGATGTTAACATTGGATTGAATTTATTTTTCCATTGAATGTGATTCCAAAAGTGTTGCCAAAGCCTATGTGGCTAAAGATGTATCTTAAAAGGATGATTCCATGTGCAAAGCAGGTGTGTGTGCCGTGTATAAGCAATCTCATGCATACTAATACAGGTATTAGAGACATGCATCGCCAAATAACATTTTGATGAGAGGGGGATGAATCAACAGGAACCATTTCTAAGATGTTTGCTTTGTATCATTGTACATTTTATTTGGCAGATACTTTTATCTAAATTGATGTGCATTCAAGCTATACATTTTTATCAGTATGTGCATTCCCTGGTTTCAAATCCACGGCCATGCCATTGCTATCCTCTTTCAGTTGGGCAACAAATACTAAAAGCTATATAAACAGCCCTCTCAAGGTCAAGCATTGGAGAAACATCGTGGTTCAGCTGCACTGAATTATAGTTTTTTTTTTCTCTTCAATACCAAATTAACAAAGAGTACCTAATTCTTTCTTTAGTACAATAGATTTAAAAGTGTTTGTGTGAGTGTGGCAATGCGTCAGAATAAACCAGAAAAAAATGCTTTAAATAATGCATCGATTGAGAGAGCTTTGCCTGGAAAGGTCTTGTATGTTTTCCAGCAAGCCTGGCTCTTGTCTCCATAAACATGCACTTTTATATGAATATCACACTGAATGAGACATATGCTGTCGTCTGTTTATCCTCCATAACTGATCATCATTATTCTTTAACTAAATATCTCCAGAGTGAAAAACTGGAACGACTCAGCTAAGTACAACAATCAAACACGCAGATGAGAACTTAACTGCAAATGGAAATCTGGTTTTAAAAGAGACTCAAAAACTATTACATGGCTCTATAATAATTCATTTTGACCAATCACGGTATTCTGTAGTTTGCTGTATGCATATAAATACTGTTGACAAGTTTTTGTAATGTTTTTGAAAGAATTCTCTTCTGTTCACCAATGCTACATTTATTTGACCCAACTTAACAAGCACAATATTGTGAAATATTATTACAATGTAAAATAGCATTCCCTAAATGAAAATATTTAAAATTGTAATTTATTCCTGTGTTGGCAAAGCTGAATTTTCAGCATCATTACCCCAGTCTTCAGTGTCACAAGATCCTTCAGAAATCATTATTATATGATGATTTGCTGATCAAGAAACTCTTCTTGTTAAAATCAACGTTGTTGCTTAATTTTTTCCTGTAATGCATTTAATTCAGGATTATTTTTGATAAATAGAAATATCAACATTTATTTGAAATATACCCTTTTCAACATTTTATGTCTAATGTAACTTTTGATTTACTGTTCCTTGCTGAATGAAAATATGAATTTCTTAAAGAAATTTAAAGTTTATACTTTTCCGCATTTGTGATTTATGTTTGATTCTGAAGATCAAATATTTATCCTATAAATCTTACAAGTAGCATGTGCTTTTTCATCTGCACATCAATGCTGTAGTTGGTGGGTGAGAAGCAGAAATTATACAACTAAAAATTATATCTTCGGGATGTTGCATTTCCTGTGAGTGTGTGTGGGATTGTGGGATTGTGGCGAGGTCTCGGTCTCTAAGGCACACCTTGCTTTCTGAGCACTGGCCCCAGCTGGGAATCATTCTCCCATGCTCTAAACACATCACCACACACACACACACACAAACATGAATATAAAACGCGGAAACCCTGAACAGCGAGTGACATCCTGTCCAATCAGAGTTCAAGGAGATTCCCTTCTCTCTCCCGAGGCCTTCTGACTTTTTGCTTTCTGAATCCTTTCGTCTAGTCTTGATGGATGATGTAGAACTGACCCTTACAGAAGCTCCCTACAGCCATAACATATCCCGATCATGTTTCTGTCCTCTTTTTTGCTCACTGGAGCATCCAAATGCCATGTACAACGGCCGTTTTAACCAGCAGTGCTGTGCAGTTAGACTATTCTGGATGCACATATATAAAAATTATTTATGGCAAGTAAGTTTCTGTTGCACTGTAGCTCTTTGATTGAATTTTGACCAATCAAGATGTAATGTTTCCTCCAAACTATGTGTGAAAAAAACTATTAATATTAATAATAATTAAGAAGAATTTAAAAAATCAGCATTCAAAAATATGTGTCCCTTAAATTCACAACAGTGGAATCAGGGTGTGATGTTACTTCCAAATCACTAATGGGTGATGAAATAAATATATAAGCATTAAAACCGGAAAAAAAATAGTAGATTGTATATGTATATATATATATATATATATATATATATATATATATATATATATATATATATATATCTACTATTTTTTACAGTTTTAATGCATGCTTTATTATATTGAAAGAAAAAGTTGTAATGTTTCTTTAAAAATATAAAAATAAATATATATATATATATATATATATATACACACATATATATATATATATATATATATATATATATATATACACATATTTTTTTTTAAAGAAACATTACAACTTTTTCTTTCAATATAATAAAGCATGCATTAAAACTGTAAAAAAAAAATAGTTGTCAAATGTAAGAGTGTTTAACGACATCTGTCCTGAGGCACTTGACTGAAGGATACTCAGACCAACTGAATAGCATGTTTTCATAGGCTAGTAATTCGCCAGAAGAAAGATCCCCACTTTCTTTGTTCTACACAGCTTTTGAGCCACATGAAATGTGAGCTTCTCCTTTCATCAGTGCAAAAGACAGGGGATCAAAGAGATTTTTCTATCTGCCATCTGAATTGGCAGGTATGGTAACAAAAAAAATCAATCAGGCAAACTCTCAGTCTCGCGCTCTCAGGGAAATTGTATATATGCTAAAAATAAAGGATAAAGTCAGTGTTGGGAAGTGATTAAGGGTTATAAGAGAAGCTCATTATCTAAATGATGAAAAATATTCCATGCTGTCATTGTGTGTGCAGTGTGATTTGAGACAGCCCCTCTGATATCTTTTCCCAGAGGAGAGCCGGTAATATCCCCCGGCACAAGATTTACTTCTCAAAGAAATCACATTGTTATACAGAACACTCAAGCACGGCATTCATTGACAATATGTCAGAACTTTTGAAGACTATAGCCATCTCAACTATGTTGAGCAAAAATTACATTTAAAGATATGTTCAGAGAAACTATACTATGTAAACGAAGTAAAATGATATTGTGGTCCTCACATACAAGATTTTAAAAACATAAACCACTATATCTGTACCACTCGTTTTTGCAATTAAAAAGAAAAAAATGTGAATGATTTTGCATAATTTCAAGTAATCTAAAAATCATTCATTCATTTGATCATTTTTTTGTTTGTTCGTTTGGTTGTTCATTCGTCCATTCATTCATTTTTTGTTTTTGCTACTGGTCCTTTTGTGATAAGTGTCAAGTGACAAGTAATATCTTACTTTTTTATTAAATTGGCATGCTAAATAACATTTACATTTAGCATGTGCAACGTATGGAGTTGTGGGTTGAATTGAATAAAATAAGATTAATCCAGGGCTACAAATCAAGTACTTGGATTCAACTTAAAATGTTGTGTTTTGTTACAAATTATTAAGTTCCTTTAACTCAATGTAGTTTGTTGGTTGAATATATGGTTAAATTGTCATAACTCAAAAAGTTTTTTCTCTTGTAACATTATAAATGACTTTATAATATAATATAATATAATATAATATAATATAATATAATATAATATAATATAATATAATATAATATAATATAATATAATATAATATAATATAATATAATATAATATAATATAATATAAAATTGGCTCTATCTCTGAAATGACTTTCTGTTTTGGCCAGACACCACAAATCCCTCTTAGTTTCAATGCTTCTCCTACAAACCACCTGGCTCTGTTCTGTTCTACAATACTTTTACAATCTAGTAACTGAATGAAATTCCTTCAACTTTTACATATTTTCATCCTGCTGAATATCCTGTTGCATTCAGAAATACGTCACATTATGGAAGTAAAATGGGTTGCAAAAGTCATTTCATTTTGATTCGAACGTAAATCTTATTTAGATTAACAAGCTGACAAGCTATTAAATGCCGTTAGTTAGGTATTGTCACAATCATGCATTGCACAGCTCATATTTACTTACCCTATAGTCACTGGCAGTAACATAGAAGATTGGCTGGAAAGCCAGCCAGATTATGCACGTGGTGTACATGGTGAAGCCGATGAACTTGGCTTCATTGAAGTTCTCTGGGCACTTTCGAGTCTTAAAGGCGTAAAATGTACAGAGGATGATGAGGACACAGTTGTAGGTTAAAGACATCAGCATGCTAGAATCCTTGCTGTTGCACTTCAATGTCACCACGTCTCTTCTTTCAGGACTGACCTCCTTTCTCACCCCTGGAGCCTCAACCAGAAGCCAGACCACAACCACCAGGAGCTGACAAGATATCAGACCAGCACAGATGGCCACCTGTGAAGCTGGACTGATGAACCTCGGCCTTTGAGCTCCATCTTTGACGCCGTTGAAGATCCGAGCGATGCGGTTGGTCTTGGTCAGCAACGCCGAGTAGCGGACGGCGAAGGAAGTGCCTAGGCCGAGCCGCCGTAACGTGCACACTACGGCAGACGGTTTGCTGATGTAGATGAAGGTCATGCAATAGCAAAGGAGGACACCTAACAGAAGAATATAAGAAAGTTCACGTCCGCTTGCTTTCACCACCGGTGTCTCATTGTTCTTTATGAAGAGGCCGATGACAAAGAGCGTGCAGAGCATGCCAAGGCAAGAGATGGTGACCGGCCCAATAGCCCAAGCGTCCTCCCAATGAATGTACTCTTCTGGTAAGTTGTAGCAGCCCGTGAGATTGTCCAGAGGCCATAGTCCGAAGCCACAATCCGCACAGGTGAATTCGTCCAGGAGGTACTGGTAGGACTGGCAGGGAATGCAAATCCAACAGCAAACGTCACCGGGCTGCATGCTCTTTATTTCTGTTTTTCCTACATGGGTCGCTGCATTGGGATGTGGGCACCACTTGGCTTTCCCAAGGAATCAAGCTTGTGTTCAGACTTAAATCCCGAGCCCAATATCCCACTTTCCTATAGACATAGTCATCATTCTCTTTGTGATAATGGAAGATGTTGTAGCGGCCCAGACTGTCTCCATAAGCATCAAAGTGAACATTGTTCTCTGTATCTGCTGGGCGAAATGGCGCTGCGGACACAAAGGGGATATGATAAACATCATTTATTTACATTCTTTGTAACAGATAAAAAGATATTTTACAGCAGCAAAGTGACTTTCTTTGTAAGCAGAACATGTCCAACCCAGAAAGGCCTTCTTTTGTATTGTGAGTCCACCCTACTTTCTTCAGCGTTCTGCCCTGACTATTTTTCATTAGGTTTTAGATGTAGTGGACTCAGGTGCGAATGGTACATTTACATAATGGAAGTCAGGCTGGTTGATACATTGCCTGGTTTCTATGATGTAATTTGTCATTCTTGGAAAAATGAAACATAACAAAGAAATAGATGAAGAATAGCTATAGGAACTCAACAGTCTGCCATCAGTTCCCTAATACAAGCAATTGACCAGGCCCGGCACAGACATTTAATATACATCTCTGCTTGTACTTGTTTAAATCATTTAGAAGTTAGCAAGGGGTTAATGAGGCTAATGCATGTAATAAAACACTTGTTTGTAATAAAACACACTGTGCACAGGTCATGTGTTGGATTCATGCATTCGTGTAATCTATTTTACAGCAGCAGTTTTCCCCTGGGGGAAACTTCCTAGATCCATTTATCTTTCAAATTGATTTCTTTGACTAAACAAAGAACAGACATATATTTATTAAGATATACTGATAAAACAAAATAAAAATAGTGTTTGTGTTGAGCATTAAACTACTAGAGAAGTGCAATGTTTTAACTTTATTCCTTGCATGCTATAGTAATAAACTGAAAATAAGCTATAGCTGGAATCCCAGGATTCAAAATGATTGAAAACTGCACATGGTCATCCATAAATATAATAATAGCAAAATCAACTAAAAAGGATGTTGAAATTGTTGGACTTATATTTTGTTTAGATTTTTTTATTTACAGGTTTATATATATATATATATATATATATATATATATATTAGGGCTGTCAATCGATTAATTGTGATTAATCGTGATTAATCACATCCAAAATAAAAGTTTGTGTTTACATAATATATGTGGGTGCACTGTGTATAATTATTTTGTATATAATATATATAAATACACTCACATGCTTTTATATATTTAAGAAATATTTTCATGTATATACTGTATATAGATTTATATATAATTTATATATATATATAAATTTTTATATATAAATACTTTTTTTTCCGTAAATATACGTGCGTGTGTGTGTGTTTTTTAATACAAAATAATTATACACAGTGCACCCACATATATTATGTAAACACAAACTATTATTTTGGATGCAATTAATCGCAGTTTTTCGTTTGACAGCCCTAATATATATATACATGTGTTTGTGTGTGTGTACTGTATGTATATATGCAAATTGTCATATTTACTTTGTGATTATATTTTAGTCTGTTCCTTGCACAAATCTTTAATCTTTAAATCTTGAATCATCTTTTGTTTTCATAAAAGAAAAAATCCTATTGAATTGAAATGACACGAAGGTGAGCTAATAAAAGGGTTACATTTTTGGGTGAACTACCTCTGAATTATAAAGTGAACATAAATTAATAATTTAAAACTCACAGTCAAAATTTATCTTCAGGATGTAGTCCTTGTACAGCTTTTTTCCATTCACTGGTTTCACTGGCACTGCAGAGTTTGGTGGTATTTGAGCACAGTGCTTGTCTCATGTTGTGAAGGGCATGGGCCATAGCGTAGACAGCATTGACCACAAACATGATCTTGGACTCCTGCTCGAATTTGCCATCCCGGAGAGAATATTCCCACAGTTAATGTCGTGCAGGCTACACTGAAAGCGGTTTTCCCAGAACTCTCTGAAACCAGGGGTTACGTGTGTTGTTGTAAGGATTGAGGTTTTGTGAAGTACGTCGCGAATTCAGGGATCTGGATAGGACGCCAACTCAATGGTGAAAGCTCCATCTGCAACACTCTCGCTCCCTCTCACCACACTCTCCTGCGCCCCCAGCCATCGCTGGCCACCCAGATGAGAGGAGACGTTCATGCGCTTCGCTGCAACCAAGAGCTCTCTTGCGTCTTCACTTCTGGTGAAGAGGATCACTGACTTTAGCGTTGGACTTCTGCAACAGAGACCTGATTACTCCATTCGTAACTGAAGCGGTCCATGGAGCGACTGACCTTGGCGGACGGAGCGATGCAGATTTGCAAAGCCCGGGCCTCTTGCTGAAAGGCGTCGATTCCCGTCTCGCCGCAATCGCCCTCTGAGGCGACGGTGGAGACGTAAGTCCAGTTGAAATAGCGTAGGATCTCAGCAATGGCTTTGGCTTGGTAGAAGTCTGGGGGTACAGTCCGGGCAAAGTAATCATAACGGGATTTGTCACTCAGTTTCGCACTGGTGGAGGCATAACTGATCTGAGGAATCTGGAAAAGACGCAGGAGATTGGCCACCTGCAAAAGGACAAATGAAAAACTGTGATGAAAAACTACTGAAGTGTGTAAATGGCCACACTATTTCACTGTGATTCATGAGTGTTGGCTGTCAGTGTAATTCTCATAAACGGCGTGATCAAAATGATGTTCTTTTAGAGCCTGCAACCCTGTGGGGTTTTCATGGTCAGCACAGTTTTGATTCAGAGTTAAGATTTAAATTTCAAATAAATGCTGTTCTTTTGAACGTCATATTCAACAAAGGATCCTGAAAAAGTGCATGGTTTCAACAGATATTTTAAGCCACACAACTGTTTTCAACATAGATCATGAGAAATGCTTCTTGAGCAATGAGCATATTACTGTAGAAAAATGTCTGAAGGATCATATATGACACTGACTGAAGACTGGAGTAATGGCTGCTAAAAATTAATCTTTGTCATCACAAGAATAATAATAATTTTTGTTGTGTTTTTTATATAAAAAATGCAGCCTTGGTGATTATACAAGGCTTTCAGAAAAATTAATAAAACTGCAACAAACTTATCAATATTGAATACACACATTTATAATATAATACCTATTGTCCTTATGACTAAACTGATTCAAATTGATTTAAACGTAATTCAGAGATAAAACAAACTACACTCAAATAAACACATGCAAATCTCTAACCCTGTGAAGCCAGTTTTATCTTTCAGTGTGGTCACAGTTACTGTTTTGCCATATGTGCATGCATGAAAATAATTTATGTACGTTCATCTGCATTTACCAGAAACGTTGAAAATGCCAGTTTAAAAAACAAAAAAAAAACAACCTGTAGTTAGGTCTGTCTCTTAGGTCTATGCATGAGAATGTAATTCCTCTGATAACACAAATTATAACAGATATAACCACACAGTTATAACCACACTTAGCATGATTAGTCTCACCCTTCTCACTTGTCTCATCTCTGAGAATGCTATTGGTTTCTCCACATTTCCATTTTCACAATAAAATAATATCATCCCAAAGCAAGGAAACTTGCATTCTTTACATCTTACATGGGTGCAGCATCGGCAAAATTGTATAATAAATACAATATATACAATAGAGCCTGACTGTCTTTGCCCCAGGCAGTTCCTTAGAAGCCTAAGGGAAAGTCAGCATGAAGACGGCAGCAGCGAATAAGAAATCACTTCAGGATTTCTCTGTATTGTAAGTCAACATTACATGCAATTGTCATCTGACCCTACAGCTTAACTCAACATCACATAAACACAAAGTAAATAGTGCATTTGAATACACATTCATACACAAAAGTAAAGGTCTCATAAAAGGAGAAATACAAAGAGGGTCTTTTCCGCATGCTATCCCAAAAAGTTTTTATTTGAATGCAGAGCTTCCCAAAAGTTTTTTTGTAGTTTCACAATGTAGTTATTGTTGAGGCTAAACAAGTATGAAATATCAAAGCAAATCACATTCACACAACTTGTTACATTATCTTTGTAAAGATCTGACGAAAATAATTATATTCTTTACAAATAGGTATTATTAGGCCGTCTGACCTAACTTATCTCACGATCAATTCGTATGAATTCGACAAATGATTAAAAAGTGGCTAATTCGATACTAATTCGTACGACCTCACTTCGTACGAATTCGTGATCATTTGTCTAAACCCATGTGATGGGTAGGTTTAGGGGCGGGGTAAGGGGTAGGTAATTCATACGAAATTCTACGAATTCATATCGAATTGGCCAATTCGTAAAAAATATGTACGATTTAGCAAAATCGTACTAGTTCGTACTGAGTGAGGTCGTATGAATTGTTACAAATTAGCCACCTTGATAAAATTCGTATGAATTCCCGTGAGATCAGGCAGAGTCTAACTAACATGTAAACCAATCAATCACAGTTTGTTGCATTCTGTTTAGGGCGTCGATGTTCCTACAATAACAGGCCGGTGTGTAAAACTCTTGGAAGTAATTTAAGAGAGTCTAGGCCAAAAACTTTACAGAATTTTGAAAATCCAGCATTTGATCCTGATAAGCGCTCATTGTCACAGTTGTAAACACAACTGTTGTTTCCAGGCGGTCCGTTTAAAAACGCGACACACACGTCTCCTTGAAATCCTGTAGAATTCAATATGACTACTTTGAAACTCTTGAAGTGTTTCCAATTTGTGTGCTATATACATCAGACATTCATCCAGCGGTCCGTGGGAGTGATGTCTAGACTGGGACTAATGTATCCCTAACAAATCCCTTAATAAATATCATTATAAGTGGAATCACAAACTAAATATGTGAACGGTAAAATAAAGCAATTACTGACCACTGTTTTGTTGGAATAAAGATATTAAGCACCAAGGCCACAACCAGCTCTTCACATCCTCCAGACTCAAGACTAGCTTTCTCCTTCAAACAAAAGGCAATAAATTATAAATGTAACTGCCTTTCCTCATGTACTTTCACTTAAACTGCCACTTACTACCTAAGAAAAAAATACTACCTGCCTGCTATGATGTCAGTAAAATTTCTATTGCACACTGCCCTACTTACTGTAAGTGCTGTAACTCGAGAATGCATACAAGAGCAATTTTCATGTCATTCTGTGGTTACTAATGCATGACAGTCTGTTTTCTGTCAATATTAATGTCACTTTTGACTATGTGGTTCTGCTGGGGTCAAAACGAATTCTATCTATTTAAAAGCTCAGCTGGTCATTAGCACAATATAAACCACAACAGGGTGATCAAGTGCTTAAAATTAAATGACTGCTCGCCTAATAAATTAAAATGTGGTCATTAAATATTGATTTGAAATGATTTTAATTCATTTTTATATCTTTCATGGACTGTATATTGTAAGGACAATTACAGTCCATTCCCAACTAACAAAAATATGCTCAATGAACATTTTGCTAACATACCCATTAAGTTATGAAAATGTAATTTCAGAATGTTCTCTGAGCATAAAAAAAGTCATTTAAAAATTATTATTATGGTTATCCAAACATTACATTTTTATATTTTTAACATAAATTTTGAATCTGAACATTCTGAAACAAGTTGTAATATTTAAATAAAAAAATCATTAGATCAACATCCAGCTAAAGTGTTTCCCAAAAGCACGCCATGAATAAAATAAAAGTAGCCTAATATTTTTGTGATAATTATTAAATTGAATCAACATTAGATGAGTTAGTGTATTAATGATAATAGGTAGGGGTGTAACGATACACAAAACTGACGGTTCGGTTTTCCCAACGGTTTTGACATCTCGGTTTCGGTTCGAATCGGTTCGGTTTAGAAAGCTAAAATGGCTTCTTTTTTTTAAACAGTGGTTTAATGAAAAAAAAGGTCTTTGTCTTTAAATTAATTCAGTTACAATTAAACATTTCACAAGGATTGAAAAAAATCTGCTAATGCTGTGAACTATATTGAAGGCTGCACATTACTATAACATTAAATGTTGTAGCCTAGACTTTTAACCTAAATTCAGATGCCATTTATTTTTTAGATATAATAATCAACACACAACACATTGTATGAAAACATGTAAACTGAACATAAGGCAGTTTTTACATTAACTTGTGTTTTTACTCTAAAATATCTTTCACTGAAAATGACAACTCATGTAAATATATTAAACATAAATTAAATAATCAAGATATCATTAACAGGTTAAGTAAAATATAATATACAGGCTAACATAGTGCATTTATTTAGTGCAAAGGTTCATTTATAGGAAGTTGTGGACACTGAATCACTTGCCTGCTGAGGTAAATATAATGCTAGTGACAAGTTAAAGCTTTGCTGTTTTTATTGACGTCTTTCCGCTGCTGAAACACTGATTGAGCGATTACACAAGTTATGATGCCTTTCAGTAAGTATACTGTATCTTTCAACATACCTTCAGGTGTCTTTTCTGTAACTGAGGAAGAGATGATCACGTTACTGCGCTGCCGCGCTGCCGCTTGAAAATGAGGAGCCTAGTAAGCGATCTGTCACGTCACATTAAAGAGCGCTAAAACGCTATTTATTGTTTGAATTTCGTGATCAATAGACAGAATCTTAAAGATTACACCTTGCATATTATCGAAAGTAACAAAACACGGAGCTTGTTATTTGGTGTTAATGGTGGTTAGGCTACAAAACTGAATTCATTGTGTACTGTTTACATAAGACATGAGGTCCATTGAGCCGGGCTGGGCGGGGCCGGGGTAGCAGGGGGCGGGGCGGGGGCGTGTTCGGTAAGCAATGACAGTATCGCTGATTTCGAATCGCTGAGTTCAGATATCGCGGTTTTTCGGCTTCGGTTCGAAAATCGTTACACCCCTAATAATAGGTGACACCAGAATTATGTTATACAGATATTATACATAACCTTTTATCATAAAACTCTCTCTCTCTCTGTAATGCATAGCATAATGACATATAGATTCATTCATCTCATATATAGGAATTTCCGGGGCATTTTTTTTTTTTACAATTCTCATAGAGACGCAATATGAAAAGTTCAGCATACATTTTTCATATCTGTTGCTATAGAAACAAGTTGGGTTGAATACGAAATGGTGCCTTTGAGAAGCAGAGGTTAATGTTGTTACTTTGTTTCCCAGAGGTTTCCTACCTCACTTTGAGATCAGCCTTCTTATGATTCAATGTCATACAGTGTATAACATTAACTTAAACTAAAAACCCCCTTCTGTCAAGTCCAGACTACGTGCATATTAGAAGACAGCTGCCAGGTTTTCCTTCATATCCCTTTAGACTGACACACCCTTACTTTGAGGCCAAATTGCAGGATTTAAGGAAAAAACACAATTTATTTAAAGCTGCAGTCTACAACTGTCCTCTTTGTCGCCATCTCTGTTCGAAAGGCTGTCAGTCACTGCGCTGGATACTGGCATTCGCAATCATAGATTCTATGCAATCATAGATTTTCTAATTAAAATTAGAATTAAAAATATTATTACAAGCTTACCACTTTGAATTCGAGCTGAGGCAAGCAGCGTTGAACACTGGCTGGTTATGTACTAGCTCCAAAAAATATTTTGTTACAAATTGCAGCTTTAAGTTAATAACATGAATAACTTAATTTTTTTGACATCTTGAAAAATGTAATACGATTATAAGTCTTGATATGTTATGCAGTATTGCCACTCAATTAAATTCTTCAGGTTTTACACAGCAGGAACACCCTAAGCCTGTGTACAGACTGGAGCTTTAATATTATTAATGGTTAAAATTAAACAATATAACATGTATAAAAGTAAGAAATATAACTTCATTGGTGTTGCAGAAATATAACTAGAGAGTATCAGTAATTATCTAAATTATAGTCATGCTAATCACCTCTTAATTATAGTTCATTTCTAATTTGCTTCTAAATTAGATTTAATAGCAGTCTTGTATTAATTAGCCAGCTTTGTAGAATAGCTGCCATCAGTCTGAAGTGCATGCAGGTGCTCATATATTTATTTATTACAGTTCAGGATTGTTGCTTCTGCCTGATGACATTCTAAAAGCTGCCAAACACAATAAGATGATTTTCACCAAGCCAATGTTTAGAGAACAGTCAGCTTGATAAATAGCAAGGATCCAGCATACAAAGAAGTTACAGTACAAACTATTTAAAGGATAAAGGACCGTGTTTAAAAAAAACAAAACAAATATATATATATATATATATATATATATATATATATATATATATATATATATATATATATATATATATATATATATGGATGAACACGGAAAATCATTTATGTCCAAAGCACAAATGATGTGGGACAAGTTCAACACTGCTTTATACTAAAAGGGTAACTTAAAGTGTGTCAATATAGTCAATAGCAATATTGCTTGTGTTGGCAAGTACCTTTTAATAAATGAATGAGATGAAATATTAAAAAACAGATGGCAGATGACACTAAAAGATCATCAAAGGTTTCAAAAATCAAATTGATCACAGTTATAGTACCAGCTTAATGTTCTCAACAGGAATTTCAATCATATTTTGAGGAGCATTTCAATCCAATTGATTAGCGCTGATTAGCCATGGGTCGCTTCTCTATTATACCAAATGGCTTTGTGTGACTTAAACACATTAGATATGGAGCTAATGCCCTTTTTCATAATGTCATGATGCAGAGAGTCTGCCTTTGAGACACAGCCTAGGATTTAATTAAGAAAATCACCATCCACATGGATTTGCAGACAGAAGAGTAAAGTTAGATTAATTATTCTAGGATGGCTTTGAACAGCGGGATTTGTGTTTTATGGAAGAAGTGGACATATTGTATGTTTGTTATTTAACACATCCAGTTGATCACATTTTCATGTCTCCATATGCCTCAATGTATTGGAAAAATATTGAACTAAATTATTTAAAGGTACAATATGTAGGATTCTACCGAACTACAGGCAAGTGCTGAATAATACTCACACAGGTCAGTTTAATAGATGAATTAAACATAAGAAAATGCAACGCTGTTTCACTTGCTCTTAACGGCATCTGAGTGAGATAAATGTTGTTTGTTAAATTGTTGTCTGTATGAGACTAGCAGTGAACTAGATCAACATTAGAATAACATACAGATCATATTCTAACATTGCATCATGTTGAACTAAATAATATTGATTAGTTTTATGTACATTTGCTCACCTGCCTAATGAAATACATGGAACACTCACATCTCTGTCAAGTCGAAGTTAGTCGTGGACGTGAAGCTCTCGGCATCTCGAAAATATTTTAATTTACGCAAATTTCTCAATTTTCGCAATTTTCTCATGATTTACAAATAGTTGGAAACATTGAGGATATTGTAAGTAATCAACTAAACAAAATATATAACACGGGCCTAGTGGTTTTTGGATATTCTACTGCAAAAATCCTACATATTATACCTTTAAGATGAAAATCGAATTATTTAATTGTATCACAATATTGATTTTTTTTTTAACAACTGCAAAATAAATGTGAAATCATTTTATTATTGTAACACGTATGTTATGTCTTTTCCCTGTTTCATTTTGAACTAGTTTTCCATGTGATAGATTAGTTATCCCATTCAGCTGTTGTCTATCATGAATTAACTCATTGGTCTCAGTGTATTTAAGCCCTGTGTTCTGTTCAGTTCATGGTCCTGTCTATGTTAATGTTAAGGTGTGTCCGTATCTGTTTCCCTGCATGCGTTTTTCCTGCCTGTTCTTTGAGTCAGATTGTCTGGTCAAGACAATCTCCTGAACTCCAAACTGAATGTCAGAATGGGAAAGAAAGGTGATTTAAGCAATTTTGAGTTGTTGGTGCCAGATGGGCCGGTCTGAGTATTTGCTCAGTTACTGGGATTTCCACACACAACCATTTCTAGGGTTTACAAAGAATGGTGTGAAAAAGGGAAAAACATCCAGTATGCGGCAGTCCTGTGGGCGAAAATGCCTTGTTGATGCTCGAGGTCAAAGGAGAATGGGCCGACTGATTTAAGCTGATAGAAGAGCAACTTTGACTGAAATAACCACTCCTTACAACTGAAGTATGCAGCAAAGCATTTGTGAAGCCACAACATGCACAACCTTAAAGGCGGATGGGCTACAACAGCAGAAGACCCCACCGGGTACCACTCATCTCCACTACAAATAGGAAAAAGAGGATCACCCAAAATTGGACAGTTGAAGACTGGAAAAAAATTGCCTGGTTTGATGAGCCTCTATTTCTGTTCAGGTAGAGTCAGAATTTGGCATAAACAGAATGAGAACATGGATCCATCATGTCTTGTTACCACTGTGCAGGCTGGTTGTTGTGGTGTAATGGTATAGGGTTTTCTTGGCACACTTTAGGCTCCTTAGTGCCAATTGGACATCTAACCATGTCCATACCTTTATGGCCACCATGTACTCATCCTCTGATGGCTACATCCAGCAGGATAAATACACCATGTCACAAAGCTCGAATCATTTCAAATTGGTTCCTTGAACATGACAATGAGTTCACTGTACTAAAATGGCTCCCAGATCTCAACCCAATAGAGCATCTTTGGGATGTGGTGGAACGGGATGTTCATCCCACAAATCTCCATCAACTGCAAGATGCTATCCTATCAATATGGGCCAACATTTCTAAAGAATGCTTTCAGCACTGTGTTGAATAAATGCCACATAGAATTAAGGCAGTTCTGCAGGTGAAAAGGGGCCAAACACAGTATTCAGTATGGTGTTCCTAATAATCCTTAAGGTGAGTGTACATCTTGCATTTACTGATGAGCAAATGAAATCTTTCCCTTAAAGACATGTTTCAGTCTGACAACGTGCTCATGTCTTATTCATTTACACAGCTGCTTAACACTGGCCTGCTGTCAGCCACTCTATCAATATACCCTCTGCACTGCCTTCATATTGACATTTTAGAAGAGGAACGATTCAAAGGCAAAACAGAAAATCGTGACTGAAGGAAAGATAAAACGAGGGAGAGATTACATTGTAGCTACTGTAAGCATTAACCTTGCTTGTAAGGCTCTGGGAGCTTCTGTTCACACTAGATCCAAGCTGAGCTTGAGATAACATTGCACTATTTCCTTGGTCCAATGACTCGCGGTCTCTTTACTGAAATCCATGTTTTTGGGTTCCTTTATAATGCAGGAAACATAAGCATCAGAGCAGAGAGACACGCACCCTGCATTATACTGTATCTGGAAGGGTTTCAAAAACGAGAAGTAGAGCGAGAAGAAAAACAGAATGTGTATACGGACATTTTTGTCATTCATATATCCAGGACCCATCTGTTTAAGAATGAATTGATCTGACCGTCCATTCGTTATTTTTTGCACAGACTATCCATCTATTCTCCCACTCACTGATGCTCTTTTAACTCATGTAATGTCACACATTGTGCTTGTACTTTCACACATTCCTCTCTATAAAGCTATAGCGAACGGCACAGCACTGACTTTGACAATATGTTCCCAAGCTCAGAAAGTGTTACTATGAAATATGTATAAAACAGAGCAGAGGGAAAAATTGAATCACAGTTTTGAAGAAACTCTTGCAGCTCAGAGACAGAGATTGGGACAGATACAAATTCAGAAATGAAGAAATAACTCTGGGTTGTCTGCTGACAAAAATAAATAAATTCTTAGGACTGTAAAGTTAACTGTAAAATTGCTTTGGAACTTCAAAGTGAATTCAGTGTGATTGGGACACTTCTTGCCATTGAGATGATTTGGAAAAAGTGTCCCAATCAGTCTGAAATCATATTTATTGTGAAACATGCTATACAAAGCTATTCCTCCTGAACCAAAATAACAAGCTTATGTTCACACGCCATAATTTGGAAGAGATGGAAAATAATTTGGAAGAAATGGAAAATAATTTGGAAGAGATGATGTTATTTTTGGAGTGGTTCGTGACTCAAAGTCACGCGTTTCAATGGCAACACTATCAACGCCGAAAGGAAACTGCAGCAGTCAGGTGGTACAGGTCAGTGCTATTTAACTTGTTTGTGTTCATTATCATTGTAATGTTATGTGCTTTATGACATGAGGTAGTTTAACACCGTCTCTAGCGACTGTTCAGTTTGCTCTCTGCTGTATGTGTTCATGTGTTTTGAAGGAGAGTGGTTTTGAAGACGCTCTGAAGGGAGGACGGGATCTTAAGATTTTAAAGCTAGCTTGCTTATTGCTAGTTTCTCAAAAAATTGCCTACCCTACTTTTTTTGTATTTAAAACCACTTCAAAATGTGCCCACTCAATTTGAATGGGCATGATTCTTCTGCTTTTATAAAGATGTCATGACTTTTGCAACATGAAAAACCCATCAGTTTGTCCCAAGAGATTGTCTCATCCTGCTTTCCCATGAAAACACATTCCCAGTCCACATCACAAAGACACGCACATCCAAACCCAAAACTGCATTCATGCTCAATAAAATAAAAACACGTTGAAAAATAAAACAATTTATACACGCAGAGCTGCGTGTGAGGAATGCAATATGAGGATTATGATAAATACAGTGATGATGACAAAAAAAATAATATTTTTGAAAATGCTGCTGACATCAGTGATAATGATGATAAAGAATGACAGCATCGGCACTAACAACGCGAATATTCAGTGACACGGAGGATGATATGAATGATGAACGAACGCTACAGGGACATCTTTTGTGCGGCTTTTTTGCTTCTACATCAGAGGAGGTGGATTCCTCATTCGGGATTTTGAAGAGTTCGGTTGCCAGGCAACAGCTGTGAATATGTTTGGTCAGGTGGAAGTGTGACCCGGTTAGAGAGGAGAGGATCTCTCTAATGTAACTCTGATCCTTCACCCCAGCCTGACAGAATACTCTCTTGCTGCACGCTTGCTCTCTTTCTAACAGGGGTCTTTACTTTCATGTGCCCTTTAGGTGGCGTCAAAGTCACTAGCCACCATCCTAGCGCTCACTCTCACAATCTCAACAAAATTGAGTATGAGTTAAAGATTAATGATTAAAATAGTCTACATGTGAACTGATTTACTGCAGCCTGTGTGACGAACAAGCAGTTCAAATCTATTCTGATCTGAGGCTCGCAGTGAGCTGCACATCAAGTGTAGTGTACACACAAAAATATTTTGGCAAAGCTGAATTTTCAGCATCATTACTCTTCAGTGTCCCGTTAATATTTGGAAATCATTCTGATATGCTGATTTGCTGCTCAAGAAACATTTCACATTATTAAAATGTTAAAAACAGTTGTGTAGTTTTTTTGTGAGCAAATATTATATTTTTCTGGATTCTTTGATGAATTGAAAATCCTACTGTCAAAATCCTACTGTCCCCATGAAAGTTTGCTTCTTGTTTCTTTAAAAAAAAATAAATAAAAAGTATATTTTTTCTTGCAATTTTAAATTTCTTCTTGTAATTCCAAGTTTATATCTTGCAATTCTGACTTAATTTCTCACTCCAAGTTTATATTTCTTTATCTTTATTCGAAACTCAAAATTGTGTGAATTAAATCAGAATAGTAAGATATCAACTTGTAATTTGTAGTAAAAAAAGTTTATATCCCACAATTCAGACTTATTTTTCTCAGAATTGTGTAATATAAACTCACAATTGCAAGTTATAAAGTCTGAGCTGCGATTTTAAGGAAAAATGTGATCGGAAAAATAGAAAAAGTCAACAATTACCTCACCATTACCTTCCATTTTTCATTCAGTGGCACAACGAGCTTCTGTAGATCTAAACTTTTAAACAGGAGTGTTTTTAAGCATTCCCACACAAAAAAACATAATTATGTTTACAACAAAAAATAGTGTAAAATTATACTTAATTAAAGTTGTTCATTCATCTATTTTATATGGGTCTTTAAAAAAAACATACAGATTAATGTATAAATTCCCCCAGACAGATGTGTTGAAGCATTTAAAGAGATAAACTGCTGCTCATTATGGTGCCAATAAACAATCTCTATCATGCAGACAGAGGTAATGGGACAGAGAGGGTCCTTACTGTAAATCTAATTGTCATTAAGAATGGTGAACATCACAGTCAATTGACTTTCATCTTTCTTTGCCTATATACTTGTGAAACGCTCAATTACCCAAGTCATTTTTTTCTTAATACTGTTGGTTTAAAAAAAAACTACATTAGACTTTTATATTGCAGAGATTTCATTGCTTTGCCAATTTATTGTTGTCAGTCTGTAAGCATTAGTGCAGGATACTGCTTCATTATTAGTCACAGAAAGCTAAGAACTGCAACGAGTTAGAGAGACAGAGCTGTCAGTTGCCGTTGTGAATTAATCACTAGCTATTCCTGAGGCTAAATGTTCCTCAGTACGATTACAGAACGCAGGCATTCAACAATTAACATGGAGCTCTGAGCATTTTCTCAGAGAGGAAGTCAACTTCTATAAGATTATCATTCAGAGCTTTGCAAGAGCAATGAAAATTGTTGTTAAGTTGGGATCTTTCCAAGTTAAGGTGGGAGTCTTCTAAGTTAAGCCTTCTATCCAGTGGTATCAATCTCCGGTATAGAAAAAAAAAAAGTAGCTAAATCACATGTAGGTGGTGAGGTCAGCCGAATATATCACCAGAGGTGTTGTGTCCTAACAGCAGGGCTAAAGCCAGAAAATTCATTAAGGATTCAAACAACAGACTTTTCTCAGTCGCTGCTGTCAGGGAAATGCTATCACAGCCTTGAGATCAACACAAAGAGATTCAGGAAAACTACTTGTGGTGTAGTTACTATGGCCTTGCTAGGTGTCTTTCTCAGGGGTTTCTGTGTGGTTGGTTGGTATATCTAGCCCAAAATCAGCTGAGCCCAAGTAGAGACTTGGGCTCAACTGATTTCTTCAGACCATCATGCATGAGATGATATTCTAAAAGATTCTGTCTGTTATATAACCTGCCCAATTAAAAGTCGAACCACTTAGAAAAGTAAAAGTAATCTCAAAGTACAAAGTCGAATACAAAGTATATATATATTTTTGGGAACGTTCTCAGAACTTCTGGCAAGGATCTCTCAAGATCTCTCAAACTCTCTTCCAGTAACATTAATAGAATATTCGTTTAAAGTTATCCAGTCTTTAATAATGTTCTTAAAAACATCATTGATCCATCTTTCATGGACATGTTTGTCTTGAAATGTTTTAGTTGGATGTTCCCCTAAGGTTTTTTTTTTTCAGCATCAGGTTCAGAGATGATTTAAAAGTAACATTCCCAAAGTTTGCAAAAAGGATCAAATGTTCCCTTAATGTTTGCATAACCATAACAATTTTTTTTTAAATCGGATGCTTTGAATTTTCAGAGAACATTCCGAAATAACTTAATGGAATGTTAGCAAAATATTCTAAAAACACATTTCTGGTAGTTAGGCTAATTCTGTTAAAGTTTAAATCAATTATCTGAAACTGAAAGAAAAGCATTGGGTGAAGAAAAAGGTCTGTGTTAAAATGAGTGCCAAGAACATTTCATGCGAACAATCAATAATTCAGTGCAAAGTTTGATGAAGGATACAAAAGATATCTGAGCAAGTTCAACAAGAGAAGCTTAACAAACAAAGCCACGACTTAAGCTGGGTTGTTTTGAAAATATGGACTAGCCATTGGGTTACATTTTTAAATTACATTTTTAACCCAATGGCTGGGTTTGTCCCATATTTTACCCAAAATTGTGTTAAAACAACACCAGCATTTTTTAGAGTGTATATGAATTGACTATGCCACTAAAATACAACTTCTTTCTTTCACAAGTATGAGCGAAAACATGAGGTGTTACAGAGCAGTCATCATCCAAGACGATCACTTCTGACGTCTTGGACGTGCTTTGACCCTACGTCACAACCGCCGTTCTAGGGTACCCTTTAACGTCAGTTAGATGATGTTATCGGATCCTAACCCTACCCCAGACCTAAACCTAGGCCTAAACCTACCCCTAAACAAACCCCGTCACCTGAACTGACGTTAAATGTATAGCGTCAGTTGTATGACGTGCCAGGATCTTCATGTAACCGACGTTAAAGGGGACCCTAAAACGCGGATGTTGACGTATGGTCGAAAGACGACCCAAGACGCCAGTTATATGACGTCTTGGGATGAGACTGTGTTAGGTGGAACAAGACATGAAGGAAATTCAGATAAGTGAGGCATGACAAGAGTTTCATCTCATCAGTAATATTAAGATGAATTAATTTCCATGTTCATGGGCCGTAGTTAACAGGAGTTACTGCATACTTTTAGCATCAGATGTCTCAGTTACATGCCATCTTGTGCTTTCTATGTAGGAATGTAAATTTTTAGAGCGGTATCTGTGGTACCACATATTGCGTTGTAAACCAGTCGACATCCCTTCAGCTTTGATGTGCTGTCAAGCAAATGATATATGTTTCAGATTTAAGGTGTTGGGGCTGTGCTTTGGAGCAGACACTTTAGAACAGCAACTCCATAAATAGCTGCCAGGCAAGGACATGCACGTTTTATGAGAAAGGCCCCAAATACCGACCAACCAAAATTACATCTCGTTCATCAGACTCTCTCTCTCTGCTCGCTCGCTCTCATGCTCTAAAAGCTTCTTTAGGTTTACGTCTGTGCTGTCAAAGTCTGCCATTCTTATCGCTCCACAGGAGAGAACGCCAATAGAAGGAGAGTGGAGTCTTAACACGAAAACCTCTAAAAGCCTGAAGCAACCTCCCGTCTGGTTCAGTCGACTTCACGCAGCTACCAGTGAGTTCACACTGCTGTCAAGCAAGTCTCACCTTAACAAGCCTGCTCTCATTTCACAGCCATACGTCTCTGAACACAAATTACAGCTTACGATTGCAGGAATGGATGCGAGCACGGGTGTGATTTTCTATGGGGACATCCTGTTTGGATTTGGAACTAGTTTGCAGATTCTTTGAAAAGAGCCGGACTTCCCATCACTTTCCACTAGTTTTTTGCTGTCGCTATGCATCATGTTCTATAAGATTATCGAGTTTGTAGCATGATCCAGGGGATTCGAGTTTGTAGCCTGATCCAGGGGGTTAAAACATGCAAAATATATTTTAGGCCTAGTGGAGTTGGTAACTAGTAGTAAATGTGTAAAGATGCATGAAATGAAAATACTCAATAAAGCAAGAAAAAAATTCACAGAGACATCAGTAGCTATATTAATATCAGTAATACTGTCCTTCATTCATAAACAGATGCCATTAAACAATTATCTTAAATATACTGTCTATGTTGTTTCTACATTACAGTGGAAATTGAGGCTTACATTATTTACAAAAGATGTGTGTGTAATGGCTAACATTTTGACTTTATGAAATGATTCTCTAAAGTCTTGGCGATCGGCCCCAATAAACAATAAAGAAAGTAAGACATTTTTTTTCCCATACATTTAGCCTACTTTTTTTTTTTTTTTTTGGCAGAATTTATCATTATAATCAAATTATTTCCTGGTTTCAATTTAAGGCACCCTTGCTGAAAATATTCATTTATTTAAAAAAAAGAAAATATTAATGACTCCAAAACTTTGAATGGTAGTGTATTTGTAATGTATTTTAGTTTGAAAATGTGCTTACTTAATCACAAAATTATATTGTATGTCATGAAAACCAATGGAATAAAGCTATGCCCAAGTGAAAGAAATCTATACCAAAATGCATTTGAAATACATTTATTTAATATAGTACAAAACCATTAACATATTTACTGACATATTGCTTGAGACTTACTGATAAATAAACTTTATTTAAAGTACTTATTTATTTCACCATGCACATTATATATATATATATATATATATATATATATATATATATATATATATATATATTAAGCCGAAAATGTGTTTTAATATCACTATTAGTAGTATGATTTCTTTATAATATCAGTCTTTGAATGTAGGATATTTAAAGTGTACATTTAAATATATATATATGAACCTCAGGACTACTTTTAGATAACTAAAGTGTATTACGTATAAAATTAGTTGTTCTAATTTAGCAGACTTTAAGTATGCCGATTTAGTAAACCAAAAAAAACCAAAGTACCCAAATATGTAAATGTATTGTAGGCTATACTTAGAATTAAATAAATGTATTTCATGCAATATGCTTTGTTTTTCAGCTCAGAAAATCTAAGAATATTTCCCCCGAATTTTCATTTTAGGGGGAAATATTTCTTTAAAGGAAATGATGGTTGAGTGGTGGAAAATGGCATGAACAGGGGATTGCCCAGCGACATGCTTCAGAGAGATGCTAGATGAGTCTCGCTCACACTACATCTCCCACCACTGCCCGAAGTGTCCCTTTACAGCAGTGGAAAGAAAACAGGCATGTGTGTGTCTGTGTACATATGCATGAGACGCACAACAGATTCAAGATAAGCAAGATCAATAAAAACAAAAACAGGAAACAGTTTGAGTAGAAACGAGAGGGAGAAGATGGGGATTTCTGTACAGTGATAAAATAAAATTTCATATACTCAACTCTCTCTTCCTCCTTGTCTGCTTTTTCTGCATTATTAATGCATTCCATGTCCCTGTGCGGGCACTGCAGTGATTATGCTCGTGAAACCTCAGAGAATGAACACATTTCTCTCTCTGTGTCCACCTCACAGATTGACTCATATACCTCTACCACAGCACGTATCTGACTGCCACTGATTTTAATGTGTTACTTAAAGCCTCCATTCATCAGCCAACATTCTTCTGTTGGGGGATAAATAATTAACTTGTTATTTCAAATCAGTAAGGCTTAAATTGTCAAATGCACTATTGGTATTTGCAGCAGATAGATCTTAAAAAGCACCCAGACCTGTCACACCAAGCAATTTAAAAAAAAACTCACATTAATTAAGCAAGATTCATTTTTAAAAGAAAATGTGACTTGTTTCTGGCCCTGCAAAAGTCACCTCCAAAATAAAAGGGTGTTATGGGTGGTTCTGGGTCAAAAGTGCTGATGGATACGAATGTGTAAGACACATTTTGAGAGCATGTAAAGAGCCAGATTGGACTGAAATTAAATGTGGTAAATTTCCAATACCACAGCAGCCTTCCAGTCTGATTCATTCACCATAGAGTGTAGATGAACCTTAATAAGTGCAAGAACTTTCATAAAGCAGGAATGTTGATTAAGTCAATCAATTAGGCATTTTTTTCTAATTATCACTCTAACTCTTTTTTAATATTTTCAATCTTCAGACAGCAGATTAGTGGAGAGTGCAATCAAGCTGTCACTGTCTTGATTCCTTAAAGTGAACATCTGCAGCACGTCTGCTCATGACATCCCAGGGAGTGTCAGGAAACGCCACATGGTTTGTGGCAAATTGGATGGGTTGAGCATATGGATGACAGGTAGCCAGACACCAGCACTACTTTTTCCTCATTAAGAGACTGCTGATTTGTCTTACTAAATGCTACAGTATGAACCACAAATGTGAGATTGTTAAATATACCTAGTTTTGTTCACAGCGAAAGAAAGTATAGATAAATACCGTCAGTCTGTTCATTAGAGCTAGGGATTTTTCAGGACTCTTTCTGCATGATACATTGTTATGCCAGTAGGTGGCGGCAAGATACTGTCTAAATGAGCGAGTCAGTGAATCTTTCATTTCACCGATTCCTTCAAAACACTGATTCAATCAGGAAGCAAACAAGTGACTGGCTACATATGAAATCACATACTTTTTTTGAGTAGGTAGGCCTACTTATTTTGAATATGCACTTACTTTGTGGTATCTACAAAAGTATGTTCTATATTGTATAAATATTAGTATAAGTGTAATCCAGACATATTAAATTCGCCATTAAAGTATCTACCAGCGTCAGTTGAGTCGTATCACTGCCATTCAAGTGCACATTTCAGAATCAATAGGTCACCGGGTACTTTTTGCCTGCTCTTTTATGAGTACTGTAAATTGCGACTTAATACATTTGTCACCTAATGTTATGTCGCCTAGTAGAGAAGTATGCCATTTCGGATCCAGCCCTAGTCTTTACAGTATGTGTAAGTCATTGGATGAATAACTCAGCCAATTCACTCAATAATGCTGATTAATCTGGCAACAATACAATTGACTGTCTCTTTGAATGAGTCATTGAATCATTCATCTAACTAATTTGTTAAAAAATCCTGATTCGTTTAGAAAATAAGTTCTTTTTTTGGAAATATTTGCAGTGCCATTGCTAAAACTTCTAACCCAATAATATAATTTAGTTTGCTTAACCCTGTAAATATTGGCATAATGGATAACAATGTAAACAACTTTGAGTATCACTATTATAAACGGTCCTCAAAAGCCTGTATCCTATTTGATGCTTTACATTTTAACATAATATATGGACAATAAAGTAAACTTAAGTTGCTTCAGTGAAGTTCAGTCCATTACGTATTCATCTTTAAAAATAACTTCAATATAACATTCATTCTTACAATTACGATTTTAACGATTTTACAGCAAAGACATACAACCTAAAAGCAGACTTTTTTAGAATTATACTAAAAGGGCTTTTACTTTCCAAAAAAGTATCTTTAGCAAAGATCTGATAGTGTTGATCTCAAAATTATGCTACAGTTGACTCTACAGTGAACTATACTGAATGACAGCCACATGCAGTGTGATACACAATATACATGCAAATGAATCCTCATGCATATTTATGACATAATCTAATTATCAAGATTTTTTTCTGGAAGGAAACACAAACAGACGAATAAACATTTTAAAAAAGGTGATAGGGATCAGTACCTGTATGGATACATCACTGTAGGAGCCTCCAATCACTCCAGAGATTGCGAGCGGGACATCATCATGGATGGCGTAGGATCCATCCGGGCACGTGTACTCACTATCGTCCACTTTCGTTAGCGAAGCGCGCACAAATTCAAGCGACTGCTCCAGTGCGTACGTGTCCTTAGAGCAAGTGTCCAGAATGTGGGCACCTAACGTTACCCCGGGCAAAATCTGATCATCTTGATTGATCTCGTCCAGGGCTAGCAGCATTGCCTCCAGTCTCTGAATCCCTCTCTGTGCATTGATGCGGCCACAGTCCTGAGCCCCCTCCCCTTTTGATGAACAGGAAACAGGCCTCCAATCACCAGATCCCCTCGATTATGATCTCCTTCTTGGTGATGTCAGTGTTGTGACCTGGGATAGCCAAAGCCTGGGGTGTCCTGGCCAATAGAAGCAGCAGTAGAGTGAGATGAAGCGGCCAGGAGGGACCGTGACCTCCGAAATGAGTGGACCTCTGAGCCATGCTGCGCAAAGATCTGGGAGCTTAGCGGGTCAACCTTATGACAATCTTTGGTCCTCTTATGTGTTGGAAAGGGATGGTGCTCAAGCTGTGCTAAGGGAAGACTTCAGACACTTCAGTGTGCATGTAAGCAATCGTAGCCAAACTCAAGCATCATCGCCATCTCCTGCTTGATCAGAATCTGTGGATCAAACAGAGAGAAACAGAGAGAGAGAGATCATTAGATGCTGCACTGTAATACACAACAACTGCCATGATTTACCATTGCCCTTGGGGTTGTTTTTAATGAGAACAGTTTTCTTAGGGTGAAGAATAAGTATAGGGGCATGTACATCCAACAATAAAAATCAAATTTTTCCCATGTACTTTTTCATCTGTCATGGTTTTTTACCTAAAGAAATTGTCCACCCAAAAATGAGAAATCCGTGATCATTTATACACCCTCATGTCATTCCAAACTCACATGACTTTTCTGCAAAAAATTATGGACAAAAAAAATACAATGCAGTCAAAGGGAAACAAAACTGTTTGGTTATCAGACATTCTTATTTTACTAACACAGTCTCATCCCAATTCGTCATATAACTGACATTTTGGGACGTCCTTTGACCATTCGTCAATATACGACTTTCAGGGCCCCCTTAAACGTCGGTAGATGACGATCCCGGGTCGTCATACAACTGACGCTTTACCTTTAACGTCAGTTAGGTGACAAGTTGGGTTTAGGGTTGGGTTCAGGTCTGGGGTAGAGTTAGGGGGCCCTAAAAAGTTGTATATTGACGAATGGTCAAAAGACGTCCCAAAACGTCAGTTATATGACGAATTGGTATGAGACTGCACTGATTTTACAGTATGTTCCACAGAAGAAGAATTCTCATTTTCGGTGGACTATCACTTTAAAGGGATCAAGGGAGACATCATGGATGTTGAAGTCATTTTAAGCGACCCAATTAAGCCCTGAGCAGAGTGTGAAATGAACACTGAAGCAGTGTTAAAGTTGATGAACAGCCCAACTAAAATACACAATGATCACCATAATGGTGACTTGCAAATTCCAGTTTTCTCCTTCAGTGATTCTGCTTGTTACCATCAGGTGTCTTCAATAATGATCAATCATCCCTCAATTATTCACTTAATTATCTCATTAACTTTAACACTGCTTCAGTGTTCATCACTTAAATGTGATGAAAAAAACAAATTATGTCCGTTCAACTTAACCCAGTTATGTGGAACCTGTTGACATAAAAAAGGTAATTATAGCCAACATGTCATTTTTTTGAGTGAGTAATAGTCGAATAAAATCATTATTTTTGTTTGTTTGTTTTTCGCACAAAAGTATTCTCATCGCTTGATAAACTTATGGTTGAGCCACTTTAGTCACATGGAATATTTGAAGAGTTCAGATGCAAAAGCCTCTAAATGCCATTTGAAATTTTCTTCTAAAATGATAATTTTTATTAAACTTGTATATTTAAGATCTGTAATTTCACTTAAATGGCAATGAAGATTACCTATTAATTGTCATTAAAGTGAAATTACTGAACTTGAAATATACAAGCTTGATAAAAATGGTCATTTTAGAAGAAAATTTCAAATGGCATTTAGAGGCTTTTGCATCTGAACTCTTCATTGAAACATTTTCTTCAATGACTTTCTGGGCCGTCAAGTTTCAATCCCTTAGGGACTCTATGTCAGGAGTGATCGGTCTTACAGGGTTGGTACAGCATGGGTGTGAGTAATTAATGACTTAATTTTCATATTTGGGTGAACTATCCCTTTAATTCAATTAAGCTATGGTAACACAATTCTTGAATATTTTGTCACAATCCAAGAAGTGGTTTACATAATCGATTTGTGTTGGAATCACATGAATAATTTCCATCTGCGTTAAAGCAGCATTGCTGAATCTAGACAGGGGATTTGTAGTTCTCAGCATGCGTTGCGTCGGACAGGACACGGAGAGTAAATGTTGAAATTAAATGTTACTTTGTGTGTTTTTATGCAAGACGAAAACGTTTTAAAATAAAAATATACATACTCTTATATTTATCAAGATTAATATACTGTTGGTTATGTTATGTAATGTCCTCGTAATGTACTTTTATTATTTGAAGGTTTTAAAAAACATTTTTCTAAAGGACTGCAGGTGAAAAGTTATTCTAGCTGGCTAACATTGGCACTTTTACAGAAATGTTGATTAATGTGTGTTGTCCGCAGAAAGAAAGGAAAGTATAACAATCATAAAGACCGTTGTTTTATTGCACTGTTAAATTGTATTAATCATTAAGTCTCCAGGACATTTATATCGCATAATAGGTCACACATAAATCTGAACAGTTAATTTTAAACAATTCCATGAGCAGTTACATACATTTTTTTACTAAAACTGAGGATAAATTGGGCCATTAGCATTTGTTTTATTCGTTGCTTATCAGTAGTCGTGAGCCGCACATTTCCCCAAATAAGTGGCTCCAGTGTAATTTGTTGTGCAGTTGAAATATCCTCATTTGGCTGCACTGATTTTCTAACTCTCAGAAATTAATTTCCCCGAATGTCTCTGTTATTCCATCAGGCGGCTGGATTTGTTAGCTAGGTATGGCGTCCCTAAGGCCCCTTCCCTTAGGATCCTGGCTAGTCCATTGAGCTTTGTCCACTTGTGTTTTGGTGTGGGTAAATGTCTTTGTGTGTCTGTGTGTGTCAGGCTATGTGCTCTGGGGACAGTGTGACCATTGTAGTGTAAAGCTAGCTCGTCTGAACTCATGTCAGAGGATCACTATCATACAGCTTAAGACAACATCTGCTTCACACACTCACTCACACAGACACACAAGTTGGGTTTTTATGTCTTATGGGGACATTCCACAGACATAAAGACTTGTATACTGTACAAACTATATATTTCAACACCTAGCCTACCCTGACCCCTAAACCTACCCATCACAAAAAAAAAAAAAAAAAAAAACCTGCATTTTCACATTTTCAAAAAAACAGCACTTACTCTGATTTATGAGGGGTTTTCCTCACAGGGAACAAAAAATCTCTTCACAAAGACATTGTTTTTTGGAGATTGCCATCTTTCTGGGACATTTTGTCCCCATAATGTTTGTCCACACACACATTAGTACATAAACTTGCATATATTTGCACTAAATAAGACATTTTGTGACATATTCCCTAGTAAGCACATTGACCAAACAAGCCTATTTTTGTTTCTCTTCCTCTCCTTTTTATCTCTTATACACAGTCATATCAATGGGGAGCATGTATGCTAATCTCACGCATGCTAAGAGGTGTTGAGTTTAGCTTTCAGATGCTGTGAACGATATAATTATGAGGTTTGCAGCCTCAACTCCTGGAGTGTGTGAGAAGAGGGTGTGTGCAGAGAGACTGCACTGCATTACTTTGACATTACAATGACTGTACACCACTAGAATCTCAATGAGGGAAATAAAACTACACTGATTTAACCCTCATGTTAAGTTAATATAAATGCATACATACCACTGAAGTGGGTGGTTGGAGCTTCAATTGGAGAATTCACTAAGAATGAACTGCACCTGCTCATCGTTTGCAGGTGTGTTCTGAATTGCTTCAGCACATGATTCACCAAAGGAATTATGCAAAGGTAACCAAAATCTTTAAGAAATTGTCCTGGATGCAGTTTGAACAGCACAGTTCCCAAGTTTGAAGGCCGGTTGGGAGTGAGAAGTTGTGGAGGATGCTGAATCAGCAGTTAAAAATGTAAAAAGTGTGCACTATGTGCATCTGCGATATTTGCTCAGATATAACGCTCTTCTCCATCATTCGATCATCAGATGAATTACTGCTGGCATGATGAATAGAAAATATATTCAAAATATCTTTCTCAAAAGTCTTCGAGAAACAAAAAAAGGTTAAAGCTTTGACACTATCTGTCAAATACATTTGGATTATTTTAGAGGAACATACTAAAATAAGGACATTTTTTTAATTACTTTTATTTTACTTTTAAATTATTATTTGTTTCCACACTGTAAAAAATATTTTCTTGATTTGTAATCACAATATTTTTTTCTTTTGTCAAATAAACTTAAATAATTTATATAGTTCAGATAACGATTAAATCGATCTCAATCATTTTAATCAATCTCCTTCATTGTATTAACTTAATTTTTCCATTTCAACGAACTTAAAATTAAGACAGTCAGGTTACTTTATTTTTTAAGTTAAACCAGTGTGATTTTTAAAGTAAAAACATAATATTTTTACAGTAGAGACACCAGGACTCTTAAAATTAAAACAGTAAACTGAAGTTTCTTGATTTTTGGAAATTTGGTACAGAAATTTTTCATTGACATAAAAATAATTTTTATATGAAACTGGTTTGTTTTAGAATGTAAAAAAATATTTTCATGATTTGTAATCACATCATTTTTTCTTTTGTCAAATCAACTTTAAATCATTTACGTAGTTCAGATAACATAATATTTTGAGTTTCTGGTGATTAAATCAATCTCCTTCATTGTATTAACTCTTTTTTTCATTTCAATGAACTTAAAATTAAGGCAACCAGGTTACTTCATTTTTTAAGTTAAACCAACAATATTTTTTTTTACAGTGTAGTGAAACATCATGTTGGAGAAAAAAGTCTATAAATAACCTAAGGGTGGGGGGGGGGTAAATTGTAAATTACACTATTTCTTTTCAATTGGATGTGTCATAAACATCGAATGAGAAATCAAGAGATGAAGAGCCAAACAACAGTTCAGTAGCAAGAGCGACAGTTCTTTGGAATAGGAGTGTGTGTGTATCCATATCTCAACAATATATGTGTTCATCTGAGTGAGATACACACCTACTCATTAGGGTCTTCTCCCTACCCTTTTGTTTCCATGGAAACTTGCCAGACAAGAGTGAAAGGAAGGGAAAAGAGAGAGAGTGAGCGAGAGAGGGGGGAGCAAGAGAAGTGAGGCTGAAAGGGCCAATCTAGTCTGCTAGGATGGGAGTGGAGTCCCTATGGGAATTCTTGTAAAGCTGCTGTAAATTGGCTATATCTTTTTACGACATACATCCCTGAACCGCATCTCTTAAAGATTACTACTCGGATCCCTTCGGAAACATAAAGATAATTTGAGACCGCAGTTCTTCACAACAGAATTTATTTATTAGATGATAAGCTTAAGTAATATCTGACACTATAGGTAGATTGTGAAAGTGAGATGAGCTTCTATTGAAGTCAAGCTAGGATTGGTGTGTGGTATAATGTTAAAGGGTTGAAAATGCCCCATGTTGTGAACAGGAATCATGTCTGGGCAAATAGTCCGTTGCAAGTATGCGAGCACTATTGTTGCTGAGAAAGATGTTTGGGTTTGCCATGAACATTCTGTCATTATTTACTCGCTTGCATGTCACTCCAAACTTATCTCAACAACTTATCATTTTGACATTGTCTAAATAGATGCTGATGATAGCAATAAAAATAATATTAGGTAAATATGTCCTCAATATTTTACTAATTTGTTTATCAGATAGCATGTTACAAATGTTTTGAGACGAAAGAAACTGGCTTTTCTCATGACAGCTAGCATGGAATGTTGTCAGACTTCCCTAACATTCTGGCAATGTTCCCTCAAAGTTATGAAAAAAAAACATTCTTCCATGCAGTAACACCATTAGAATGTTCATTGAAAGTTATCTGTTCTGTGGCCCTCAATCAGGTCATGGGGTCATATACGACCCCAATTGACTTTTACTTGATAAAAAAAAGGTTTCCTTCATCTCAGTGGAATAAGATTTTGTGACTTTTCATACATTATCTATCTATAAACTGGGCTTGAATTGGGTTGTTCTCAAGGTATGTAGAAAAAATGTTTTCATTTCTGGTTTTTGGGGTCAATATGACCTCACATTGAAATGAATGGGAAATGTGAAAAAAAATATAGAAAATATAATATATATATTTTCTTCATGTGTCAAAAAAAAAAAATCCAGCATAAATCTGAACTTTTTTACACAGAAATGATGGCCTGGTACTAGAGCATAAATGCAATGTATCATAAAAAAATTAAATATATATTTCATATACAAGCTATGTTGTAGTTGAGGAATTATGTGGTATATGGATACAAAAGTACTTTATATCTCCAAAAACACATTATTAATAAGTAAATAAAAAAAGATATATTATTTGTATAATCAAGAATGTATATTTTTTGTACAATTACTCAATCAATTGTTAGGGTCATATAGACCCTGAAGCCCAGAAGTATAAACAGGAAACGAAGACCATTTAATAATGTTCTCACAACGTTAACAAAAATATATATTTTAATATATTGTTCATGAATGCGTTTCTCAAAACTTTTGTGTTGATTATTCGTCGAGAACGTTTTCAGAGAACATTACAAAAATGATCAAAGATAAGTTTCCGTTAACGTTTGCATAACCAAAAGAAAAATGTTTAGAAAAATAATGTTTTCATAACTCAATGGGAACATTAGCAACTAACATTGTTAGCTGAGACAACATCTAAACAATAGTCTTAGTGTAAAGAGTAATAGAATAAATCAAGGCTTTTACTATTGCTTTCCATTAGGATGAGAGAACTATCTGACTTTAATGGTATCTGAAAGTTTTCTTTCCATTTCCCTGTTATTGGAGCTTTCAAGGAAAAGAACAAAATACATGCTGAGACCTAAACAATCAGTCTATTGAGTACTGATAACAATGCAGAACTTATGGCCAACAAGGTTATATAGATTCATAATACCAGGAATATAGTGCATGAATCATCTGAGCACTTTCAGGTGATTATTATCCCTTTTTGGACTATATTTCTTTGTATGAAAGACTGAACATTATCTATCCCTTTCTTTTGTGTTCCACAGAAAAAAAGCAGATTTAAAAGAAGGCTATCTCTGTAAGAAGGTAAATAAGATCAATTTTGATTTAATGTTGACTTTAAGCTGTTTAGGGTATAACTCCACTTACTGAGATGTCTGCATATTTACACTAGAGATATGCCACTTCGCAGTAACCGCCGTGTAACCGTGCTGAAGTGGAATATAACATTTACATTTATTCAAATTATGTAAATACTTGGCAATTAAAGACCCATAAATTTGCCTGAATATCCAGTCCAATTTTCCTCCCGTCTCGCTCTCTCTCTCTTCTCTCCACTTTCGCTTGTATCTTCCGCTTCAGCAGATGGCCTCTTCAATTTGATGCCACTGCTTTCGCCAGTCTTCAAGACTTCTCCAGCCACACAGTGTGAAGACACTGGGAAACCGAGAGATGCTGGCTGAGCGCGGAGGGAGAGACAGAACGCGAGAGGAAGGAATGGGCAACATTAAGGAGAAGGAGGAGGAGTTGTGCAATCCCTCACAAAGTGTTAATCCATTTCAGTATATTCAATCTCATGCTGGCAAAAAGAGCAGCATGAATATGGTAATAGCACATCTAGGAAAGAGGTCATCTTTATGTAACCGCAGGGCAGACGGAGGAAAAGGTAAGAGAGGGATCTCATAGAAGGGCTCTTCTGCACTGATTCGAGAGGAGAAACTATGAAAATGAATTTTCAGACGACAAGAAAGGGAAATTTCCAGGGTTTAAATCGATCCAGAGAATCATGTGCGACCAACCTGTTGCTTTATTCAAAGTTGCCCACATCACTCATCAAGTAAACTGCAATCACAGCAGACGAATTCTGAACACTCAATTTTAAATTCCATTTTCCACAGTTAGCCATCCGATAAATGCACATTACACACTTCTAAGCAAACGACAGCTTCTCGGTCCCCTCTACTTTTGGGCCGTGGCTCTGCCAAGTCCACCCTGGCAGTGATGATGAAGCTGAAGACAATAAACTGACCGAATTACAACTTCAATTTCTGCTAATCACTGGATTGCAGTACATTTTTCGACAAGCTGACAAATGTCTTTTTAATTTGAAGCTCCAAACCACAAATCCAATTCAAACAACTGTGAGTGTGAGTAACACCACAACTCAGCAGGCACGTTATTTGATAACCATCCAAAGAGTGGCTGCAGTCCAAATTAAGTTTTGAACACCTTACTCAGGGCCCTGTGAGCGGCCACATCATCAACCACCATTTGAAGGGGAACTGCAATTAAGTGTGTACAACAGCTTACTCCAAAGGGACAAAACGACTGTTAGAGAAGGCTAAGCGCACTGAACACTTTCTGAAAATTAGACCAGGAAACAATCTAATCATTATCTTCATAGATTACTCAATTGCAAAATATGTCTACTTCAACAGACCAAAATTAAACCATTCATTTTTCATTAAAGTCAGCCTGAAATAGAAGTTGCGAAAGTCTTTTCTTCTCAATTGTGAGTGACGTAAATCTGAGTGAAACAGCTGGAACAAGAAAAAAATTATCATCATGGGACAGTCATCATTATTGTTCTAAAACTGTATGAGTTTCTTTGTTCTGTTGAACACAAAAGATATTTTAAAGCTACACTGTGTAACTTATTCGGTAACACTTTTTAGAATATGGGTGCACTAATATGCATTAATTCATGCTTAATGCACAGATATCATGAGTTAATGTGTAACTCATGAAGAACTATACCATTAATTAATGATTACTGCATCAGGAACTAATGAAGAGTCTATTAATAGATTAAGTAATACATGAATTGCTATTAATTCAATGTGTCATAGTGTATTAATTCCTTAATAACATATTTTAAGAACTAATAGTGTAAATTAATGTGTTACTTACCACAGTTAGTCAAAGCTATGCACTTCAACTTCCAGTTGTCTGCTTTAATTAATCATTAGCTAATGATTTGCAAAGGTATCATTATGTTATGACTTTACTTGTTGGGGCACATCATTACTAAGTCATTTAGTAATTGTAATTTGCACATGAATTTGCAGTAACAATGAAGTAATTAGTCATGTATTAATGCATATTAGTGTACCTGTCATATTATCTGAAAGTTGAAATACAAGGCTTTGGCTCATTTTGGTAATTAACATATTAATTTACACTATTACTTAAAAAATAGTTATTATGGAATTAATCCACAATTACATATTTAATTAATAACAATTCATGTATGAACTAATACATTAACCTGACATACGCTTAATTAGTTCCTAATTAATGAATAGCTTAAATAATCATTAAGTTACACATTAATTCAGTATTATCAGTGCATTAGTTAAGCATGAATTAATGCTTATTAGTGCACACGTATTGTAAAGTGTTACCGTTTATTCTTAGCTAAAAACACTTAGTTCTTTCAAAAATATATGTGCTCATTAATGTATATTTACTTCGTTCAAGTAATAAAGTATTCTCGTGAGTGTATAATAGGCCATTGAAAATACATACGGTTAAAGGGTTCTAATGTCGGTCGCCATGTTGCCCCTCCAATTCAAGCTTTGCCTTTCGCGTTTACGTTTAAGTTAACACTCATGGATGAGGTCGAACTGGAAGCCATGTTAACCTTGGACTACATTGGCCACAGAAACTAATTCACTAGATGATCAAATACCTTTTCACCGCTATGGGGGTAAAAATCACACAGTGTAGCTTTAAAAGATTAGTAATCAAGCAGTTGGCGGCACATTGAACTCCATAGTAGGAAAAATAAACACTATGGCTACCGCCAGCTGTCTACTTATCAGCATTTTTTTATGTTTAACAGAAAAAAAGAAACTCATATAGGTGAGTGATTTTTGGGCAAACTAACCCTTTAAGTTATCAAAATCAGTTCCAAATAGCTCCAAATAACGTAATGCCAGCGTAAAAAAGGACTAAACAGGGATGCAGTGCAACTTGAATTATGGTATCGGACAATATAACAATAATACAAAATACTCATTACAGTTCTCCTTTAAAGATTTAGAAGGTACAATTTAGATTATAAGAGAATGATTCTGACATTTTCACATGGGGTACTTGTTATCAGATCACAGTAAGAGACAAATAACATTTAAATAATACCCATCCAGTACAGCATGAAGGAGACAGGAAACAGCAATTAAAATGCTGCCAATCAAATTCCCCACACACTAGTGTGAATTCAACTGCAGATAAGATGAAGAGACTGCTCCGTTTCAAAAAGGGATTTTCACTCAAATGTTAGCTTGTAGATACAGTATATGCTTCACTTTTCATCTCTCGTATCTCACTTTCTCTAATTACTGTCTGTAGTGTCTTTTACAAATGCAAAGACTTAAGGAAATCTTCACCTCTGCATTCTATATGGTCTCTTCTCTCCCTCTCTAAACTTGTTCATTATTCATGTCCCCGTCACTGGAGACCTGTGAGATGCTGCATACAGGGTTTCCCTTTTGCCTTTAAACACTTTAATGCAAATCTACAGTAATACATCACATTATGGATTTTTTGATACATACACAGCACCCACTGTGATTAAAAACACTCCATGCCTACATTTAGTTCTAAGCATTTGCATTTGTTTTAGTTTTCCTTCCTTTCTATTAGAAGCACACAAATACACACACGTTCCCTATTGCACAGATGCACAAAAAACATAGATCCTCCTGTCTCTCTCCTGTGCACGAGATCTCCTGGGATCTGCATGGTCACAGAGATTCTCTGTAAGTCTTTTACCAGATGCTTGACAAGAAACACACACCATCTGCTATCAAATGTGTCTGATGCATTCCAGAGGAATCACCACAGAAAGCCATAGTGAAAATGAAGACATTATTCACATAGAACTGTTACCGCAAAGAGTTTAGCTGATGTTCACAAAGGTGTGACAAAAAGCTGCTACAGAATAATGCTCTATGGTGTAAATGCCATTGCACAGAGGAAATATCATTGATTCAAAATTGAATCAACGTTGAATCAATGATCTTTGCTATTTGTGGTAAATTAAACACCATAGGAATAATTCAGTTCTCACTTTGTCCATAAAGTTTAACATAATAACACCAAAGTTTATAATGCGATTAAGTGATAAGAGTGAATTAATCTACCTCATTTCATGCAACAATAATTGAATCTGTCAATCATGTGGTAGATTAATAAAACGATGAGTGATTATCCAAGACATGATAAGATAGATATCTATATGAAAACACTCGCTCAATTGCTATGCACATTGTCTTCTTGAGAAAACAGGACCAGAGAGTCAATGCAAAATGTAAAATCTATGGCTTTACTTAAAAGCAGGAAGGTTTTGTTATGCTGGATGAACATCTTTTGTCAGGTGGATCAGGTCAGTGCTCTTCAAGTTGTTTATGTTCATAATTATTGTAATGTTATGTGCTTTAAGACATGGTGTCAATTTACCGTCGTCTTTCGTCATGGCGCTTTGCTCCCTGCTGTGATTCTTATTCTTGGAAATATCTTTGTCTCATACTTTCTCTAACTACTGTCTGTAGTGTCTATTACAAATAGGACATAAGGAAAGCATACTCTCTACATTCTATATGTTGTTTCAAATCACTAAAAAACATTTCTCAAAATATCATGATTTATGTTCCACTGACGAAAAAATAGATGTTTGGAACGACATGAGGAAGAGGGAGACCATGCCAACTCCACGCAGAAAGATCTCCCAACTCAGCCAGGACTTGAACCGGGAACCTTCTTGTTGTGAGGTGACTACTCACACTTAGCCACTGTGACACCCTACTTTACACCTCCATTACTTTTACTAATGGAGGTGTAAAGTAGGTCTGCCTTGCTGCTGGTTTGCATCTGTATATGCTCTGTATAGCTTTCTGTTTTGAATCTCTATTTATATCATTCCATTTTTTATATTACTAATTCTAACTTACTTATCGACATGTACTAGTTATGGTCTAATATTGCTTATCACGTTAATCTGACATCGCTAGCTTTTATCTAAATCATCGTCGATAGTAATAATGCAAGGGCTTTAGATACTGCTTTGGATGCGACTAGCTTAGTGAACTCTGTACATTGTTAGGTTCTGGCTGTAGAGCCCGTGCAGCAGGGCAACTGGGTGACTGTAAGACGCTGTCGTCGCGGGACAAAACACTGCTGTTCCTTTCCGATTATCATAACAAATAGATTCTCCCCAATCCTGCTGAATGTGCCCTAGTTATTGGCAAATTACTATTACTGTTATACGGAACGTGAAAATAGAGACACCAGCCACCATAGTCACATGTTTGCCGGGAGCCAGAGCACCTAACATAAAAGTTTAAAAGTGCTGGCCAATGCTAATCGTAAATTTTATAAGATTATTATTCACGTTGGCACTAATTATGTTCAACTTCGCTAGTCACAGATAACTAAAATTAACGTTAAAGAGGTGTGTGAACTCACAATTATGATGTCAGGTACTGTAATTTTCTCTGGCAAAAGAGGCTTTCCAACAGGTTTTATCATAGTTTTTTGTCCAACTCCATTGACTTGACTGTACAAAAACTACAATTTAACCCATTTGGTGGGACACAGCAACATTTGTCCAAATTTCAATCTTAACCGTTCTATTTCATCAGAAACTATCTTAAAACAGGGCTTTAAGTGCACAATACCAAACTAACCTTTTAATCTTCTTTAAGGGCAAATGAGCAACTGTGTCTAAAGTGCTGGAAAAGAGAGAGTCAAAAGATTCTGTCGCAATATCGAGTTCTTCTAAGCTATCTGGGATGCTGAGGAGATGAAACTGATCAGAAATATTATTAATAAAAGCAATCTTTAGTAGCAGAAGTGATAGGTCTAACATGTTTGTAACACAGAGTTGGCTTTGGAGCCTTGGCTAAATTAACTATACTCAAGATTAGATAATGTTTTTTCACATTTCATGGAAAGACAGCACGATTGCATACAGAGAGGCCTTTATATTTATAAGTCTTTATATGAAACAGTGGCTAAATTAACGAAAAATTAAGCTTCAACTCCAGACGTTTTCAAGCAGCACAGCAGTAATGACTTTGAGCACTTCTTTACTTACAAGATTGATAATATCAGGGAGAAATGTATAACTATGCATCCATCTACTACAGAACCGCATCAGGCAGTACATTGTAGTCTCCCTGGGCAAAATTTGATTCATTCATTGCTATGGGGAGGAAGAATTTTCTAAACTCATTAAATCATCTAAATCGACAACATGTATCTCAGACCCTATAACTGACTAAGCTATTGAAAGAGTAATTAACATCAATAATTCATCTTTGTCATTAGGATACATGCCTAAAACTATTAAGCTGGCTATGATTAAACCGCTTGTTAAAAAACGCAATTTGATCCTACAGAATTATTCAATTACAGGCCGATCGCGTATTAGTGTTACGATCTTAGTGCTGAATTTGATACTATTGACCACAACATTCTTTTAAATAATCTCAAAAATTATGTTGGCATTAGTGGAATTGCATCAGCATAGTTTAAATCATACTTATCTGAACGTTATAGCAGTAAATGAAGAGATGTCTCATCATTCACAAGTTTAATATGAAGTACCACAAGGCTCAGTACTAGGACCATTGCTGTTTACTCTGTACATGCTACTTTTGGGAGATGTCATAGGAAGCATGGCATTAGTTTTCACTGTAATGCTGATGATACTCAGCTCTATATTTCTTCACGGCCTGATGAAACTTACCAATTCACAAAATTAACAGAATGCATAGCTGATATAAAAAACTGGATGACTAGTAACTTCCTACTACTTACAGTAACTCTGAAAAAACAGGGATTCTAATTATTGGACAAAAAACTTCCTCACCTAATAACCTAGAATACTGTCTGACACTTGATGGCGTCTCTGTACTGTCTGACACTTGATGGCGTCTCGTCTCTGGCTCTTTGATATCAATCTTTAATTTTAAAGTCACGTTTCTAGTATCTGAAAAAACGCATTCTTCCATCTTAAAAATATATATAAATTACATCAGTCCTTTACCTATTTAGAACCAAAACTCTAGAACAGTCTTAACAGGCCGTTTATAGACCAGACAAACATCTTTAAATCTGATAAGATTGTCCCAGGTCATTAAATTATGTTTTTTTAGCAGACGCTTGATGGTAAAGTAGCTGCAAATGTTGTACTGGAGGCCTGTGCCCAGCTAGTCAATACAGTAAAACAGATATGGCATGATAATGGCATTAAAATATATTTTAGCTGCCTTTGTTGCTTAGTTTGACAATTTCTGATAAGACGGAAATGTGACAAGTTTAATTTGACTGTATTTATAACTTTTTCAATTTGTTTTTTAAATGTTAGATTAGAATCAATTATTAAACCTAAATATTCTCCTTCCCTTTACCTCTTTACAGATTAAACATTGTCAAAATAGTTCCAGTTCACATGGCTACCCGGAAGCGATAAATAATCCTGCGAATGGTTTTCTGTTACAACGGTGTCGTGTAAGTGGCCCCTAAGTTAATAACTAATGATCTTTGCAATGGAAGTGAATCGATCAAAACTAACTTCAGCTGGACAATAACTTTATTCTAGAGCTGCTGTAAAGCCAAAACAATCTTTAATTTCCTATTATCACTGTAAAGCTGCTTTGAAACAATCCATATTGTTAAAAGCGCTATAAAAATGAAGGTGATGACTTGACTATCTTTGTTGCTGTAACTATCAATCGCTCCCACAGCAGATTAATCTCACAAGCGGTTAATCTATTTCCCACCAAAGACACTTGTCAGCATCTGTGACTTATCCCACCACCGTAAATTCTTCTTGTCCAGTCTAAAAAGCCATTAGATGAACTCTGTGTTAGCAATTCTCACTTTTATTGTTGTATCAATTTCCAGTGTGGATGTGTTACTTGCAGATAAGGAGGCACTTACATGCAATTGTGGTGATAATGCTTTGCCACGAGCTCACAGAGGCATCTCCACTTTGCTGGATCACTGAGACCTGAAGAATTGACTTTTATTTATCTCTCTTTCACTCTCTTTTACACTTTCTCTTTTGCTCATTTCAGATTTCAACAGACACACACACACACATATATATAGGCTACTGAGTGATTAGGCTATGCACATATTCAGACTGATTCATAACGGTTATTGATTCACTTAATAGAACTGACTCAAAAGAGTCATTCGATCAGGAATCGGACTATCTCAACAGTATAGGCAACCTATTTCAGTTCGCATTCGAACAAAAATAATGCACGTTCTAAGAACGTTAACGGAATCAAACATCTTGAAAATCAAGAACCCTTTTCATTCCAATCTTTCTGAGCAGAGACTTGCAGGCAAGATTCTTGACTCTCAAACAAGTATTCACAGCAGAGAATATAAGAGCATGTCCGGCACAAGCATTAATTATTTAAACTAACCAGCCTAACGGTTGTTCGCCTCAGTGTGAGCTTCTGTTATTTTAAAACCATGGCCTCCCTGCACAAAAAAGTCAGAACACAGATAGTGGTCATCGTTAGCATGTATTAATTTCCATCCGGATTGTATTTCAGTGCATTATTTTTTGAAAACATGAATCAATGATTATGGCATCACGTGATTTTAGGAGACAGCAGACGTGGGCAAACCTGCACATGTAGAATGCTAGCCTAGATACAACAACCATGTATCATTTTGAACGTTTCAGAGTTTCACAATCAAGACCAAGGGCATAAAACACCATTATTACTGTAGTTCGAGAGCAAGGTTAAACATGAATGGTTAAAAAACAAGACATCCACTTTTCTAACAGTTCCCACTCGCTTCTCGCATGGTTTAAAAACACAATCACAAAAAAAAATTAAAATTTTACAGTATAACCCTTGGTAACCATTCCCATACAACAGCAAAACGATATAATATTAATACAAATAGATGTTTTACTATAAAATGTTATGAAAAATATGTTTAGAACTAAGAAGTATGAATTAACTTATATTTACGGACAAAATAATGTAAAACGTAGCCCATAGCCTTCTTATAGGCTATTTCTAAAATGGCATCATAAGAAAATGTGTCATCATGTACACAATTTATAGCTACTTTATTGTGTTGGCCAATGTCTTTTCTGAATCAAATGTAAAAAATTTTAGGGAACATGTTAGAGATGTCTAAATATTTTAGACTTCATAATAAGAATCTCTACATTTCATGGTGGTGTGAATAATCGACAAGCTTTGAAATTTGCCACGCAAACAGCGTCAACAAACTTGTGATGTACAGTGTTAATCTGAATCTATCCACTGCTTTTTCTCTTGGCAAAAATGTTGAACACCACAACAAACCACATTTTATACAAATAAAGTTAGAATGGTTACATGCTTTCTATACATCCACAGTCAGAGAAATGCGTTTAGAGACACACCCCGGAGCGGGAGTGATTTGCTATTCAAAGAGATGTGAAGAGATGTTACCTGTGCGATGGTTTATCTGATCTGACGCTTGCTTTTATTGCCTTTTTGAAAACGTCTGAAACCGAATCCTTATGCAAATGCAAAGCCAATTCAACACATTTTAATTTAAAAGGATTTATTTTTAACATTAGCCTATTATTGGTATTTCTTGATTGTATCAGGAGTCAAAATGCAAGGCATGTTTTTAACCAACTGTTAGCAACGCTAAGTTTATGCCTATCTGCATTTGTCGTACTATCCGATTTCCTGAAATCACATAAGACACATTTATTACCACAGATTAGATTCAGATGATAACAGTCTTACCTGACCTGTCCAGTTCACCTCTGATCGTCAGATTCCGAGCGAATCTACTTGAAGACATCCGGTTATAAGTCCGTGTATTTTCTTCGGATCCTTGTTGACAGTTTTGTAATGCTCTAATGTTGCATTTAAAATGTATGGCTGAATTCCAGCAGTGGGATCCAGGTTTTTATTCAGCGGGTGAAGTTTGCGTTGAGCGCGCGCCTCGGAGACGCTGTGCGCGCGTGGAACTGTCCGTGGTTCTGAAACGGCGTCGCGCGCGTCATTGGATTCCTTGAGAATTTTTGCCCCCTCGACTGGCTTACCTAAAAACGCAAAAGAATACTCGTTTCACTCGTTTGTTCACTAAGCACAAAAAACTTTTTAATACTAAATATTACAGAATGTTAAAGAAACACATCTTAAGTATCACAGCTTGACCTTTTTATGCGCAAGTTGATTCTAAGAGTGTTTGCGCATCGGCGCGTGCTCTGATATAAGACTTGATTTGCAATGATTTGATGTCTAACCCTGAATCTATGAATTTAAAATATCGACTGGATTTCTTCAACTGAAAAATTATCATGAGGTGGGCATGGAGGCTATGCTAGATTTCCAATTTACTGACCACTGGCAGTGAAACATCAACAACAGCATTTCTAACCTGTAACAGAAAAGATCACTGAGCGCATATACTTCCAAGACAACTGTGCTGACAACAACTTCACTCAATCTGCTCTAACTGCTCCGTCCGCGAGACTAGCCTATGTAAATGCGCCAAAACACGTCAGGTGGTGTTGATTTTGTTTAATTGGCCAAGCACCAGTCTGTGACGGCGATATATTAGGGTTGGCTTGCCAGAATCACACATCATCGGATCAATGTCCCGTTTCAGGTCGATAGACAAGTTTCAACATGACACGAGTGGGCGCGCGAGGGCACGAGCTCCCGCGAGGATGCTCTCAATCCGAACATTGCGTGTCGACCTCTTACCAATCGAGCCCGTCACATCCCATCCTTGCCAAATGTTTATAAGTTGAAAGAGCATGTTTGTAAAATCAATCGGATGTTGACCGCCAGCAATGTCCAAAAAAATTCAACTAAAAAATTACTTGCAGATGGCATTCCTCGGAAAATCCTAAAACACTACATTGTAAGTGACAGAGTAAGTAAAAAATAAATTGACATACAAAAGAACATGCTGTGCGCATCCCCTCAGAGAGAAAAGTCCAGAGCTTTTCGCGTGTAAAAAGATGTTCACCTAGAAATGAAAATTCAGTATTGATGATTTACTCACCATCATGTCATTCCACACCACTATATTTTCTTCTGTTGAACTCAAAAGGAGATGTTAGGCAGAAACCACTGACAGCCTCAGTCACCATTTACTTTCATGGCATCTTTGTTCATACAATGAGAGTGAACAGTGACTGAAACAATTTACCTCACATTTAATATTCCATGAAAAACAGACAGGGACTCAATGAACTTTAGAATCTAAAAACTAGCCAAAATCTAATTTAGCATTATCACACCAGTAACAGTGCTTTTGAATGAGTATAAGCTCAAATGTGATTCAGCTGGGTTGTCCAGTAACACTTATTGCAAATGTGTTTCTGTTTATGACACAATATGGCCACCTATTGGGTTTCTTTAGACGAAAATAGTTTCGTAAAAAGTTTCTTTAATATAAAATAGTTCAAAAAGATCATAACTCCAATGTTCCTCCTTTTCTGTGCTTCACAAAGCTTGTATCGCTTGTATTGATCTGTATTGTCGATGGCAAATCCCCCACATCTCATTCAATCAGGAGTAACTTGATGTATGACAAAAGAGTAAACATAATAGCCCCATTAAGTTAAATGAACTTACTTCTTGTCTTAAACTCAAATTGCAATGTTAAGTTGTGGAAATTGAACTCAAGTGTACAAGTTTTAGAAATTTAAACTTAAAGGTATGCATTATGGACAAGCTGAGCCATAATATCGCCAGCGATTAATTTATGCGAAATGGCTCAGCTTGTCAGTCTAACTACGGCTCTTTAACAGAAACTGTTAAATTAACACTCTTGGGAGTATATGAGTCCACACTCAAATCCACAATGTGTCTGTCTGTGTAAAATGCGCGCACACACGACTTGTTTAAATAGCTACATTTATGTTGTGAATAAATAACAATGAATTGTTGTTGTACCAGCAATATTTCCAAGCTTTGTTTTTCACTGTAGAAATTTCAAATGTCATGATTTGCCAAATGCAAGACAGTAGGCCTACCGGCACCTTTCCCCCACTTCAAGCACTGTACAGTAGCTATGAACTTTTTCTTCACAAAAAGAGTAGCCTACATAGGCTATAGGGCGTAGCATAAGTAGGCGAATTGGGACGCAGCAAAGAATTACGATTTATGGGTCGTATTTTGGTCCGTGTAACGCTTTCACAATTCAATTTTCTGACCATAAAATGCAAATGAAAAAAATGGAAACCAGACATTCATTTTTCTTGTTTTTCCAGTTACATTATCAATAGTTGCCTTTTTCTCCCTTTTTTTTTCAATTTTACTAAATTGTGACTTCAGAAACAAATATTTGAATTAATGAAATCTAACTGATTTTTTTAATTTTCGTCTTGTAATTTGCGACGTTGGCGGTACCATTAGCATGGGGGCGTGGCCGTGGACTGACTTTACTATCATTTCATTGATGCAACTGCTTTATTTGCAATGCACGTTGAGGAGAAGTTTAAAAGACAGAACACAGGACGAAATTTTTCACTCGTGACAGTTTTTATTGATAATAACTGCACTGTTAACCCTTGCTGTAAAAAAATGTCCACATTCTGACAATATTGCCCTTTTCCATTAAAAAATTGTTGCCAATATTTTACTCGTCCATTTAGCGAATCTGAGGTGAAATCAACAGTCTATGGGCGAAATATGCTTCTTGTGGTCAGTGTTGTGCCAGTTCATACTTAAAAAGAACTAGCTCGAAGTTCAGTTCGTGAACACAGATGATAATGAACTAGTTCATGTTCATAGTTCATTTTTGTTTTTAAAAAAGGTACTAAGTTCACATATCTAAAAGTTCATTTGTTAAATGCTTTTTAAGATAGGCCACTATATTACTCAATCGAACCTACCATCCATTACCAGCTGCAAATCACTGCCACTCCAAAATCCTCCTGCCAGCCATCCCCCTGACCGTCACCACGGTTCTGTTCGGCTTTTTAGTGTCCTCCAGCTAAGTCCGGACAGACGGACTTCGCCCCTCCGTCCTTCCGACCGTCACATAAAAAAAAAAAAAAAAATTCACATTCAGTAACAAAACCTAGTGACGAAAGTGGCGCCTTTTGCACTGCCATGGTCCCCAGTGGACCATGGCAGCGCACAAGACGAACCTCTTTACCATCCATTGGTCCCCAGTGGACCATGGAAGCGCACAAGGCGACACGAAAGTGCCACTCCTCCACATGGCATGGCAGTGTATTTGTTTTCATTTCATAATTTTGAATCTTCCATGTCATCATTTTCTGTCTTTCTTTCTTGTAATTAATTGGGTTTATGCACAGCTGCACTACTTCCTGAACTTAAGACAGCACCTTTGTTTCCTGTCTACCATTATTGGCCAAGCTTGATTAGTTCAGGTGTGCCTGACCTCAGTAGTCATGGCAACAATAACCAGACACACCTGAATTAATCAAGCTTGGCCAATAATGGTAGACAGGAAACAAAGGAGCTGGCTTAAGTTCAGGAAGTAGTGTAGCTGTGCATAAAGCCTATTTGCTTCACTCTTACAGAGTTGTGCTCTGTTCGTTATTTTTGAGGGATTTTATGTGATTTTGCATTTTGCCCTTTGATTTTGAATTTAAATTATAAATTAAATTATTTTCATTTTAAAAAATAAAGAACTTGTAAGCCTAAAGTACTTTTAAAGTATTTCTGTAAAAGGCCAGGGACAGAAAAATGAACATTTCCGTAGAATGGCCCATATGAAATTAAAATTATGTATCTGAATCAGAGAGATAAAACTTAAAACAGAAGCAGACTGAAAGGCTTAAATTTTTTTTTCCATTTTCAAGAAAAAAGAAACAAGCTTACATGGTAAAGTGGTGTGCAGAACATGAAATCCACGGGGAGGAGTTCGGATCCAGATTGTTGTTGTACCAGCAATATTTCCAAGTTTTGTTTTTCACTGTAGAAATTCCAAATGTCATGATTTGCCAAATGCAAAGGCCTACCAGCACCTTTTCCCCACTTCAAGCACTGTACAGTAGCTAGGCTATGTACTTTTTCTTCACAAAAAGAGTAGCCTACATAGGCTACTTATGGCATAGCATAAGTAGACGAATTGGTACGCAGCAAAGGATTACGATTTATGGGTCGTATTTTGGTCCGTGTAACGCTTCACAATTCAATTTTCTGACCATAAACTGCAAATGAAAAAAAATCAAAATGGAAACCAGACATTCATTTTTCTTGTTTTTCCAGTTACATTATCAATAGTTGCCTTTTTCTCCCTTTTTTCAATTTTATGTGTGAAAATGTTTGACTTCAAAAATTGTGACTTCAAAAACAAACATTTGAATTAATGAAATCTAACAGATTTTTTTAATTTTCATATTGTTTTTTCGTCCAAAAACTGCTATGTCGTTTTTTGTCTAAAACCTACTTTTGCGAACTAGTCCCTGGTTTTTTGCCCAATCGGGACCAAACCAGTCTAGGCCTATTCTCTGGACTCTCTAGATAAAGAATTATCAAAAAAAAGTTGAAATTTTGCATTTGGTTGGCTACAACAGGGTCATTTAGAATGTGGTCCCTGGCAAAAATACAGCCAAAAGCCAATAAATCCCCCCCCCCCCCCCCAAAAAAAGTCACAACTTCACAAAAATCGATGAGCATGTGTCCTAACATGGTTAGGAAGCATGCAAAGTTTCGTGAGGATCGGATTATAGGTGGCGCTACAGTTGTCAAAAAGGTCTCTCATTATTAGGTTTTCAAGCAGGAAGTGCTGAAAACCTATTGTATTTGCTAGAAAAAAAAATCTAAAAGTACCAAATTGCGCATAACTCCAAGACCGTTTGAGCTAGAATCATGATTTTTGCATCACTGTGTTCCCTGGCTCAAGCCGAACAAGATGTATATCTCCGATTTCCATTTCGGGGACCATGGCGCCACACTAGGCCACACGCAAGGGGATCCTTGGGCCATGGGGATCCTCGCGCCATGGGGAGGGAGGATTATTTTCATTTTAAAATATAAAGAACTTGTAAGCCTAAAAAGTATTTTTAAAGTATTTCTGTAAAAGGCTAGGGACAAAAAAATGAACATTTCCGTAGAATGGCCCATATGAAATAAAAATGATGTATCTGAATTAGAGAGATAAGACTTAAAGTCCCTATAAAAGCAATTCTACAAAAAAGTTCTAAACACATTATAAATATTACATATGTATTGCTAAAACATATTACAAAGCCTGAGAACTGTGAAATACTGAAATGTGCAATTAGACCGTTAAACAGGGCTCTGGTATCAGCTAATATCACCGTCGACAGCTTTCACGCGAGTGGGCGTGGCTTCCACGCAGCCAGCGGACACGCCCACAGCGTTTGAGAACAGAGGTAACTGCTCATTTTTTCAAGATTTTGATAGCTTATTTTATGTACTTGTCGGCTTTTCTTATCATTCAAATTTGGCTGGGTGGCTAATAACACATTTTTCTGTGGTGTGACAAACTCAGATTACATACTTAATTTTGACTTTACAGGGACTTTAAAACAGAAGCAGACTGGAGGGCTTAAGTTTTTTTTCCATTTTCAAGAAAAAAGAAACAAGCTTCCATGGTAAAGTGGTGTGCAGAACATGAAATCCACAGGGAGGAGTTCGGATCCAGATCCAGACTCCTCCCACTCCTGCCACATGGGAGGAGTTGGATCCAGATCCAACTCCTCCCACTCCTCCACACGGGAGGAGTCAGATCCAGATCCAACTCCTCCCACTCCTCCACATGGGAGGAGTCGGATCCAGATCCAACTCCTCCCACTCCTCCACATGGAAAAAATTGTAAAAAAAATTTGATTTTAAAAATAAATGGTAAAAAATCTGAAAAGTACTAAATTGCGCACAACTCCTAGACCGTTTGAGCTAGAATCACGATTTTCGCATCACTGCGATCCCTGACTCAAGCCGAACAAGATGTATATCTCCGATTTCCATTTCGGGGACCATGGCGCCCGCCCGAGGCCACACTGAAAGGGGAGCAAGGGCGGGCGCCATGGGGACCATGGCGCCCGCCCGAGGCCACACTGAAAGGGGAGCAAGGGCGGGCGCCATGGGGACCATGGCGCCCGCCCGAGGCCACACTGAAAGGGGGAGCAAGGGCGGGCGCCATGGGGACCATGGCGCCCGCCCGAGGCCACACTGAAAGGGGAGCAAGGGCGGGCGCCATGGGGACCATGGCGCCCGCCCGAGGCCACACTGAAAGGGGAGCAAGGGCGGGCGCCATGGGGACCATGGCGCCCGCCCGAGGCCACACTGAAAGGGGAGCAAGGGCGGGCGCCATGGGGACCATGGCGCCCCGCCCGAGGCCACACTGAAAGGGGAGCAAGGGCGGGCGCCATGGGGAGCCATGGCGCCCGCCCGAGGCCACACTGAAAGGGGAGCAAGGGCGGGCGCCATGGGGACCATGGCGCCGCGCCCGAGGCCACACTGAAAGGGGAGCAAGGGCGGGCGCCATGGGGACCATGGCGCCCGCCCGAGGCCACACTGAAAGGGGAGCAAGGGCGGGCGCCATGGGGACCATGGCGCCCGCCCGAGGCCACACTGAAAGGGGAGCAAGGGCGGGGCGCCATGGGGACCATGGCGCCCGCCCGAGGCCACACTGAAAGGGGAGCAAGGGCGGGCGCCATGGGGCCCATGGCGCCCGCCGCCGAGGCCACACTGAAAGGGGAGCAAGGGCGGGCGCCATGGGGACCATGGCGCCCGCCCGAGGCCACACTGAAAGGGGAGCAAGGGCGGGCGCCATGGGGACCATGGCGCCCGCCCGAGGCCACACCTGAAAAGGGGGAGCAAGGGCGGGCGCCATGGGGACCATGGCGCCCGCCCGAGGCCACACTGAAAGGGGGAGCAAGGCGGGCGCCATGGGGACCATGGCGCCCGCCCGAGGCCACACTGAAAGGGGAAGCAAGGGCGGGCGCCATGGGGACCATGGCGCCCGGCCGAGGGCCACACTGAAAGAGGGAGCAAGGGCGGGCGCCATGGGGACCATGGCGCCCGCCCGAGGCCACACTGAAAGGGGAGCAAGGGCGGGCGCCATGGGGACCATGGCGCCCGCCCGAGGCCACACTGAAAAGGGGAGCAAGGGCGGGCGCCATGGGGACCATGGCGCCGCGCCCGAGGCCACACTGAAAGGGGAAGCAAGGGCGGGCGCCATGGGGAGCCATGGCGCCCGTGCCCGAGGCCACACTGAAAGGGGAGCAAGGGCGGGCGCCATGGGGACCATGGCGCCCGCCCGAGGCCACACTGAAAGGGGAGCAAGGGCGGGCGTCGTGGGGACCATGGCGCTCGCCGCGAGGCCACACTGAAAGGGGAGCAAGGGCGGGCGCCATGGGTCCTTAAACATGGATGGATGGATGGATGGATGGATGGATGGATGGATGGATGGATGGATGGATGGATGGATGGATGGATGGATGGATGGATGGATGGATGGATGGATGGATGGATGGATGGATGGATGGATGGATGGATGGATGGATGGATGGATGGATGGATGGATGGATGGATGGATGGATGGATGGATGGATGGATGGATGGATGGATGGATGGATGGATGGATGGATGGATGGATGGATGGATGGATGGATGGATGGATGGATGGATGGATGGATGGATGGATGGATGGATGGATGGATGGATGGATGGATGGATGATGGATGGATGGATGGATGGATGGATGGATGGATGGATGGATGGATGGATGGATGGATGGATGGATGGATGGATGGGATGGATGGATGGATGGATGGATGGATGGATGGATGGATGGATGGATGGATGGATGGATGGATGGATGGATGGATGGATGGATGGATGGATGGATGGATGGATGGATGGATGGATGGATGGATGGATGGATGGATGGATGGATGGATGGATGGATGGATGGATGGATGGATGGATGGATGGATGGATGGATGGATGGATGATGGATGGATGGATGGATGGATGGATGGATGGATGGATGGATGGATGGATGGATGGATGGATGGATGGATGGATGGATGGATGGAGATGGATGGATGGAATGAATATAAATAAATAAATAAATTTTTTTCTACCTTCGTTCCTTCAGCCTCCAGTCCTCCGGCCCTCCAGTCCTCCGGTCCTCCAGTCCTCCGGCCCTCCAGTCCTCCGGCCCTCCAGTCCTCCGGCCCTCCAGTCCTCCGGCCCTCCAGTCCTCCGGTCCTCCAGTCCTTCGGCCCTCCATTTTATCCAACAGCGAAAAAGAGTAAAGAAGAGGAAGAAGAAGAAGACTCAAGTCATAATGTGTTGGTTTTTTTATGAATGAATCTACAGCACTGACGCTACACAGAGATCCTGCTCGAGCAGGAACCATCAGAACGTTTCCCTCCACAGGAACAGCCGTAGCTGGAGAAAACTGCAGAGAAACCTGGAACAAAGACCAACACGCTGTAGGACGCACACCCACATTCCCAAATTGAAAAATAGCCACATCATACAGTACATGGTTCTGGAAACACATATCGGTGTCAAACGCACATTAGCAGCAACTACATTCTGACTGGGAAGAAGGCTGTAGACCAGAATCTGCACTGCTGGAGCCATATCGACGCTGACAGACAACTGGAACGAACAATGTGGGAAACATCAGAACAAGATAAAGAACTGACCAACCACAAGACAAGAAAATAAAGCATCACTCACTTGGCACAGGACTCAACTTTCAGTCCCATAACTGCAACGCTGTAGGTCTGCTGTGTTTACGGTCACGTCAGACTTGGGCAAAACTAAACCAGAAACAAAGCGCTTTAGGTTAAGGCCTCAAATCGGTCATTGAACTGCACATACACAACTTACCGTATTTTTTCACCTCAAAAACTTGGGAGACTTCTCGGTCAGCAATAAAAGCCTTTAGTGTGTAAATCCCCATCTGAGCCTCTGGGTTTAACTGAGAAAGCTCCAATATCAGCTCCGTTGAGGAAACATTTGTCCACTGACCAATCAGGTTATTATCTTTGTCCTATTAAAACACATTAACAGCTCAGAGAAAATCTGCAAAGAAAGAAAAGTGCAAAAAGCTGCATTGGCTCCATTCAAAGTATTACACCGAAGCAAACTCACCTTCACCCCGAGCAGACTCTACTGTAAGACAGACAGGAATAATAAACATTTAAAAGCAGTCATTGAAGTTGAAATTTCTGCATCTTAAAAGAACCTGCATTTAATTTGCTTTTCATTTATGGTCAGAACACTCAAAATGGTGAAACATCTGGTCTTACCATTTGATCAAAAGGCACAAATTTGGGATCCATGGAGACAACTCTGAAATTAACTGCAAAGACACCAACAAACTCACATATATTGCATAATGCATTTGAAGATGATAGCTTCAACCAAGGGTCATTCACAGCTCACCTGGATTGTCCTGGATTGTAAATAAGTTTGTCTGTTTGGATGAAGGTCAAAGGTAACGTCTGAACAGGATTTTGCTCTCTTCAGTCGCTCTGAACACCTTCCCTTGAACAAAGAGGAAGATGGCCAGCAGAGACACTGCGTGAAAATACACAAAATCAAATTATAACCACAGCCAACCCCTCCCGTTCAGTGATCCAATAAAAAAGAAAATACACAAACTACTCACATACAAAAGATTTTACACTTGTAAAAGTAAAAGCTACTCTGAAACTGTAGTTTGACAAGCTACAGGCTACTCGTAAGTTAAAGTAGTTTAACTACAGTCAAGCTACCCGTTTAGAAAAGTAGTTAGCTACACTCCAAGTTACAATCAAAAAGTAGCTAGCTACACTGAAACTACTTTTGCTTTTTGAAAAACGTATATTATAAATAACTGAATAAGTGTCTGAGGAATGTTTTAAGTAAAATATTTAGTGTTTAAAACAAGGCAATTGCGATTTCAAAGAGTATTGTTTTATTACACACAACACTAAAATATCTCTAACTGTTTGTCAAAAGTGCAACAAATAGCCTACAACATTGCAAGAACGAAATATACATCCAACGCAAATTACATGTAGAACATTTTCTCAATGTAGCAATGTAGCTTTTGCTCGCGCTACACCGCTAACGTTAACTTACTTGCTGCAAAAAGCAGTTAGCTACTGGAAAAGCTACACTGTTTAAAAAGCAACGAAACAACACACACTCAAACAAGAAATTCAGTCTCCCGTTCACCAAGAAAACTCTTTAAAATACGGAAACTTACCTGGCGCAAGGGCCAGTCCACACCAGAGAGAAAACCAGAGGATCTGACAGCCATTGTGAGGCATACCTAGTAAACAAGCCACTCACTTTTTATACTCCCCTGATAGGCTCACAGATTTGGCCCACAATGCTTCTCATTGGTTAGGGGCAAAGTGCTGACGTCGATCGAGGTGGAGCCGCGCCCGTAAACTCATGACGTCGATCAAAAATTATTTTCAATCCTAATCTTTCTATTCATCTCTGTGTGCCTATTTATGGGAAGGCCACCACCAGTCAGCGTCACCCTTATGAAAAAAACAGCATGGTTCATATACAGCAACCATATATCTTCCTTGCTTAAATTGGCCAGAATTACCTTATGTGTTTCATGTAAGACCAATACATGTCCTATAAAAAATCAGACCGATTATGGCCCCTTTCATACTAAATAGCACACATACAACTTATAGGAGATTTTTGCATCATATATGAATAGTGTAAAAGTCTTATATGAGCTGTACATGACAAAAGTATGCAATTGTGTATGGTAATTGTAGAAAACACACAATATTCATATACAAATCATTTAAAGTTCTTATATTGAATGATATGAATTTTACATGACAAACATATGCAATGGTATATGGTTTTGTTAGAAAACAACTACAATTCATATACAAATCATTTAAAGTTCTTATATTGAATCATAAGCTAGTCAAATTAAAGTCAAATAGGATTTATACACATTTTGTGTAATTTTTTTATACTCGTTTCATGTTTAGAGGACCAACATCACTTATATGAAGTTTGCAAATTTGGAAATAGTACAGTGCAGAAAAAAAGGCAAAATTCCAACAGTGGTTTTAACAAACTATTTTATTAACAAACAAGCCCCTTTACATCATAGGTTAACCATTAAAATAAACAATGAATGTACAATATAGGCATTTCTGTCAAATGGTCTTTGATTCTTCAAATCCTAAACATGTCAGTGAATGTAAGTCCTGTGTCAGTGAAGTTGATTCAGTACCTTCGACTCTGCAACAGTACAGCAGTGCTCGAGTCAACAACGTTCAGCAGATGAAGAACAGTTCTAGGATACGAGCAGATCAGTCGCTGGAAACGAGTGGATCAGTTGTGTCCAGTTGCTAACAGTAGAGTTTCATAGAGCAGGAATGGCAGTGCAGATCCAACTTCCTCGAAAAATCCTGGAGTGCTGGTTCTCTGGACAACACAAAACCAGATCGAACACAATTAATACAATTTGTGTTTTATAAATACAGCAAGATTATGGTGGAAAAAGTTCAATCATCTTAGACTTTGAGTCACACAAGAAACTATTTTGGTTAGATTAAGACTAGAATTGACTGATTATCAAGTAAATTAAAGAATTCATTCATCCAAAAATGTTAATTCTGTCATTATTCACCCACATGTTGTTCCAAACCAGAGTTTTGCTCATCTTCAGAAAACTTAAAGGTGTCCTAGAATGTGAAATTAAATTTATGTTGGCATAATTAAATAACAAGAGTGCAGTACATGGACATGACATATAGTGAGTCTCGTTTTAAATCTCCGCTTTTGAAAAACACTCCTAAAAAACAGGCGACTCTCCACATGAATACGACTGTTACGCAACAGTCGGGATCATTAATGTGTACGACCCCTAACATTTGCATATGCCAGCCCATGTTCAGTGACATACGAAGACAGAGTTGCGCAGCCGAAGCAATAATAAAATAATTTTAAAAACCATTCTAGGGCAGCTTTAACGAAGTTATGTTTAATGAAATCTAAGACATTTCTGTCCCTCCATTGACAGCCTATTCAACTACCACTTCCAAAGCCACGGACAGGAAATCCAAAGTCAAAACCACGTCCTTAGTGGTAAACTTGAGGAACGCCCATCAAAGTACAAATGTGGGAAGGCGTCACGACAGTTCTGTCGCAAAAGTGGATCTCTGACCGTCAGTCAATGCAAAGACGTGTTATGCGCATAAAAAATCCTGTTGAAAAATTTGAACTTTGCCGTCAATTTGTGAAACGCTGAAAAAATGAGCCTGCCTGCGACGCACGAATGGATTCAAAGTGTATACATGTGAACGCAGCATAATGATGTACCTTTATACCAGTGATCTCAAACTCAATTCCTGAAGGGCCACAGCTCTGCACAGTTTAGCCCCAACTCACACCTTTAAGGAAGTTTCTAGTGATCTTGAAGGCCTTGATTAGCTCAATGGATCTGGATCAGGTGTGTTTGATTAGCTTTGGAGCAAAACTGTGCAGACGTGTGGCCCTCCAGGAATTGAGTTTGAGATCACTGCTTCATACCTTTCTAGGGCTTGAAAGTGGTAGTTGCATAGACTGTCAATGGAGGGCAAGAAGCCATCAGATTTCATTAAAAATATCTTCATTTGTGTAGTGAAGATGAAAGAAATTCTTACATGTTTGGAACAACATGAGAGTGAGTAATTAATGACAGAATTTCCATTTTGGGTGATCTAACCCTTTAAGAAAAAAATTAGACACTCACCTTAAAGAATCTCTCTGATAGTCAGCCGCCGGAAGAATCCCGTGTTCCCTTCTTGTGGCGGTGATGTTGGACAGTTGATGGGCAGATATTTCCCAGTCAGTGGAGTCTAAAATTAAACAGCAAGAAAACATCTACCTGTCAAGTCATGAAAACAATTGGTTTGAAAACTAATTTTAAGTAAAAAATAAAAATTACATTTGTAAAGTTATTTGACTGGACAAATTCAAAAGGAGTATTATTAAACACACAAAATCTTAAACTTAGTTATACCAAATAGCTACAAAGCTATGATAATTTTTTTATGTTTGTGCCCATGATTCTCTCGTGTTATCTATTAAATCTTACCATCACCAAGTTCTAGTCTGTACAAGCTCTTAAACACAAAGCCTGGTTAGCCTTAGCCACTCGGTGCATCATAGAAATGCTCCTAGAAAAACACAAATAGCTAAATCAATAACTTGCATTTAAACATGAAAGCATAACCACCCAACATCAAAAATTATTCTGATAAGTACATTTTGCATAAATATTTAATCTGAAAGAATTAGTTACCAATTCTAAGAAAATTGGGCGCTGTAGTAATCGTCAAAAAGGTCTCTCATTATTAGGTTTTCAAGCACGAAGTGCATTTGCTATAAAAAATAAATAAATATATAAATAAAAAAATAAAAATAATCAAAAAAATTATTAAAAAAAGTACTAAATTGCCGCATAACTCCTAGACCGTTTGAAGCTAGAACCATGATTTTTGCATCACTGTGATCCCTGGCTCAAGACGAACAAGATGTATATCTCCGATTTCCATTTGGCGGACCATGGCGCCCGCACTAGGCCACACGCAAGGGGACTCCTCGGGCAGGCGCCATGGGGACCATGAACTTCACAAAAATCCGATGAGCATGTGTCCTAACATGGTTAGGAAGCATGCAAAGTTTCGTGAGGATCGGATCATAGGTGGCGCTATAATCGTCAAAAAGGTCTCTCATTATTAGGTTTTCAAGCACGAAGTGCATTTGCTATAAAAAAAATAAAAAAAAAATAAAAAAAAATAAATAAAAAAATAAAAATATAATAAAAATAATAAAAAAAGTACTAAA
>JAQIUQ010007436.1:282500-576584 GCA_030378365.1 Hybognathus amarus | reverse complement strand
GCACAGCAGTGCTTAGCACGTAACTGAACTAAAGACATATGTTACGTATTGTTATTTATGCCATTGTACATCTAATATTAGCTTGACTATCTTATAATATCTAAATATCTGCAAGTACTCACAGTCGCACTCAGATAAGCCTCTATTTATAATCCAGGTTCCCAGAAAATCAAAATTCCCACCCTGAAAATAACACAGTGGTACCCCTCTACGTTTTTTTTCGGGTCAAAAATTTTGATTTCTCTGAAGCTTGGATCCCATAGTAGGCCATGGGACTTAGATCTGAGTGCAAAAATGGAGGCTCTAGACCCTTCCAGAGCTGAGATATTTAGATATTTATAATGGCATACAGAGCTGAGATATTGAGATATTTACAATGGCATAAATGCTACGTAAAATCTCAATATCTCAGCTCTGGAAGGGTCTAGAGCCTCCATTTTTGCACTCAGATCTTAAGTCCCATGGCCCTCTATCAGAATCCAGAGTTTCAAGAAAATCAAAATTTTGACCTCGAAAAAAAAACGTAAGGGGTACCACTGTCGTTTTTTTCGGGTCAAAATTTTGATTTTCTTGAAACTCTGGATTCTGATAGAGGGCCATGGGACTTAGATCTGAGTGCAAAAATGGAGGCTCTAGACCCTTCCAGAGCTGAGATATTTAGATATTTATAATGGCATACAGAGCTGAGATATTGAGATATTTACAATGGCATAAATGCTACGTGAAATCTCAATATCTCAGCTCTGGAAGGGTCTAGAGCCTCCATTTTTGCACTCAGATCTAAGTCACATGGCCCTCTATCAGAATCCAGAGTTTCAAGAAAATCAAAATTTCGACCCGAAAAAAAAACGACAGTGGTACCCCTTACGTTTTTTTTCAGGTCAAAATTTTGATTTTCTTGAAACTCTGGATTCTGCTAGAGGGCCATGGGACTTAGATCTGAGTGCAAAAATGGAGGCTCTAGACCCTTCCAGAGCTGAGATATTTAGATATTTATAATGGCATACAGAGCTGAGATATTGAGATATTTACAATGGCATAAATGCTACGTGAAATCTCAATATCTCAGCTCTGGAAGGGTCTAGAGCCTCCATTTTTGCACTCAGATCTAAGTCCCATGGCCCTCTATCAGAATCCAGAGTTTCAAGAAAATCTAAATTTCTGACCCGAAAAAAAAATGTAAGGGGTACCACTGTCGTTTTTTTTCGGGTCAAAATTTTGATTTTCTTGAAACTCTGGATTCTGATAGAGGGCCATGGGACTTAGATCTGAGTGCAAAAATGGAGGCTCTAGACCCTTCCAGAGCTGAGATATTTAGATATTTATAATGGCATACAGAGCTGAGATATTGAGATATTTACAATGGCATAAATGCTACGTGAAATCTCAATATCTCAGCTCTGGAAGGGTCTAGAGCCTCCATTTTTGCACTCAGATCTAAGTCCCATGGCCCTCTATCAGAATCCAGAGTTTCAAGAAAATCTAAATTTTGACCCGAAAAAAAACGTAAGGGGTACCACTGTCGTTTTTTTTTGGGTCAAAATTTTGATTTTCTTGAAACTCTGGATTCTGATAGAGGGCCATGGGACTTAGATCTGAGTGCAGAAATGGAGGCTCTAGACCCTTCCAGAGCTGAGATATTTAGATATTTATAATGGCATACAGAGCTGAGATATTGAGATATTTACAATGGCATAAATGCTACGTGAAATCTCAATATCTCAGCTCTGGAAGGGTCTAGAGCCTCCATTTTGCACTCAGATCTAAGTCCCATGGCCCTCTATCTGAATCCAGAGTTTCAAGAAAATCAAAATTTTGACCCGAAAAAAAAAACGTAAGGGGTACCACTGTTGTTTTTTCGGGTCAAAATTTTGATTTTCTTGAAACTCTGGATTCTGATAGAGGGCCATGGGACTTAGATCTGAGTGCAAAAATGGAGGCTCTAGACCCTTCCAGAGCTGAGATATTGAGATTTCACGTAGCATTTATGCCATTGTAAATATCTCAATATCTCAGCTCTGTATGCCATTATAAATATCTAAATATCTCAGCTCTGGAAGGGTCTAGAGCCTCCATTTTTGCACTCAGATCTAAGTCCCATGGCCCTCTATCAGAATCCAGAGTTTCAAGAAAATCAAAATTTTGACCCGAAAAAAAAACGTAAGGGGTACCACTGTCGTTTTTTTTCGGGTCAAAATTTTGATTTTCTTGAAACTCTGGATTCTGATAGAGGGCCATGGGACTTAGATCTGAGTGCAAAAATGGAGGCTCTAGACCCTTCCAGAGCTGAGATATTTAGATATTTATAATGGCATACAGAGCTGAGATATTGAGATATTTACAATGGCATAAATGCTACGTGAAATCTCAATATCTCAGCTCTGGAAGGTATTAGAGCCTCCATTTTTGCACTCAGATCTAAGTCCCATGGCCCTCTATCTGAATCCAGAGTTTCAAGAAAATCAAAATTTTGACCCGAAAAAAAAACGTAAGGGGTACCACTGTCGTTTTTTTTTTTGAGGTCAAAATTTTGATTTTCTTGAAACTCTGGATTCTGATAGAGGGCCATGGGACTTAGATCTGAGTGCAAAAATGGAGGCTCTAGACCCTTCCAGAGCTAAGATATTTAGATATTTATAATGGCATACAGAGCTGAGATATTGAGATATTTACAATGGCATAAATGCTACGTGAAATCTCAATATCTCAGCTCTGGAAGGAGTCTAGAGCCTCCATTTTTGCACTCAGATCTAAGTCCCATGGCCCTCTATCAGAATCCAGAGTTTCAAGAAAATCAAAATTTTGACCCGAAAAAAAAACGTAAGGGGTACCACTGTCGTTTTTTTTCGGGTCAAAATTTAGATTTTCTTGAAACTCTGGATTCTGATAGAGGGCCATGTGACTTAGATCTGAGTGCAAAAATGGAGGCTCTAGACCCTTCCAGAGCTGAGATATTGAGATTTCATGTAGCATTTATGCCATTGTAAATATCTCAATATCTCAGCTCTGTATGCCATTATAAATATCTAAATATCTCAGCTCTGGAAGGGTCTAGAGCCTCCATTTTTGCACTCAGATCTAAGTCCCATGGCCCTCTATCAGAATCCAGAGTTTCAAGAAAATCTAAATTTTGACCCGAAAAAAAAGTCAAGGGGTACCACTGTCGTTTTTTTTTCGGGTCAAAATTTTGATTTTCTTGAAACTCTGGATTCTGATAGAGGGCCATGGGACTTAGATCTGAGTGCAAAAATGGAGGCTCTAGACCCTTCCAGAGCTGAGATATTTAGATATTTATAATGGCATACAGAGCTGAGATATTGAGATATTTACAATGGCATAAATGCTACGTGAAATCTCAATATCTCAGCTCTGGAAGGGTCTAGAGCCTCCATTTTTGCACTCAGATCTAAGTCCCATGGCCCTCTATCTGAATCCAGAGTTTCAAGAAAATCTAAATTTCTGAACCCGAAAAAAAACGTAAGGGGTACCACTGTCGTTTTTTTTCGGGTCAAAATTTTGATTTTCTTGAAACTCTGGATTCTGATAGAGGGCCATGGGACTTAATCTGAGTGCAAAATGGAGGCTCTAGACCCTTCCAGAGCTAAGATATTTAGATATTTATAATGGCATACAGAGCTGAGATATTGAGATATTTACAATGGCATAAATGCTACGTGAAATCTCAATATCTCAGCTCTGGAAGGGTCTAGAGCCTCCATTTTTGCACTCAGATCTAAGTCCCATGGCCCTCTATCTGAATCCAGAGTTTCAAGAAAATCTAAATTTTGACCCGAAAAAAAAAACGTAAGGGGTACCACTGTCGTTTTTTTTTTCGGGTCAAAATTTTGATTTTCTTGAAACTCTGGATTCTGATAGAGGGCCATGGGACTTAGATCTGAGTGCAGAAATGGAGGCTCTAGACCCTTCCAGAGCTAAGATATTTAGATATTTATAATGGCATACAGAGCCGAGATATTGAGATATTTACAATGGCATAAATGCTACGTGAAATCTCAATATCTCAGCTCTGGAAGGGTCTAGAGCCTCCATTTTGCACTCAGATCTAAGTCCCATGGCCCTCTATCAGAATCCAGAGTTTCAAGAAATCAAAACTCTGACCCGAAAAAAAAAGACGACAGTGGTACCCCTTACGTTTTTTTTTCGGGTCAAAATTTTGATTTTCTTGAAACTCTGGATTCTGATAGAGGGCCATGGGACATAGATCTGAGTGCAAAATGGAGGCTCTAGACCCTTCCAGAGCTGAGATATTTAGATATTTATAATGGCATACAGAGCTGAGATATTGAGATATTTACAATGGCATAAATGCTACGTGAAATCTCAATATCTCAGCTCTAGAAGGGTCTAGAGCCTCCATTTTTGCACTCAGATCTAAGTCACATGAGACTTAGACCTAAGTGCAAAATGGAGGCTCTACACCTTCCAGAGCTGAGATATGGACATCCCATGTAGCATTTATGCCATTATAAAAATAGTGGGATAAATGCTAGGTGGGATCTCAATATCTCAGCTCTGGAAGGGTCAGAGTCTCCATTTTTGCACTCTAGTCTAAGTCTCATGGCCCTCTATCAGTATCCAGGGTTTCGGAGAGATTGGAGAAAACTCAAAATTTAAGTTATCAAAACCTTTAAATCTCTGACAAAAAGCATCCTGAAAAGTGTGTGTTCTGTAAGCCGGGCCAGCCTCTCAAGATGATCTGCCCACACTGTACATATACACACTATATGGGTTTGGGTATGGTGACAGCACATTTAATACAAAAGTCAAATACAAAATATCAAGACAGAAAATGAGTCATTTTGAATGATAACTTACCTTTGTGGACACAAAAATTCTTGGCTGCAAGAAAGAAAACATATGTGTGCGGACTGACATCAACTGTGTGCAACAGAAGTAATGATGTGAGTCATGGAATAAATGTTATTCACCACAGCTGGCAAGCGGTATTGTGATGTAGAGTGCAACTTAATTATCCTATCCCTTCGCTATCATTTCTAAGCTAAGTTTCTATTTTACATCTCAAATTCTATGCTTTGCTGTTCTCTGAAAATAAGGAAGTTTCTAACCCCAAGAGTTGGCAATGTAACAGGGAATTACGAAGAGGTCATGACTGGTTTGTTTGTGTCCCTTGGTGGGAATGTATTGGAAGCAGAAATGAACTGAGATTGGACAGAGACATTGTTAGTGGAGCAGAGTTGTACTGGGACATGTTTCCGTGCTCACAGCCGAATGTCTGGTAGGATTTTCGGGGAACAAACTTACCCAGTCAGTGTTCTGCTCAGGCTTAAGGGTTTTAATTCCAGTGGGGCTGAGATCAATGAGCTTTCACATTTGGGATTCGTGTGGGTGAGGACACCACTAGAAGACGGGAAAATGGGGAAAGGGATGGGCATGTGCGTAAAATCTGTACTGCAGTGAAGCACCTCAGGGATCACAGCAAATTGTTCAGTGTTGTTTTGCTATCGATTGGTCATGTTGCTCATGCTCCCTAAATATCAACCTGCACTGAAGATCAGCATGGCATTGAAAATATCATAAATAAACAAGCGATGAACACTGCAGTACTGCCTACATCACAGTGTCGCAAGATTTCTGCATCTGCATTCTTGGGTTAGAGCTCATAATCTGAACATCAGTATGTGTTTTAATTTTAAGACTTTTACTTGTGTGTAATATATATATATATATATATATATATATATATATATATATATATATATATAAAATGTTCATTTAGAACTCAACTCTTATCTAACCCCCAAAATGTTCATAAATAAAGTTCCATAGTAATCTATTTAACATCCAGTCAAATATTATTTGCAGGATTATCTTTCTATTTTACCACAAAGTAGGCAGGCACATTTCTGTAATATGACCGAATGAATTCATTTCAATTATGTTTTTGTTTGGAGTTAGTCTGACCCCAGCAAAAACAAGCTGCAGAAAATAAATGCATAACTAATTAAATACATAAATAAAAGGCTCCAGCATCCCTGCAACCCTATATACAGGGCTAGCTGTTTGGAGAATGGATGGAAAAATGAAATAAGAATTAATAGATAAATAATAATCATATTCGTGATCAGGTCTTGTGAGATCAGGAAGTATCATCCTGATCCAAACTAATCTAATTTTTTTTAAACATGTTCTCTTGTTTTCTCAGATGCAAAAAAAGGACATTTAATATGACCACTTTTCTGAATCAGCTGAAAAAATTGAGCATTCAAATAAAAGAGACTGATTTGTGGAATTGTTTCTATTGCACAGTGCACCAAGAACAAACAAAAGCACATTAAGCAGAGCAGAAATGCTGTATGTGCATTCTGTTGCTATGGAAAGCTGTGTCTGTGTGTGTGTGCGCGAGTAGTGTTTTCAGAAGGATTTGTGGGAGTGTCAGTGTGTGCACATCCCTCTTGATTCTTGGCTCTGATGATAAGCCCCCTGCTTGCTTGAGCGCCTTTCCCAACCCAAAGTCAGGGTGTTATGACTGGATGACAAGCACAGGAGCTTTCCAGCCTGAAACAGCAGGGGACATAGATAATAGAGGGTAAAGAGACAAGACACATGGAAAAGGGAAAGATGGTTAAGTCAGAGAAGACAAAGATAAGCCTGTAGAGGAGCAATGTAGGAGATGAATAGAATTTGAAAGAAGAAACAGTAAAAGAATAATCTTAGAGATATTAAACTAAAATAGAAAATGGAGGCTAGCACATTTGTATACCACAATGCTGTGTGTTAAATCTCTCTATCTACCTATTTTCGAGGCTTGCCTACTCTTCTGTGTTGTTTTTCCTTAGACCTTGAGTAGATTGAATTATCTTGCCCCTACAATGCACATTCAAACGAACACAAAATCAATTTCAAAGCAGCTTATGGTGAACACTTGACCAATAATTACAAATGACAGGCAAATTCTGTTGTCCCCTAGACAAGGAGAGGGGATGCAATACTGTACATATTTAGAGAAATGGGGGGGGGGGTGTCAAGGGCTAAAGGGTAAACTCAAAAATATAGGAGAAATCAACTAGAAGAATCAACAAATATGACTACAGTGAATGACTTTTTGCAAATAAGTGAATGACTGTCTAATGCAAATAATTTTAGTTAATTCCATTAAAGGGTTACAAATGGTGCCACTTGTTTTTGTGCAGGTTTCCTAAGTCTGTCACATAATTGAATTTTTTTTTATGGCAAGAACAAAGAAAGCTCACCACTGGCATAGAAGCTCATTGCAATCTTGTAATTACAGCAAATCTTATAGGACGTGAACATTATTTCAATCACTGTATGTGTACATAATATGCAACATTTATTATTCTAAAATAACCATCTAAAATATGTTATGACTAATATTCAACAAAGACATTTATATAACAACTGTTTTAGAAAAGTGAATAAATTTTTGTGTTACATATGCTAATTTTCGTATCTTAATTTTAATGTACTACAGTCTGGCCTCGAGATTACAACTGATTGTTCTGTGGATTGTAAACCTTTTGAGGTGCAGTGCAGCTTTGGCACTGAAGATAAGTATAATCCTTTCGAAAGAATGTTTTTAGTCGTGTAGTCATTAAGAGAATTGTGTAGAGTGGAGCTCTGATACAAAATGCGACAAGACTTGCATGCAAAAAAAGTTTACAGTGCTTGTGCATGCTTATGAGTTTATCTGCTTGGATGAGCATCAAAAACCTTGAGCTCAGGAAACCTTCACTATTGATTACACTTGACAGCGCAATTGGGAACAGAAGCAGGTGGTAAAATGATCTCTAAAAGAGATACTGAAGTATGTGATTTTTTTCAGTTCAGAATGAACAACATTTTAAAAAACGATTGAATTGATACACTCCTTTTTCCAAAACATGATTTTGTCTTATCATGATTCACTATGGCAAGGCTATTATAAGTGTTTATATTTTAGACCTATCGTGATTAGTAGTCATAACGAGTGAGAAAGGTTTGCCTGGAGCACGCTTTCAGGGAATCACCATTTAAAAAAAAAAAAAAAAAAAAAAAAACACAGAACAGTCTGTTAGCAAGACGATAACACGACAATCAACATTGGCTTAATATTTATTCGCACGGGATAAGTATTACCTAGTGACCTTTAGTCATTTGTAATAATTGTGGAGGATGTCTGAGATCTTAAAGGAGTAGTTCACTTTTAAAAAACATTTGCTGATAATTTACTCACCCCCAATGTTATCCAAGATGTCCCTGAGCAAAATGCTTAACCTAGTTGCTCCAGAGGCGTGCAACCTCTGACATAGATCATAACATGTTAAATGTTAATTTTAACTACACAATTTGCAGAAAAAGAAAGCTGAAAATCACCAGAAGAGCAAAAACAAAAAAAGATTGATTAGATGGAGATGAATGATGTGTATAGCAGTCTGCGTTAAGGAACTTTATTCTATTAATGTCATAATATATCATACAGCTTGACCTATAACGAAAAGAAATTTCCAATCATCAGAACGCTTTATTGACGTCATATCCGGAAGATAAGTCAGTAAATTCGGGTAAAATCACAGGCTTCGTTTATCACGTGCGAATGCGCCGCATGAAATTCAGATGTGGCCAGGGGCGTAGAATTTAGTAGGGACGCCTGGGACGTGTCCCTACCAATATCCAGTGACACTGATTTATCCCTAGCAATAATTTCAATCAAAACTTAAAAAATATTTATAAATAGATTAGGGCTGGGCAAAAAATAGATTTTTGATTAATCGTTTATTAAAATGTGGTCGATTCAAAATCGATTATATATTTTTTTCCATATTAAGGAAATTATACTCGCGGTGCTGCGTCTTCTCTCTCTGCACTAGGCAAGCGTGCTGCAGGTACACACTCGCGTTTAGGAGTCGGGACATGACGGAATATTCACTTGCACAATCGGGCCAGCATTGCATCGTAACCTATGATCGTAACTAACGTTTATCATTTTCACGTCTTTTTAAGTTTTATCAGTTTAAACATTCAAGCAATGTAAAACCATCCCGTGCTTGTGCACTTTCAGAGATGTCTTTCACTGCGTGCACATGTAGGCTACAGCCTAAATCCGCTTCACAAACAGCTCGCCAGAACCAGAAGTTTTATCCCTGGATTATATCGCTTCAACAGCTAAAGCACGCAAAATTATGTCAAAACTCTGGTCTTGGTGAGTAACCTCGTAAAGACAGTCGGTTATGTCTCAAATAAGCATTAAACGCGTGTGACAGAAGAGAGACAGTAATGAGACACGAGACATAATGGGTTCGCGCACTAGTTCTTAAAGTGAACGCAGCCATTTGTGTCTGTCATTAATTCTGTTGTCATAACAACATAAAATAGCATTAATTGTAAGCAATCAGAATTAATAGCCTCTGTATTTAATTCAGTCTGGACTAAAAATACTATCCAATGATCAATGTAATAAAAAAGTCTAAATATTTATTTATCTATATCTATCTTAAACATAAAAAACCCTGATCCTGTTTGATCAAGGTGCGACTGTTCTGAATTGTTTGCATCTTGCATCAAAATCCTGTCTATTCATTGTATGCATTTAGTGTAGCCTATAGTGTACCTAAAATAAAAGGAGTTTTATATACAGGTTTGTGGCTTTTAATTTCTTTGTATTAATTAACCACTAGTAAACTTATGTCCACTGTTCTTTTTTTTTAATAAATATAGGATTTGTCAACACATTCTCACCCCAACTCGTCACCTTTGACCAAGCTTCAATATCTGACGCTTTGGGCGCCCTTTGGCGTCAGTTCATGACGCGATCCTACAGGGTCATCTAACTGACGCTTTCCTTTAGCGTCAGTTGGATGACGCGGTTAGGTTTAGGTCTGGGGTAGGGTAGGGTTACACGCGATCCTCAGGGCATCATGGACTGACGCTAGAGGGCGCCCCAAAGTGTCAGATATTGAAGCTTGGTCAAATGCTTCCCAAGGCGTCAGTTAGGTGACGCCTTGGAGGTGAGAATGCCTTGGATTTGTATTACATCTATATTCATTATATTCGAAATCGAGAATCAAATCAGGAATCAAAATCGAAAATCGAAGCGAAATCGAATCGATCTGAGAGCTTTCGAAACGAAGTCTAATTGAAATTGAACACATGAATCGATACCCAAAATTGATGTCCCCGTCCCCACCAATTTCAAAATCAAACCTACACCTCTGGATGTGGCGATTTCTAAATCACACAAGGTTGCCAGATAATAATAATCCCGTGCGAATAGGGCTTTAGCCTTCGGAAGATGGTGAGAACTGAGGAATTTGTATTGTAAAAATTACATTTTTATTACTCAACAGGCGAGTAAGGTATTTTATTAAACATACAATGCCATATGTAGTTTTTTTTATTTTATTTTTTTAAGAGAAGAAATTATACCTATCTGCATCATATCTGCGCCACAGATCTGTTGCTACTGACGTCTTTTCCTCCAGCTCAAAAGTAATTATCAACTCAGAAGAAAAGATGTCAATTTCAAACCGCATGCTTCTGGGAAATCCGGCATCAGTTGAGCAACTGATTGTGATGAATGATAATTCTAACAGATAGATTTCTTCGGGTATTTCTACAGATAGACAGATATCCTTGCATTTCATTAATGAAATTCATACGAATGATGAAAGAATTACATACATTTCAAAACTCATTTTTTGTTGTTTGTTTTATTGAAATATGAAGAAATGCTAAACTATTGTACATAACATGCTGGGAATGGAATTCATTCAGTTCAGATATTTAGACCACACATTCAGTCCAAAAAAAAAAAAAAAGATAAAAAGAAAAGATACTCTGTTACATGAACTTGGGATGTTTCGTCACTGGGTCTTCAAGCACGTTCCCTGCCGGAATGGAGATAATCGGCTGCTCTGGACTGGCTGGCTGGAGAGAGAAATTCACAGGGTTGAAATGGGCTCGTTTGGCACTAGCACAGGTTAAACTGAACAAAAACATGTTATAAAAAAAGCTGAGGTACAGATCTCCCTACTGAAAAGACGTTTATTGCATAATCATATTGCAGACTGTAAAAATTCCCCTTTTGCATCAATTTTATCTCCAATTTTATTTCCATCTTTATCTTTTTTATATTTTTTAAGTATACATGTAGGGAGAAAATACAATTCAAAGACTAATGATGATTGAATAACTAAAAGCATTAGAGTAGCAGCATGGTGTCCACAGAGATGGCAGAGCCTAAAGAAAAAACTGCAATAGAAATCTAGAGCTCACACTAAGACAATCATTCACTAAGCCCCTTGTTAATTTAGCCAGTTTATTTTCAATTTGTGTTCAGTGCCCCCCCCATAATGCACACCACAGTACAACTTTTTTTGTAGTTCTTTCAAAATTAGACAGATGGGACTTCAGTCTCTCCATTTCCTCTCATCTGCTTGACTGCTTTCGCATAGGGTGCTAAAATCATGATTCTGCTAAGAAAATGAACACAGAGTAAGCTGTTTGCAAGTCAATAAGATGTCTAAATAAATTAACATTATAATTTATTTTGCATGCAATCCAGTTAAAATGAAAAAGCATATCGTTGCCTAAAATTGTGATACTCATGAAGTAACGTCATTTTAGACCTACAGCATGACTGGAAGACAAGTTAAAATAATAATATTTTTTATTTTTGCACAAATAATGATAAATGACTGCGTTCATTAAAGCTCATGCCTGATACCAAAGTAGAAAAAAAACTCCCAAGAATGTTTGGTAACGCTTCCTTTTACAGTACAGTACTTTCAGGGTACTTACAGTGTACTTACCTAGAAAGTACTGGCTTATATAAGGTAAGTACATGGAACAGGGGTAGGTTTAGGGTAGGTTCAGGGTTAGTACTAGTTATTACCCAGTAATTGTAGTTACTAAAATAAGTACATAGTATTTACATAGGTAACTGGACTGTAAAAGGAAGCGTTACCGAATGTTTTAGCGCACATGCATTGATTGGCTGAGCAAGTGTTTTGGATCCTGTACATCACTGACTGCAGTTGCTGTAAGGCCTAATAGTCAGAAAGCTCCTTCTGAGTCTGCAGACAAATGCCTTTTCACAAACAAAATCAAGGATGAAGTCCAATTTCACAGTGTGACCACTATTTCTAAGGACGAGTAATTCCACGGCTTCTCAAGGACATGCTTTTACCATTTAGAAGGACTGGTCTGGATTCGCTTTCAAGTCAGTGAGGAAAGTGTCTCCGTTACTGTAAATCAAGTTTCTATGCCAATTTCTCTTTGTCCATTCTGGTTAAGATCATGTCTTTTACAATATCCTATTCTTTTCCAAAAAACTGATCTTCTTAGATAATAAATTCTCTTAAAATTCAGAAACATCGATGTGCTTTCTTTTTTTCACCCTACAACAGTACAAAGGATTTTTGAGGGGCACTTGTGAAACTGAGTGAAATCCAAAAGTGGGTCTGCAGCAATACTGCAGAGGGCCATCCATCCATTTGTTCATTTGAATTAACTAAAAATATTCAATTTAACATAAAGCAAACTTCAGCTTAATGTGTGCCTCCCACATTAAAATCACAAACATATTACATAAAATTAAACTGTACAAGTATATACATCTGTATATAATTTGAATGGTTGTTATAATATTTATAATCACTGCATATAATTTACTTTAATGGCAATTAGTTTTATGTAACCCAAGTACATAAACAGCATTTAAATTAATTATGACATCAAGGTGTCATTGGCCTTAAGATGACGGAAGACCTCCCTTAGACAATAACAAATGCATCCTGGATTTTAAAGATTTAACCTTCAAATGGTTTCTTCGTTTCTTGTTTACACATGGGCTTCGAAAGTCTATACGACCCCAACAATTGATTGAGTAATTCTACAAAAAAAAAATACATTTTTTTATCATACAAATAATTTTTTTTTTTTGTTTACTTCTCATTCATCAATGCTGTGTTTTTGGAAATATAAAGTACCTTTGAATCCATATACCACACAATTCCTCAACTACACCATTAGCTTGCATATGAAATATTATTTTTTATGATACATTACATTTATGCTCTAGGACTAGGCCTTCATTTCTGTGTAAAAAAAATTCAGATTAATGCTGGATATATAGTTTTTTTAGACACATGAAGAAAATATATTAAGCTTTATTCACATTTCCCATTGATTTCAATGTGGGGTCATATTGACCCCTAAGACCAGAAGTGTAAACATTTTTTTTTTTCACATACCTTCAGAACAACCGAATCAAGCCCAGTTTTTTGTGTGTGTATAGATAGATCATGTATGAAAAGTCACAAAAACTTATTCCACTGAGATGAAGGGAACCTTTTTTATTATTATTAAGTAAAAGTCGATTGGGGTCGTATGAGACCCCATGACCTGATTGAGGGTTAAAAGGGTGCCCTGAATTTGTACCCGAATTTCAGCTTGCGGCCTTTTCCGATCCAGTACTACTACTCAAAATCTGAATGATAAATTTGAATAGCTCCAAAGGTGAAGCAATCATCAAGAGATGATTACTACAGACTGAATTTAAACTAAAAAGATCCAATGCTTAATGACAGATGCATCAAACATCTCACAACCAAAGGATTTTGCAAGAAGCTGAGAGGATTAAAGCAGATGTTTTCAATATACTCGAGCTAGAGATGCCAAAAGGCAACCCTCAGGATAGGCTTAACAAACCAGCAAAGAATGAGAAAAATGCAATGATTTCTACGTAGGTTCTGGTTTAAGATTCTGGATTACTAGCATGACATTTGCAACGACTTATCCAAACATCCAATGATCCTAATATCTTCCAGATCAGCTCTTAGCAAACGTAACTAATTGATTCGTCTCATCTGAAATGGAGGAGCTTTAAGGTGGCTTCATAGCTTGAACACAAGCCAATGCGTGTCAAGGACCTTCACTGTCAAAAGGGTACTGCAAGTTTGGACGATGTATGTAAACATCTCAGCCGTTACTTTTCTGGGAAGTGTTATTCAGAAACAGTCCAAATGATGCAAAAAAATAAATAAGGGTGAATGTTGCATGTGTCCACAAAGTTAAACATTGTTTTCTGTGCATGAATGATGGCAAAAAGTGATGGTACAAGCCAGGGTTGCATGTCGAACAAGTTTGTTATATCCTGAGACGCAGACAAGTTAAAAATAAATAGTGTGTGTTTGTGAAAGAGAGAGCCCTTTAAACACCCCACAGCTGTCCATATGGAGACACTTTTACATGAAGAGGCTGAAATAAATGTTTTCACTCAAAAGTCAAATGAAAAAACTGTGGCACTTGTCTTAGATTAAACAAACTTTAAAGAAAATTGAATTTTAGTTATGACAGGGGTCTCCAACGGTCCATGCAAGAGCTCCAGGAAAGCTAAATTACATAGAAATGTTTTTAAACAAAAACATAATAGGTTCATTTCAACTAAAGCTTTAGCTGGGGACACTTAACAACTGGCTGAAACATTTCAAGGCTGAACGTACAAACTTAGACTACTTTCATTGACTGCAGCTGATTTTTAAACACCGACTGAACGCAACCATTTTGTTTGGGCATGATAATTCTTAAGTATCAAATTGCATTCATGATCGGCCTTACAGTCGTTAAGTGTGTAACTGGCTTTAGGTTAAGAAGCCAAAGTTATTGGGTCAGTAAGATTTTTACAGTTAAACTGTAATTTTGTGAAATATTATTTACATGTAAAATAACTGTTCTATTTTAATACATTTTAAATGGTAATTTATTCCTGTGATGGCAAAGTTGAATTTCTAGCAGCCATCAATCCAGCTTTTATCCTCACATGATCTTTCAGAAATCATTCTAATATGATGATTTTGTGAAAGAAGTTTTTTTTCTTTCTTTCAACAGTTGTTGCTTAATACATTTGTAAAATGTAAAAGCCATTACTGTAACTTTTGATTAATTTAATGCATCCCTGTAAAGTAAGAGAAGAAAAAAAAATCTATAAAAAACTGTCCCCAATCCTTTGAACAGTAATGTGTGTTTATACAGTAATATGGTACAAATAAATGCTTACTTTTAAAGGCCAGGCTGAAAAATGCAACACTCAATTATACACAATATGTAACAGGTTTCGGCTTCAATCTCTCTAACCACCAAGGGGGCTCCAACTCCTCGAGATCCCGTGAGCTATGGAAATTGGCTCAGTTGTATGCTGGGAGCCAAATGTGTGTGGGATTTGATGCTACTCAAATAAACCAGCTTCCTTCCTTCTTTATGCCTTTGCACAGAGATTTATTGTATATCAATTAAGCAGGAGCTGGGCATGCAGATAAGCCTTCTGAGAGCCATAGACAAATAAAAATTATTCATAAGAAATATTTGATCCATATGCTTAATGAGAAAAACAAACAAATCAGTCCTTTCAGTCTCCTGGTTCATGAATCACACAGGCCGCTCGAGAAACAGAGAGTGACACTGAGCGCTGGCTTACGGCTCCTAAAATAGCCAGTTCAAAAGGAGAAAGAATGACATCGCCTGGGACACAAATGCAGCCGTATGCCTTGATGAAGCTTTCAACAAACAGAGTTTGATTAGAGGGATTTTTTGCGTTTCATAAACAATGATGAGGGCGTTAAAAGGACGATCTAATCTGGAAACCCATAACGTCTTTCACCATTCATGTGTTTGGGAACAGGCTGAAAGAAACAGCTATGAGATAACATTTCTCTTCTGAGAGAAAACTGAAACAGCTGAGAATTAAATGCACAAATCTTTCATCTTAGCTTCAAAGTTCAAGCTAGATTCTTAAATTCTGATTGAAGAAAATTAGGCAATTAGGCGAAGAAAATAAGTTAATTTATAAATTATGACTGAGGATCATCGAATTGATATAATAGCCATTAAATCATCCATTTTGACATTACCTCTTGTATCAGTTTCAAAATCTACCTTAAAACTTTTGGTGAATAGCATGTAAGATAAACCTTACTGTCTGGATAACTGCCTATTTAGGTCATCTTCTAATTTAAAAGGATTACAATGTCCTACTGTAAATCTCAGTACTTGGTAGATGTATGTAAATTGGGATTCAGCCCTGGTCTAGATGACAAAGTGGGGAGAATTTGCTTGCGAGATGACCGTTCTGTTCTGGCGAAGACAGAAAACTTTCAGAAAAAAAAAATCTGGAACATTAATCATGCACCATTTTTGATATTGCTTTGAGCATTTTACGTGGCTCAATGTGGTTGGGCCAGAGCCATCGCAAGGGCTGTGCGAACTGTGTAACCACACAGGGCCTCGCGCCACTAGGGGGCCTCTCAATCCAGCCGGGTTCTCAAATTTTTCTCGGTTCTCTCAATTTTTTGACGTGTTAATTGACCCTTCGCTAAGCCCCGCCCTCCCTAGTTACTGTTGCTACGCCTGTCAAGCTTTCGCGGCTGGCACATCTATTACAGTGTGTCTGCACCGGTGTCAGACATTCCCAATGAGATAAATAGTCATTTTTGGCAAAAAAGTGAAATATCTGAGAGAGCAAGTCATATATATTCGCAACATAATATGCAACCGATTAGAGAATAATTTCTTAAAAATTGAAGCAAAGCCTAACGTTATTGTCCCAGCGCAAGCAGCAACCGCCTCATATGCTGACCATTCAAATGGGAAACACAAATTGAGGAACAGCTATGTTCATGCACAGCAGGGTGTGTGAAAATCCTAATAATTATAAATCAAATAGTTTATCCATAAATCTTGTGGAACAAAACTAATACCGAGAGAGCCGCGATCGGATTGGGTTAAAGTCAGGGGTAACGTTAGTAGGACGTTGATTAACAAAATGCTGAAATATATTTTCAAGTATGTCAGTGAGCCTTTGTCTCGTCTTTAATCGTCTTATTTTACGTTATATCATTATGACCAAAGAACCGTCAATATTTCCAAGCAATAACGTTAGGTGTTTTTGTTTATCATGTTGACATTTACCGGTAGCGGGTCTCCCACATTGCTAGATCACGCCCATCATTTCTCCCCTTGGCTTTTAGATTTTCTGGAAGGAAAACTATTCCTCTCCCGCGTCCAAAATTTTAGGATAACGGTATCAGATTTGCACAATCCATACGCACAATGCTTCAGCATGTTTCCCTTGCTCGAAAGCTTGCCAGACCTCCCGCGCATAGTTACGGTTGCTAAGACACGATTGGCCAGTGGCGGTTTTTGGGCGTGGCTTAGCAAAGGGTCAATTGCATCAGGTGAAAAGCACTAATTGCTGATGGGGGTGTTTTCAGAGCATCCCTGTTTCACAGGTAACAGCCTGTCTTCAGAAGAAGAAAGTACTAGAAGGCCTTGGTCTGATGGTTTGCTGAATATTTATTTAATGAGCGTTTAATTTACTGTTAGTCCTTTACCATGTCAAAGACATCGGCAGTGTGGTCAAATTTTACGAAAATAGATAATGAAAAAAAAAGTTCAGGGTGTTATCGCGTGCAAACCGTGGGGGGTTAGCGGGCGATGAACGCTCGCCAATCTGTTAGTATGAAAGAGGCAACAAGAGCATCAAAGGCGCCTGCAGACATGTAAGTCACATTTATTTATATAGCGCTTTTTACAATACAGATTGTATCAAAGCAGCTTCACAGTGATAACATGAAAGTAATACAACACAGATCAATAATATTGTTGAATATTAAATGTCCCCAACTAAGCAAGCCAAAAGAAAGGCAACAGTGGCAAGGAACCAAAACTCCATCAGGTGACTGAATGGAGAAAAAACCTTGGGAGAAACCAGACTATAATAACCCAGGCTGTTAAAACATATATTCGTGTCTCAGCCACAAAGTTTCTGCTTCTCTCTCTGCGAGGACATGCAAATTATATTGTCTGTCAGTTAGTATAACATATGACAAAAACAATTGTCTAAATTGTTGCATATTCCTCAACAGTTCTTGTGCTGATATCACTTGTTGACACATTAATATTTTCGGAAATCATAGGTTATATTGCGCAGGTGCACGTGATGCAACGCAGTCAGAGTGTGTAATTTCAGTGCCAAATAATTCGGTAAAAAACTATTTAATATACTGCAAAATAGCCTATTAGATTTCTAAGTTTATTTATAAGAGGGGGGCCTCGCATCCCACGGTCCCACCTACGACGGCACTGGGTTGGGCTATTGTAAGCAAGTGGGTCGGACATGTTGATGAGCTGCACTACCAGAATCAGTGATCTCCACTATCCAAGAACATACAAAAGCTGTAAAAAGTGCAATACCACCATCTGATCAGCTCTGGCTTAAACTTCTGTTATGTGCAAAAAACAAAACAAAAAACAACTACTACTATGTATACATGGATTCTAAAGAGAAAGTTTGCCAGCACAAATGTCTGCTAAGCCTTTGTAAATGATAGTCATAAGAAAACTGTATTTAAGAAGAAAATGTGATTTGACATTCCATCAAATGACATTTTCATGGATTAATACTGATAGGGAGTCTTTAAAACTAAGGGCACTGGCTTCAATATTTAGAGCCTGAAGACAGTGAAACGCGAACAGATACTTTTTTTCCCATCAATACAATGTCCCAGCACCCAAGATAGCCTTAATATCATGTCTGACATAACACTATCCCACAAATAAAATTTAACAAAGCACATTTATAAAAAGTCTTGAGGTGGATCCTCAGCAGGGTTATGGGTAATGGGTGTGTGTGTGTTGTCTCTAGACAGAACTGAGCAGCTACTGCCTAGAACTCTTATCCCCCAATGAGTGGCTCATAGTGGGGGCACTACTCAATCAAAGAAGAGCAATGCCTCGCTGAAAGACCTTACACACACCAGATGTGCTGGAACTAGAGTGATACAACCCAAGCCAACAAAAACTAGCTAGAATCTAGGTCTTCATTAGATCACCATGGATTCAGGGATTTTTGCAGGACAACATCCTTTCAAAGAATAGACCGCATGTTTATTGCTGAAAGTAGCAAAAATTTTACATGGGAAAATCTGCAGTGCATAACTGAAATTAACTGTCTGAGACTAGTCACTGTAGAACATTCAGCAAGAAAAGGAAACATTTGAAATCGTCCATCATTAACAAAAGTTTGGGGTTGATATGATTTCTACTGTATGTTTTAAGTCTCTTATGTTCATCAATGTTACATTTATTTGACAGTAAAATTACAGTATAAACAGTTGTGTTGTGAAATATTACAATAAACGGTTTTTTTATATATATTTTAAATATATTTTGTGACGGCAAGGCTGAACTTTCAACAGCCATTACTCCAGTCTTCAGTGTCACATGATAATATGCTGGTTTGGGCTCAAGAAACTTTTCATATTATCATCAATGTTGAAAATAGTTGTGCTTCTTAATTATTTCCAAGGATTATTTAATGAATAGAAAGAAAAAAACAAACAGCATTTAATAAAAATAAAAATATGTTGTAACATTATAAAGAGTTTCACTGTAACTTTTGATGACTTGGAGAAAAAAAACAAAACAACTTCTGACCTCAAACTTATGAATGGTGGCATATGTCCAAAACTATGCAAGGGAGGATATTTTACATTACAACTTATATAATGAAAAAGAATTCATGGAAATATTGGGAGATAACATGCTATAAGGAATCATGCACAATAAGAAACAAAGCAAAATAATTGTGTATGATGTGCACACATTTTGATTTAACTATTTGTGTTTGTGTATGTGAAATGTCATTTTCACACATTATTTTGTTGTGTGTAAAGAGCTACTTACTAGAGTATCGGATACCACGTCTTCAACAGAAAATATCTGAAATCGAGCTGCAATAAAAGACAGAGAAAAAAAATTACATGTAATATAATAAAAACTGTTTCAGTACGAGTGTCTAACAAGGTCTATTACAAAACATTGTGGGTTGGGGGAATTCCATAAACTACATAACAAATTACTTGTACTGTCAAATACATTAATATAAACTCAGTGTGAATCACTTTTGAGTTTGTTATAAAGCTTTCCAAGGCATAATGTGTTTATAATTTGCTTGATTTAATGGTATTCTACTCTAAAACCTCAGAGGTTTTATTGTATTGTAGATGTTGTAGGAAATCGGAGAAACCAATTAGGAATAAATCAATACAATCTCTGGTTCCCCTCAACTGCAATTTATCTACATTCATATTCATTCATAATATGGCAATTTTCTTGGTTGCATTTTGACTCAGAATCTTATTATTCTAAATAGCCCCACTCGCAAACAAAAAGTTATCTGGAGAAACGGGCCAAAAACAGATCTTTGACACAAGCATGTTAACATGATATCTGCACTGCGATTGAGAATGCTGTCAAAATCAACGTCTAGACAAGGTATAGACAGTCGACACAATGAGGTGTCTTCTGAAGGCACATGCTCTTCACTCAAAAATATTGTGACTCTGCAGGCACAGGCATCATTGTGAGACAGTGATAACTTAAAGACCCAAGGCGCTGTCTCTGGCACATTGGAGCTTTGGTCCAACTCTGCTTGAGAAATGATTACAGAAGTGTTCTCTATTGATGAAAAGCATGGGGGACACAAACCAGTAATCTGTCATGTAGTAAGAGCGGAAATTGTGAAGCTGGAGGCAGTGATGGAAAGAGGAGAGCGGTGACATGGGGGGATTTGGTTGCAAAGAAGGAAGTGGGAAATGAAAGGGAAAAAAAGCATTATTATAAAAAGTCCCCAGTCATCCCTGACTTTAATTTAAATTATATATATATATATATATATATATATACACACACACACACACACACACACACACACACACACATATATATATATACTAAAGCACACAAAGAATCGAAAGTTTTAATAATCAAAAGCTAATGCAGAATATGCTGAATAAGCTAACCTGTGGCAAATTCTGATTGGCCGATTTTTTGACGTGTTAATTTCATGTAATTTTTGAACACCCCTGTTTCACAGATAACAGCCTGTCTTTAGAACACCCCCCACTGCAGACAGATTGAAGAAAGTACTAGAAGGTCTTGGTCTGATGATTTGCTGAATATTAATTTAATGAGCGTTTAATTTACTGTTAGTTCTCCTTTACCATGTCAAAGACATCGGCAGGGCGGTCAAATTTTACGAAAACAGATAACGGAAAAAATTCGAATGCAAAGAAATTATTATAAAAAGTCCCCAGTCATCCCTGACTTTGATTTGAATGTATATATATATATATATATATATATATATATATATATATATATATATATATATATATATATATATATATATATATAAATACTAAAGCACACAAGGAACTTAAAGTATTAATAATCAAAAGCTAATGCGGCATATGCTGAATAAGCTAACCTGTGGCTAATCTAAATTTTGTGCTCCTTTTTATTCTTATACAGGATAAGGTAAGCACGCATTTAAGTTCAAACTCTGAGGTTAAAGTTCACCAAATTTCAGACATATGACTTTATAATTTTTAGAAATTGTATTCTTAAATGCTTAAGATCAGATGTAGACACAATTTGTCCTTACATATGAACATCGCTAAAAAAAATATGACAAAACGAGTAGGTTTGTTTTAATTTTAAACTTTTAATTGGTAGTGTATATGATGGTTTAAGAGCACCCTAATGCAGCTTTAAGCTGTAAACATTCAAGGTCTGAAATTAGTTGAATTTACTAAAACAGAAGGACCGAGATGATTTAGTGGAAGAGAGAACCAAGAAAAAGAGAGGGAGCCACATGTATCAAAGGCATATACAAAACCACAAAAAGGCAAACACACACATCTGTTTCTGCCCTGAATAAGAATGGGATGTAATACATTCTGTCACAGTTTAAACCAAAGTTTGTTTTAGATTCAGGGATCAAGTAGACCCTGAAGAGTTAATATTGATGTTCACAAAAATGTTCAATTTAATTAACATCTACAGGACAGACACTTTCAATACAGGACAAATACTTTCTATATTTCTACTAATCAAATATAAACCCCTTAAAACAGTCACATTTCCTTGCTCCCATAAAAACATTGGGGTTATTAATGCAAAAAAAGAGCCAGATGAAATTGACTAACTAATGTATTTTTGTATTTTACTTTCCACTCAATTGTGTATGCTAATAATGGAATAATAATAATAATAAATTGTTAATTTCACACATGCGGCCACATACTTCTTCATACCAAAAGACCTACAAAAACGGTAAAGTGGCATTTTCCTGCCGAATCACATTCAGAGGTCATGGTACCACTGAAACTTCAAATGAGAAGAACTTCAAAACCTATTTCTACCTGCAGAAATTTGATTGGTTCTACACCTATGAATCACCTCAATGTCACAGTTCGAACAAAAGCACTTAAATACAGAACTTCAGGGTGAATAAACGTCACAAAGCAGATCAACTCATCGTATGAAACTGGAATTTCAGACTTTAACAACAATCAGAAACAAAACAAAATTAAAGGCTGACAAAGACTTAAATTATAAGAACTATGTGCTTTTACAAACTGAGAGAAAAATTTAAATGTAGAACAAAACAGAGGACTAGACCCAGAATACAGCTTTAAGCATTTTTACAGCATGAGCTCAAAATGTCAGGATACAAAGTACTAATGAAAAGGACAGTGCATTCAAGAAAAAAATGCAGTTCATGGTCAGCAATATTTTAATAAGCATGTACAAACTAATCCCTAGAATACAGGAACCATCCAAGTGAATAGGATCCTATCGGTTAATTACCCAGAGTGCATAAGCAGAACCCCATCAATCCCATGACTGCAGTAGGAGCTGCAGTTGTGAGCCTGTAATAGATAGAATTTGAGAAAAGTAGAGCTGCCAACGTTGGTGAATTCATGCATCTCGAAAATGTACCTTGACCTTTGACTCTTCCGACAACAAATAAAACATTCAGATGTAAGAATGTGCAAAAGCTACATATTCGCAAAAATCAACTAAATCGGGCACTGGCTGATGTGAAAAACAGTAAGATGTGAAAGATCATACATTCCATTAAATATCTATAATTTGTCTGGCAAGCCAACTAAAAACAGGAAAATGAAAATGCTTTTCACATTTTTAAATCATGATCACCTTGCTAAAACAATCAACCCACTTCTTAAACACAATGATGACAATCTGTTTCTGGAGGCCTTTTACAAAATAAATATAACAAATACATCAAATTATAGTGCCCTTATGCACAACACACACACACCACCCGATTACATTAATCTCCAAGTACGAGTTTAATAAATGCCGTGTGTCCTACAAAAGGTGACATGCACATTCAAACAATGAGAGACCCTTTAGAGTTAACGTGTATTCATTTTTCAGTTTAAAATGGCAAAGATTATTCAAGCTCAGTCGTAAACTTGACTACAAAGGTTACATTCTTGTAATTCCCCCAATGACAAACTTCAATCTTATGAAATCTGGTTAAAAGTTAGTAGCACATCGACTACATTTCAGTCAACAAGACAAAACAGATAATGAAACAACCCCATCTGATTGAACTTCATCACATATTCTACATCTTCCACAAAACTGAATTCCCGTCTAAAGTCTCTCAGGAGACTTTAACATTGGCACCGCAACAAATTACACCACTGCACCAAATACAATGACTAAAATTACTATTATGGGCATTGTTTTGCAATGTGCAGAAGCTGCTCACATCACAAGTATAAAGAGCATTTTGAGTGTCACAAAGGACAATGTGGTCCAAAATGCATCTTTAATGCACATTGAAAACACTGAAGGAACTAGGTGTGTTATTGAAGTAAACAGTCGGTTTTGTAAGCAAAATGTAAAAAGTGGGACACATAAATTACATTAGTTACATCTGTAGCCTAACTGTCTAACAGAGTTGCCACTGTTTATGAATTCATTAATACAGATTATTAAAAAATGTTCAAACATTTTTAACAGTATTAACAAGATGAAATAATGAATAAATTAAATATTGTTTTTTGTATCAAGTACTGAAAATGTAGCGACAACTCTAGTTGAGAGCAATGATGATGGTACATCATTGATCACGTCAACATGGATCCTTGAAACTATGTAATTGGAAAAGAGTGGTAATGGAAGCCTTAACAGCATCTAAAAAAACATTTTTAAGGTAATGCCAGACTGATATGCTAAAAAAGCCTGGTTGTTTACCTTAGATCTGAAATGTGTCACTGCCACAGCGTGGCTCCAAAATGCATCACAATGACCCATTTGGACAACAGCCACTGACGCTCTCACAGGATAAATACTTATGTTCGGTACTTTACCATTTCCTCTACTGTATATTCAATGCATTTGATACTTAAAGTATTTGTAATTGATGACATAGTCCCATTATACGGCTATCTTTATTGTGAGCTTAAATGATCGTTTTGTATTTGTTGTGAAAAACAATAGAAGACGACGTTTTCAAAAAGCAAAGCTAATGCAAAAAATGTCATGTCAAGTATGTGAAAGCTTGTGAGACAAAAAGAATAATTATCTGAATCCATTTCCTTAGGAAATGACAGGTTCTTTTCTGCCAAAGTTAACATCTCACCTTGACCTAAACAGCTCATGTAATGATTACAGAGCAAAAGACCTGTCAATATTGCTTTAAAAACAGCAGGAAATAGGCTTATTTGCTCTGAGAGAAAATTTGTGCGAGACAGTCAGGAACAGAGCATAGAGAGGGCACTGAAAATGATTTAGAATGTTTCCACACCTGAAAGTGTTCTCAATCTCAGGATTCCAATAACAGTGATATTTAATACTAGAGATGTTGACGTATGTCGTATTTGAAGTGGACTGAGACTAAGAAAGGCAGGGAGGAACTGCCCTCAGGTTGTGGTCGAATGGTATTAATTTCATCACATAACCCAAGACAAATCAAAGCAAGTCCAAAGATCTATTCAATTTTTGTGTCTAAATGAAATGCATACTTGTTATCACGACCACATTTAGGTGTATACCTAACTGATTCTAAAATATAACATAGCTGCAAACCACAACTAGCGGGGTCAAGCACAAGAAGAGGATAACAGATGCCAAAATGGATGAATGTGTCAGACCAACAGGAGCAAGGAGCAATTCAAGACATTTGAGGAGGATTTTAGGTGAAATGGCTGAAAAATCATATAAAAAGTAATAAAAAAATATGATTTAATGGATTATCACTTTTTAACAATAGGTGGCGCAGTTACAAAATCGATGTGATGTGGTCAAAGTCAAATGACAATGACATATACAAAGTTTGGTGTCAATATGTCAAGGAATTTCATATATAAAGGCTGAATAGTCATTTTTGCTGCTGCGGTTTACAAAAACAGTTTTGTCTAACGACGCGAAATCTGACGCTTTTACTCTGCACTGTCTGGAAATTACACTACACTATCAGACAAATGGTCAAGGAGGAGATTGAAAAAGCAGGTATAAAATGAAAATCAAGATGGTGGATAGGAAGTTTGGCCAAATACAGCAAACTTGGTATACATGTTCTCATTATCATAACCTAAGAAATCTATTAAGACCAGTGTCATTACAATAGGCAGATTTATTAGCATTTTAGGAAATTTTACTATAACTTTTGACCAAAAGGTGGCACCGTCTGAATCTTTTAAGTACCCTCAGGGCATGGTGCTAATGGCACATAATCAGTTTCGTAATGTGACAGCAATGCATTTGTTAAGTATAGCATTTGTACTGAACTGTATTGAAGTCAATGGCAATTTCATGTTTTGTTCCATTATAGCGCCACCAAGAGGCTCAATCACACCTTTTTTTTGTATGTGTCCTCAAAGTGAGCCAAAACATCTGTGTGTCAATTTTGATGAAAATATTTCAATTCGATTCGGAATTATAGACATTTATATGAAGAAACACGTACAAAATTTCTGACACCTGACCTGAATTTTACAACCCCTTAGTATCAATATTTTTACATTTGGGCATTAGCGTATAGCCAATGACCTATGTTTCCAAACTTCTGATGATGGTTTCATCTCAATGTTTTTAAACTGTTTCGTCTCAACGGTTTTAAAGATATTGGCAAATGTTTTTTTTTAAACGCTAGATCACAATGCTACACAAACCGTAAGGTGAAACCTAGCATGTTTGATATCGTTGGACTCGGTAAGGAATTAGGAGTCTACTAGAGATGAGTTTCGTGAGAATAAGTAGGCCAAACCCAAAGTTATAAGCATTATAATCTATTAGAGAAGCATTTTAGCACATAATTCAAAATGGCAGACAGCAAGAATGGCCTTCCTTTGAAAATTGGATACCATTCAACTCGGCATGACGCCCTGAATCTAATGAGACTTTGATAATTTTGGGCAAACCGTTCAGAAGTTATAATTCAAAATAGACATTTTTCATATATCCGGACCAGTAGGTGGCGCTCTACCGAAACGCTGCATGTAGCCTCAAGTCATGCTTGTGATGACATGTACCAAGTTTGGTCTGAATAAGATAAAGCATTGAGGAGATTCAGCCTTAAGTCTGTTTTCACAAGCGCTACGTAAAACTAGATTGCGTATGTTGTGAGAAATGTGTGTGATCGGTGTTATGTACTGTTATGCTGCTCTTAACTAATTGCCCGTTGTGGGATTATTTAGGTTGATAAAGTAAAGTAAAAAAAAAGAAAAAAAAAAATGGTGTTTCAAAGTTATGCAATTGTAAATATGACCTATAAAACCAGAGCAGAACTGTTGGTTCTCTGCAAAAAAAAAACAAAAAAAAAGCACGGCCATTAATTTTGCATAATAAATGTGTTGAATCAAATCAAATATTTCTTTCAAAAGCTACTTTTTGTAATGTGTATCTGATGCTTTTCTCATTTCACACAATAGTGACTTTAAATTATCTTTTGGGGGTTATTTCTTAGTAAGATTTAATGTATGATTAAATTACGGCCTTACATACCTTGGGCTTAAAGGGATAGGTCACCCAAAATTCTCATTATAATTTACTAACCCTCAAGTCATTAAAAACATTAAAAATATGAATATATTTTAAGAACAAACACAAAAATGTTTTGTGAAATGTCTAATTGTTATATTTTTGCCCATACAATTGAAGACAATGGTGATCAAAATGTTTTAGTATCTAACATTCTACAACATATCTCCTTTTGTGTTCCGCAGGAGAAAGTCAGTCATAGGATTGAAACAAAATGTGGGTGAGTAAATGACTAAATTAAATGTTTTGGTGAACTAGTTTGGTGAACTAGTTTGGTGAACTAAGTATTAACCACATACAATTACTCCAAATACAAGGGAGGAATGGGTTCACTTTGGAACAGAAGTACCTGCTCACTGAGACATCACTGTTTGTGGGGCTTGATGGAAGCTCAATTACCCCCTCCACCTCTTCACTCTTTACTTTCAGCAGTGCAGAAACCTGGGGGGTGTTCCTGGGGGGTTGGGGGGTGTTCAGGATGCTGTTGTGTGCACCTGTTGCAAAGACATGGAAGAAATAAATAAAAATACATGTCAGTTATATACACACCACTAGAATACAATAATGTGTAAAAACATTGTTTATTCCTCTTTGATATAATTTATTGGGACAACCATAAGCTCTTTGCTAGAGAACTGACAATTTCAAAATCTATTGAAACTAATCCTATTGTGCTGGAACTGACTGATAAAGAGATAACCAATCCATATATTTCTACACTGCAAACTGCTTATTGACTCCGAAATCCATCTATAGAGCCATTAATGCTTTGGTGATAACAACATGAGGCTGGCACCTTATCATCAGAGTAGGCAATGGGGTCTATGGGCTCTTGTTTACTGCAATTATCAAGGTGCCTCACAAAAGTACTTAAGTTTCAAACAGTGTTGGTGTTTGTGAATGAAATGGTCTGTACATATTAACACTGTCAGTACAGTGATCTTAGATTTGAGATTTTTTATGCATTATTTTTTATATCTGGATACATTTCATCATTATTCATGTCCTAAAACTAGATACAGATAGTCTAATCAAACAAATAACACAAACAAATAGCATATTTTTGCTTGTTAATAGAGTAAAATGGTCCAAGATTCAGTGTCTTTGCTGGAAAAAGTATGTGAACCTTTCCCTTGGGAGCAGCAATAATCCAACCAAATGCTTCTATAAACTTTGGAATAGGTCCTGCACAGATTGGAGCAATTTTGTTACATTCCTCAATACAACACTGCTTCTCAGTGATGTTGGGATTATGGTACCAGTTCACAGACTGATGCCATTATATGTTCTTGTAAAACTTTTGATACAATGCAGAATTTATAGTTCCAGTAATGATGGCAAGCCATTGTAATCCAGAAACAGCAAAGCAGCCACTAATTACACTGTCACCACCTTTGACATCTGAGATAAAACTCCTTATTAAATGCAAGTTTTGCCAAATATGACACTTCTCATTTAAACCAAAAAGACCCATTTACAGTTCACAAAACATTTATCCAATAGTTATCTGCTGCCTCATTGTAGTATTTGGAAGCCTTTAGATGGTCAATATTGTCTTCCTCTTTATCCTGCCATGTAAACTATTCTCAGTTCTTCCTTGATGGTGTAGGTGTACTCATGGCTTCATAAATAAATCTGATATTTGTGTCATTTAAACAGCCAATTCCAATTACCTGATAATACTAGAGGTTCACATTACAAAAAAAAAAAACATTTTGGCCAATAAATAATGCAAAATTCTGAAAATAGGTTAAATTTCTCTGGATCACTATGGTAGCAGCAACCATTTCCAACACAATGTCAACAATTGATTCAACTCAACAATGTATTCAAATTGCTATTATATGCGATATTCCTTAACCAGTTTTTAAATAGTCATGTCACACCAATGTCTTTTCGAATTAATTAGCTGATCATCAAATCATCAATCAGTCAAGATTAATCAATGTGCAAACAAGCATATTCTCAAAAAAGAGGCTTAAGTAACATCTTTAAACACAATCTGAAAAGAAACTGAGATGGGACCTTTGGATTCTGTCTCTTCTTTTGACTTCCCCTCTTCTTGTTTGATCTGTGTTCTTTTGGACTCCATACGACCTCTGACCTGGGCAATCAGACGGGAAAACTCGCTATTGTGCTGCTTCCCTAAAAAATAATTAAAAGGCAGAAGTACAGTGTTTAGTACCAATTTCAACTGTACTTCTTCAAAAAACATAAAAAATTAAGGAATAAGTAAATTTACCGGCAATCAAATTCTGAAACCATTCTATATCCCAATGAATATTTCAGGAGGCAAAGCATACAATTTATTTATTTATTTATTATTTTGCAATAATGTGCACTGGTGAATAAGATAAGGGACGTGTATTAAAGTAGATAATGTGAATATTCTATGCTGACTTGTTTATTTAACTGGAATATTCCTTTAAATAATAAATTATTGCATAATGTCAAAATCAACTAATAAAATAAAGGAAAATCTGAATGCAACTTGGAAGAAAATACAGAATACCATGCTGAAAAATGGAAGAGGATTATACTTCAACCTTAGCTTTCTCTTCTAACAGAGAATGAATCTTTCCATGGAAAAAAACTCAGTAACTCTGAAAGCACTGGCATAAGGTAGACCATGATGAATGTAGTGGCGAAAACCAAAATAAGCAGATGAAGGGTCATGTGGCCTGGTTTTAAAATCACATCAGCCAAAAGGCCTAAGAAGAGGTCGGCTGAAATAATGACGACTGAACTACTGTAGGATAAAAGATCCAGAGATATCCAGCACAGCTCACTATCACAGAATCAAACAGCAGACCCTGACAAGTTTCTGTGTCTGATTTTAATACTGCATATAAATCCTGTTTCTATTCCTTGTATATTTGATATAACTGAACAGGTCTAAGGGTTAAATTGATCATATTTGCATTCTATCCTCAGCACACACACACAAAGTTGCCATTTGCATGGCTTAACACTAAGGATTTTTTCTACAGTTGGGGGAGTTTTCCCTCTTTTTCAGTATTGTCAGGTAGGTCTAATAGTAGGTTGCAGCCAAGGAGGCAACAGAAAATAAATGATCAATAATCAGTATGTAATTAAATGTAAAACAACACTGCATAGTCTTTGTATAAATTAAATATAGATAAATCCTTAAAGTTACAAAAGTTATTAAGTCAAGGGCAGTGAGTGATTTTTTTTTCTTTGTCCTTTGTGGTTTGATTAACACTAAAAACAGACATCAGCAGGAATATTAGGCTGTGGTCACTTTAAGAGTGAATGCACGTATCGAATGTAGTGTTACAAATGTGTGTTGTTTATGATCACTTTAAACATAACCAAGATTACGAAGATCCTCGCCAAAATGGGCATTTTTAAAATTGTGTGTATTTATCCATTCAAAATGCAACATGCAAAGAAGTTCCCTTTCGACCGGTCACTTCGTATTGCGTAGCTATACGCAGTGGGAAATCTCCTTTTCCTGATTTACTAAACCTTTATGTAAAAAGCATTTGCAGCTGCACAGTTTGCCAAAAGAGTGCCGGCTCGCTCATAGGCTGTGCTGCAGCAACTGGCTTGCTTTCTCTAGGGGCGGCGGCGCCACGTCACCCGCGTTGCCCGGACCACCCTTGAAAAGACAAGCAAAACTTCCTACAGGCCCCTGTTCAGTTCAGGTGTCTGGGGATTTTATTTATGCACACAGGCCCACAGCAGTGAGGGAGTCTCTGCACACAAAAGCCGTTTTCACAGGGACCCAAATAAAACCCAAAAAAAGCATGCACATCACATCGGTTCAAGGTCCCCCTTCATTAGGCAGCTCCCCGACTCCCCCACATGCAAATGCCTGTTCTGTATAAGGGTGTCAGGTCCCCCTGTTTGGTGGCCCATCCCAATCAACGTGTCAGTCCCTAGCCACTCGGGTTCTAGCCTGGCAAGCTATCCCTGGGGTATCGAGTTGGACTGAACTCAGATGGTCAAGTCTGATATGGGAGGTGTTAATAGGCTGAAATAGACCTGTTCGCCAAGGAAGCCAATACACACTGCTATATGTTCTTCTCGAAGAACAGGGACGCATTGGCCCACACCTGGCCCAACCGTCCCCTGTACGCTTTCCCCCCATCTCAATGATTCCAAAAGTCATAAAACGGGTCAGAGAGAGCAAGTGGCTCCTCTCTGGGAATCCAGACCATGCTTTCCAGAGCTGGTCCAGTTATCAAACACCACATCATGGCCTATCCCTGTGAGGAAAGACATCCTAACACAATAACGAAGGGGAACTTTGTGGCTTCTGCAGCCCGATCTTTGGGCCCTCCACGTGTGGCCCCTAAATGGGTCTCCAACAACATTCCTGTTAATGTGCTCGGAACACTGTATTTGAAGCTGGGGCCCTGTCAACTTGGCGCCTCTATGCTTCGAAATGGGTGGGTTTTTTTTCAGCTGGTGTTTAAAAAAAACAATGTCGACCCAGAGTCATGCGAGATATCAGTGGTTCTTACATTCCTACAGGAGCTGTTGGACGAGGGTCGACCAACAGCCCCTAACTCAGGGAACTGAGGTTACATGAGTAAACAAGTGGAACTCCGTTCAAAACGCTTCCCAGATGTGTGCGCACAAAACTTTTCAAACAGCATGAATACAAAACTGAGTTCTCTTTTCGCTTGAACATTTAAACTGCCAAGGCTTAAAAACACAACCAAATGATCAGCAAAGTATCAGTATAGTTTTATTTAATGCCATGTCAGCATCTGTGCTGTATCTATCTTGGCAAAAACTGAATTACAAAAAAAAAAAAATAAATAAATAAAAGAGACTGAGAGATACATATACACAATAAAAATAAAACATTTTCTGGTAAAAGTCCAAACGTGAGTTTACTTCATAAAATGCCTTCTACATGAATTAAAAGCAGGACAGTCCAATAAAATGTTAAGTGGAAAGGGGGTCTTACATAAACATAAATCAAGTTGGGTCTACATTTTTAAACAAAAATGTATTTTAGATGATGTATTTTACATACAACAAATTTGAGCAGCAGGGGCCTGTTTGACTTTGAGACATTAAAACAGAAATATTAGCCAAATTACTTCGTAATTTCACCTCAACCACGTTGACGTTGGTTGCCACTCATCTCAACTGAACATGGTGTGCATTAATACGTCATGGGCTTTGTTTCCAGGTAGCCTGATATCCGTTCTAATACTTCCTGCAAAAGCAGAAGTCCATTTTGGCAGTTCCATTAGAAACCCTATTTAGTGCCATTTTTCAAAAACCACTGCTGGGTAATCACAGAATTGCTTAAATAGGGAACTTTATCTCCTGAATGACTTGTTGACTTTAGTCAAATGTTGCAGCAATAACTGCCTTTTTATGTGGGCAAAGCTTCAACGTACTTTTCAAACGGAAAACCATTATAGAATTATAATTTTTTTCTAAAATACCCAGAGAACCCATGGTGATACACTTTAGGAACAACCAAGCGTGCCCTTGACAAACCCTGAAAAGTAAAGCCAAAACATCTCGATCGGTCCTAGTATAGGTCATAAACCCCGCTTCCCCATATTAATCAACGGCACATGAGACCAACTAAACAATTACATTGCACTTCAAAAATCGTTTTCCAAATCTGGTTTCTGTCATTCACTGTAGTTTTTATCACGCTGATATAATTTCAAGTGCTTGTTTTTAAAATAAGTTTGGTTACATCATGATTGAAAGGTTCTCTGAGCGAAGTAGTCACTGAAGAACCAACAGACTTTTTTTCTGGATCTTTGGAGGATTGAGAGGATTAGAGCTTTAAATTTAATATCTAAATTTATAGAATTATTTTTTTTTTAAAAAGTGCATGAGCATGTTCTTGCGATTGATTCTGCGAGAGTGAGGGTGGGGTCTTGATTTTGCGGCTTTTTGTCTGGTTCCGAAATCATACTGCACAGACTCAAGTTCCAAGATGTCAGCGCCATAGCGGGATAATGGCAGCTTCATTTCAGACCAATGGAAGAGAGCAAAGGGGCGTCGTCCATCTTTTATTATAGTCTACAGGAATAACCTGCAAACTGACTTCATGCCTAAACAGCTCCATTTATTAATTCTTCGAAAATGGCTAAAAAATAAAATAAAAATGAATTTCAGATCCAGAATCATTACGTAGACTGGTAAATGTGGTTGTCTTGCGTGTTTTAAATTGTTTTGAGAATTTGTACATCTTGTATTTTTAATATATTAGGTGCACATGCACAACTTTGTAGTATGCTGTACCATGCTGTGTTGATTAACTGCTGTTTTGCTGTTGCACTGCAATTTCCTTCACGGAATCAATAAAGTATCTAACATGCTATACAGGATGCAGACCTTAAAAAAAAAAACGTTAACCCAAGCCATGCCACCAACCAGCTGTAACTGATATGTCTCTTCTTGCACAATTCTTTATGTTGAAGACATGCAGTAAACAATGAAATCAGACCCTTCTTTCAGAGCCAACCCCACTTTACATTGTGAAAACAGCCATATCAAACAGATAGTTCTTGAATTTATTCATTTTTGCTAAAGTCAAAAAAGGCTATGGAGCTTCTAGAATAAAAATAAATAAATAAATAAACTGAAGAAGTGACCTATGGATAGCTAACAAAGTCAACTTTCATAATTCTACAATTCTTTCAACCTGAAAAACAGAGAGGATTGCTTTCTCCTGCTATTTCAGATCTCTTAATGCAAAAAAAAAACAACACTTGACAGTAGATCTTGAATTCAACAGGTTTTCCTATTTGGTCATAGCCTACATTAAAGTATGAACATGCTGTGAACATCTTGAAACCATTACAAAGAAGTGGGTTTAGTGTTACAGTGTTTACAGACATGTCTAAATATTCCTTTTCTTACTCAGGTCACATTGCATCATACTCAGAACACTTAGAACAGAAATCTGAGGCTTCTTCGTGGAAGACTAAAGTTATTTACAATGAAAAAAGCAGGATCAAATCTGATAGTCGCCCAACAAGCTCTTGAGTTGATCTTTGTGTTTGTTAGAATAGATAGATACTAAGATACAAGATACTAAAATAAAACGATTACAAATGTAATGACTAGCAGAACTCACATCTATAAACAATATGATCCTGTACAGACAAAACTGAGAATCTGCATCAAAATCATTCAACAAAATAAATCTCTCCATGCAAACACATGTGTGCCAAAATTCTAAATGCATGTACAAGGAAACAGATCCTTTCTGACAGACATGCTGGAGGATGGTTGGATTGAATAAGGGTAAATAAAAGGTATAATGCTATATGTATGTTTCAAAAGAAAAACAAAACAAAATTGGGGCCTCGTAAACACACATCCTATGGGAAAAGACATTATTCTCCAAAAAATAAAATTAGGTTTCCCTATTGTTCCCTATTATTCCCGTGGTGTTTAAACATTGAATTTTTCAGATACTGAATTTTCATCCTGCAAATGATGAAAAAAAAAAAAACGACTGAATGAATGAAACGAAAAATGAATGAAAGTTTCATAGATATCCACGTTATTGCTTAACGGTGAACTTTTGTTTAATTATTTAAGATGAACCCGTCATGTAGAAAAGCTAGATTTCTGTGTGTTCTGTCACCCCGCATCATTTCCCCAGTCATCGGACACTCCATGAGGCTGGTGAATCATCAAGCCCTTTTGATGATTAATCAAGAGTTTATCTCAGCATGGCTCTATTTATAGAACCCCTCCGAGCTGCGCATCAATATTTCAACATCCTGTCCCAGACATCACAGTCTGGCTTCTCTAATCGCACAGTGGCTTTAGTATTTTCCTGCTAGGTCAATTTTACATGACAAATATGGGTTTTACACTTGTTTTACAATACCATGTTTTACACTTGGCGAAAATTAAACCAATCCACCTTAAATGGCTTTGTTTCTAATGTTGACCTCTGGGATGAGGTTGTTAGGGTAAGTGGCTTTTCATTATGGCAGAGACGCCAATAGGACTAGCAGCTTTAACTGTGCATGTCAAATAGAAACATTTGAGCACTAGGGACTAAACCTTAAGAGTTGAAGTTAACAGAGGGCACAGCTTCAGGAAATGTGAAGACATATGTGAGGATAAACGTCCATTAACAGAAACAATTAAAAGGAATAGTTCCCCCAAAAAAAGAATCATTTACAGACCCTCAACTCATACTTTCTTCCATGGAACCCCCAAAAAACGTTTTACCGGGCACTTTTGTCATTAGTCCCCATACAAATGGAGGATTTCAAGCTTAAAAAAAGATTTGAAAATGCCACAAAACAGCCCATATAAGACTTGTGCACTATGTTTCAATTCTTCTGGAGTCATACAATAGCTTTGTGTGAGGAACAGATATTGTTTTTCAATGATAATCATCTCATCTATTAGGATGTTAACTTCTACAACAGGAACAAGTTTAGGTTAATTGTGAATTAATCTTTCGGATCAGTTTTGTAAAGCAGATCAACCAATTGAATTAAAAGATCCAACTTAAAATGATGACTCGTTCACAAAGGGGCCGCTTACACCGGTCCACATCATGCGTTTTCTGTGATCGGATAGCTATTCGATCGTGAAAAGACCAGGTGTAAATGCCCCCGAAACGCATTCAAGATGGATTTGAATCCGATCACTCAAACCACTTCAGAAGGTGGTCTGGGCCGCATTACAGACGAAACTGGACATGTGTAAATGCATCTGGTTCTTGAAACCACATATGTAAATGTTACTACTCCCAAAAATGCTAAAAAATAAATGCATGAGAGCGTGTTATAGGCCATATGTCATGCTATTTTAGTCAGATATGACGACGCTACTACGACACGCATCACCTCAGATGAGCAGCTGAGCGCCTATCAAGCCAGCGCGACGCAATCTATCGCAAATCAAAGTGAAAGTAAGTCGCAGACAATTAACACTACCATCTTCATTAAAAGTAAAGAAATGAAATGATTTCACCAGTTCTGTTGCCGTTCTCTCTTATCGCAGTCTTTGCTGATTTTGAACTTAGCCGATGATCAATAAAATGCAGCTCCTTTCTGTTGCTTTCCGTGACGTGCACTTCATTAAATCCGCATATAACGCAGGAGTTGAAGATTGGATTTATATCCATTTCGCAAGAACACATTTATGTGACCAGGTGTAAATGGAATCATTTTGATAAACCAGATAGCTATCCGATCTGAGAAAACGCATGAAGTTGCCAGGTGTAAACACCCCCAAAAATGATCCCCTTGAAGACAGGATACAAGTAAGCCCTCTTAGAAAAAGTTCATTGAACAGTGGACATTATCTTTAAAGCTTGGAGCCCATTGTCTCATTTTTTTGGTGTAAGCATTCTAAGATGGGTCTTCTAAAGCAGATTGGAACATTTAATGAGGCAAGATTAAACTCACTCATTCACTCACTCACTCACTCACTCACTGTGAGGCAAAATGTAAAGCTCTTTGGTGGCCATTGGGTCTGTGAAAGTGCTATATAAATGCAGTCCATTTACCTTTAAGATCGATCTTGAGACCCTGTTGGTATTGTCTTATTGATCACCACCTTCTCAAGGGATCTTTCTACCTTCCCCTCTCACTCTCTCATACACACACTCAGCAGCTTAATGAACTTGGAGTCACAAAAGGCAAAGGTTTCTGGAAAACATTTTGGCTGAGAACTATTGAGGGTAACTGAAGTGAGATTCTTCATCGAAATTATCAGGACAGAGACTTAAAATGAAAGTGTGCAGCTCCATTCAAGATGTAAACTGAAATGTTTTCAGTTTAGAAATCTGCATAGCTCTGCATAGAGTCCAAACTGCACTTGAACAACAAGATCTGATATACAAGGTGCAAACGGATATTGCAAAAGCCCTTGCAGAGCACACCGATGATATTTGGCATAACATTAAAGCATCAGAAAATAAATATTTGCTAAATATGATCGTAGCTGTTCCATCAATCTGAAAGCCATTTTCTCCCCAGAAACTCTAAAATTTCACTGTAATTAAACTTATTATTTTTACATATTGAAAATGATTTTGACATTAATAACAGGATTCTCTTTCAGCCCTGACTTTCTGGGCCAGGTAAAAAATTAAAATGAAAATCGAACAATTGCTGATGTAAAGTGAATCAAATTTGCAATTGTGCATTTTTTTGCAAAATAATTTTGTCAAACCTTAACTACACATAGACAGCCTGCCTCCTCATTACAAATACTTAGTGTACACTTTACAATTTATGTAATATCAAGAACAAGCCCAAAAACTGTAAAAATAGTATGCTGGAACAACAGCATTAAACATTTGCAAAAATCCTTGGCTGATAATTGAACCACAAAAATACAAGTGCATATTCTCAGTCAACCTTGAGATAGGGGAAAGTAGTCAATGTTATTCTGTTCATATATCAAACAGACATTTTTATTTTATAAAGCACAGGACAAGCAGGAGAGTGAATCTGACCCTGTTGTGACATCACTCAAAAATAATTTTCCAACAGTGCAAGGACAGCACATCCTCTAAACTGACAAGAGCAACAGTCTCATTCGTTATTTAGTGTCAGTTTTTAAGTCAGGACTTACGGTACATTGAGTGTAATTCCTCAATTTCTTCAGCTGTCTGATTCTTCGTGGTGACGATTACCTGTCAAACACATTAATCAATTAATTAGATGCGATTAATCGATTTTACAGTTCTAATACATAGAAACTTAATCCATAGTAGTACATACAGGTTTTCGTTTACAGTCCAATTGATTCTTTAACCTCTCGTTGTTTTCAACTTCTCTGGCAATTTCTTCAGCTGTTGTCAAACAAAAAAGTAAACAAATTAGCTATAAACTACAACCACATTTTCTGAAGAAGACTCGATGACTAACATATAAATCTATCCAAATACATAAAAAGATCCCCTTTAATACATATACAGCATCTACCTCTAGGTTGCCTTGCATTGATTAAAGCACACAGGAGGATTCTCATTTACAAATCATTTTTAACAACGTAACCATCTGGTTTCACACAAACTGGTGGTATCCAAGGCAATTTGAGTAGTGTAATTTATCAATTCACTCTGCTATTGTATACAAAAAACAAAACACCAGGTAATGCGAGAAAAAACACAAACCACACTCAAATAAGTCCGGCTTTTAAACAGAAACCATGGTAACATCGGGTGGATAAAAGAAAAATAGAAGGTTTCCAACGAAACCTTTGACAGCTCAATGAAAAGAGATAAATTCCGCACTGAAAGGGTCAGTGAGAAGTGGAGCAGTAACTCAAAGAAAACATGAGGGATGAAACTACTGTATTTTTCCACCAGACCTGTCATCTCTCTACCAGGGTCCCCCACAGGGTGACTAACTCCAGCATATAAATTATGTTCTACCGCCTACAATCGCTGGACAGAGTGAAACTGTACCCAGCTAAACTCTCTTTTACCAGCAATACAGGCTTGGTCACAGCATATAGTTGTCATTCAGTCATTTTTGATGGAATTACATGTAAATCATAAGTTACATGGAATCCCGACCATGTTTTTCAAGGCCTATAAAGGAATGTCTCACCATCCATTCACTGATTTGGTTATTGATCTCTGTTTTTTTACCTGATTTGGGGTTGAGTGCATCACATTGTGCATTATAGATGTGGGTGAATTCCTGGTGGCGTCGGCACAAGCTGATCTCTGCTGCCTTGAGCAGACAGGTGGCATTCTTTAAGCATCTTCTTGAGCTTTGGAACAGCAATCAAAGTGTACAAGAGCTTAGGCATTCTCTTACGCCTTCTACCACTGAAACACAAAAGCATACACAAGTCCCAGAGTCATTTTTAGAGAAAAAAAACAAGTGAATGAAAATTATACAAATAAAGAAAAACAATTGTCACAAAAATACTTTACAAAGACAATTACAAAATGTAGCGGTAAGCAGCCATCAAATTCACCCATTTCAAAGGTTCCATGAGTTCAAAAAGTATCTAAAATACTTTGGTTGTAATTTAAAAAAAAATTCTATAGTTCTGAATGTGGAACAGCTTCCAAGGTGAGAATGAACTTAAAATGAACAAAAACACATTTATTTCTAAGAGGAAGAAAGATTAGTACAACGCTTACCTGGACAATAAAGGAATCTAAATGACACAATACACACAATTTTATAAAGTTCTTCCACATGGGACTCAAACCTACTCATTGTGCCACTGGGAAGATCCACAGAGTTCACAGAGATGCCAAAGTTACATATTTTCAAGTGAGAATCAACTCAAACCAAAGATATTGTATTTAAATGCATTATATTTAATAAGATCTCTCTCAGAAAATGTCAGGAACAAAAGCAACCTTTACACCATTTCTGACCACAGCATTTCTTGCAATCTAAGCATGTTCCACATGGGATTCGAAGCCACAACCTGAAAGGTTTGGGGCATGTGGCTAAGTAAGTTATGCCACTCAGTCTGACGCGTTCATATTTTAACAAGATTAGCATGCTAAGCTAACTTAATGCCATAACTTAATGCTAATGTGACTTATGGTTAACCTGACAACTGAAAAACCACATTAGAAAAAACTGGTTAGCATGCTAAGCAAACTGGAATAAGACCACAAACACAGGCAAGGTCACATTCGGAGACAAATGTTTCGGAAATGGTAGCAAATATGAAAAAAAAACAACATTAAGTCGTTTCTGGGCAATTTTGGACAATTTTCATATCTGACTGATTCAAGTTTGCCCGGGATTCAGCCTCTGAACCCATCTTGGGTCGACTTAAGTTCACAATGTCATAACTTGTGACATAACATTGAACAAAAATCTGTTAAGACATTTCTGTGCAGATCAGTACAAAGATCATCTGGTCAGATTTGCAAAAAAATTGGAGGAGCAGTGAAAAAAACTGAATCCTGCACTTTTCAAAATGGCCACTACTGTAATGGGTGGAGTCTTAATGTAAGATATTGAATGGGATCAGCATGAAGAGAGGAATCGGGTGAACTGAACTGAATTTTTCTAGAACAATGGGTCCATAACTTTTAGAAAAGTAACATTTTGAACAGGTGGAGGCACTTTAGAGTTGGTCTTAAAAACTTCAAAAATTGGTCAGATTACTATTACCTTTAATACAAGTGTGCCAGATTTCATCATTTTCCTATGTTCCGTTGTTCATTCGGGAAGAAGAAGAATAGTGAAGAAAACTAACAGCTACAGCCCTTTTGGGGCTTGGCCCCTAAAAAGATAAAACTTTATTAGAAACTATTTAAATTGAAATTCCATTTATTATTAACAATTTTTGAGAAAAGCTACAACCTGTCATATTAATATAAAATGCACCTCAAGTGCCTCAAGAGTGTGTTTGAGCTGTTTTTATCGTTTTTTTATAACATGTAAAAATGCTAATTATTTGGAGAGTGACTGCTCAGGTCATAGCACAAATTCTGTGTCTAGAATACTAACTAAAAGCCCATAACTATAGTTTTGATGTGCAGTTTTCTCAACTGTCATGTGAGAAAGTAACCAACTCAAATTTCTGGCTGACTGAAACAAGGATTTGCATGCATTGGGTGTAATCCATTTTGGCCTTGATGACAACAAACTTTCCAATTCCATCATCTGAAAAAGAAATCCCACAAACATGACACTGCCACCGAGGCAGATTAGGTGTTAAATGGTACTGGGTTCCATTTTTCACCAAACATAGAGCTTTACTTTTAAGCCAAATAACTTAATTCTTGTCAGACCGCAAAATTTACTACCAAAATATTTCAGGTTTTGTCCCATAGTTTTAACATGATTTCATGCCAGCCTTTCTCAGAAATGTCTTTCTTCAAGGCACTGTCCCAGAGGTGAATCTCAAGTGGTGAAGAGGCTGTTGCTGTCAGGACAGTTTCTCTGATGTCAGCCAAATAGCTCTTTAACTCTGTCATTGTTTTGCTGGTCCTTTGGTCAATTCTCTGAAAAGTCCTTCCCTGGTTGCTCAGTTTGTCAGGATGGCATGGCTCTGGTAGTTGGCTCTATTGCTATTTACTTGTTAACTAGACTTTCTAATCTGTATAGGGGTCATACATTGTTTCATCTTTCCCTGACATCTGAGGAAATGTGTCAGATCTACAATAAAAGAAGTGGCAAGTAGCATGTTCATTGTTATACATTAAAAACATTTTCTTTCAGGCTACTTTCTATCCTATATGTATCATATTTGGCATGATGCATAATTTTATTTTTATCATATTGCTTTTAGTAGTATACATTTGAATATGACGAACACAGCAACATTTCTTCATTTTCAATTATACTGCATACAAGAGCCTTCAGGCAGTACAATTAAATAGCTGTACCGATTAAAGAGACAGTTCCATCAAAAAAATGAAAATCATTTCCTCATTCAACACCTGTACAATTGACTTTCTTTTGTGGAAAAAACAAAACATATTGGGGGATGAAAGTGACAGGGTCCAATGTAGTTTAGACCTCAGTGTTCTTTAAAATATCTTTTGTGTTATACGTTATTTTGAATTATTACTTATACCTAATATTAAGCATTAGAAATAAGTATCAGACCCAACACTATTACACAAAAATATATACAGCTAAGCATGAAAAGGTGCACATTTCATTCATCTCTGTAGCATTAGTATGTCAGGATGGTCTTAAGACCACAGAAGTGCTGACACACACCCTCATTAATCACGTTACCCTCAAGGTGTCCAGTAAATGAAATCACTCTTTCTGTCAATCAGACATGCACACCAAATGTCGGCCCTTCAGAATGTCCCTCAGGTGAAAGGGGAGGCTTAGTAGAGGGGGAGGGATGGAGACAAGCTATAATTTATAGGAAATGTTATTTAATAAGGATTGAATCCATTCTTTAACCACAACTACTCTTCAGATGCTTTTTAAGTGGCCATAATTTTCCCCCACAGAACAAGGTTTTCTTAAATTTAACTATCTATTCAAGAAAAGTTTTCAGCAATCAGTTCATTTGTTAAACTTTATCCATTATCTATTGCATTACTCCCCTTGTCCACATTTAATTCTGGATTGGATTCTCTTGAAATCATTTTCACTGACAAAAATGAATGATATATTTCACTATTATGTCTGAAATGTCAGTTATTCATTTGTTTTTTGTTGACCTAATGCACAAACACTGACAATTCCAAATTTAAATAACAGCAGGTCAATTAGCAGAATCAAGCGATTCTCTAGATAGAAAAATCACTAAATGTGTCCTGCAGTCAAAAAATTAATAAATATTGTTTTTTCCATCAAACTTCACATGGTGCTACTGCATTACAGGGCAAATATTCTCCATACCTTCTCAATCCCTCTTTCTTATCGTCTCGGCTCAGGCACATATCCAGATGTTTATTAATGTGCTGTTCAGGCACACACACTTCACAGACAGGACATTCCACTGCAACAAATTGTTGAAGATTATATCTTATTAGAAAAAGCACAATTAGGCAAAGCACAAACACAGTCATTGTCATTTAAATAAAAAAAATTCAGATGTGAATAAAAGGATTTAAAGATCTATATAATGCACTTATTGTAAAGAAAACCAATCAATGCATTAGGGGACAACCAGGGTTTTTTTCCTTAGACAATAGACAAAATTGTATTAGTGTATTAGACTGAATAAAATCCACATACTTTTTAAATCCAATATTTTAAACATTTAACTAATATGCATGATTATTAGAGCCAGACCGATATATCAGCAGGCCGATATTATCGGCCGATATTAGGCATTTTCCAAACTATCGGTATCGGCAGTTATAATGGCCAATAAATGAATATTTTACAAATAAAAAAATAAAAACAGACGAAACACGATTGAAAGCATGCCATGAGTGTTGGAGTTTTATAGTTTGTCCACCAGAGGGCACTCTACACCGTCCATGTTGGCAACACTCGTTGAATTAGTCACGAGACATACATTGTTCGAATAACAATTAAAAGAACATCTCCATCAGTTCTCTGAACTCAAATAAGCATGACAGAATTTGTGACACTTATGTCCAGTTTTGCTGCTGTTAAATAAGCCGAGAGTGAAGCAGAATTAGTTAGTAATAATTACGTTACGTTGTTACAGTGTAGTTGACTGACTGTCCTTTTAACTTTTGACTGAAGTATTTCTGTAATAGCGCGTGACAGTTATAGCAATGAAACACATCATCTCTCCTTGGCCTGTTATATTGAAAATGTATGTTTTACACTTTGCAGTATGATGTCATCCATTGCTAAATTATGGCTCATCATAGACTAGCTAATCACAAAGCTAGCTAATGCCACTATCATCAGTCGGTTCTGTTGTGACAATAAAAGAAAAAAGTTTCTTTTTAAAATGCATGATCATATTATTTTAGTTAAAACTTATAAATAACTACAAATAACTAATGTTAGGTAAATCTATTAATGTTTTGTTGCGCGTTTCAAAAAAAAATTAAATAAAAATATCGGCCGATATATCGGCATATCGGATTTTAAATCCCAAAATATTTGTATCGGTATCAGCCTTCAAAATCCTTTATCGGTTCGGGCTCTAATGATTATACCACCAAACATACCATATAAATGCAATTAAAATGGCATATGTGGCATTAGTTACCTTTAACCACCGGCTTAATGCTTTGTGATGTAGAAGGAAAAGCTGATATATCCATCTTCTCCTCTTTTACCATTGCGGTTTCCTCCACACTTTCTAGTTTGATGTTGCCTGGCTGTTCTATGCACATCTCCATGGGTTCTGATTTGACTGGGGTCATGATGGTTTTCTTTTGGAAAAAATTACTGAGGGTGCCCGTTTCCTTTTTGATGCCCTTCTGTCTTGCTGCTTTGCCTTTGATCATCATAGCTGGGGTTTGAGGTGAAATAGGGGTGATTCCAAGTTTGAGTGACACAACGTTTGCCTGGAGATGGAGAGTTCCAAACAATATGTTAATACAAGTGTGAATGCTGACAATGGTTTTGGAGTTTCTAGTTAACTCATATTGTTTATTGTATCATAGTGTTTAAATCATATTATGAAACATTCACTCCAATTTAAATATAGTAATGTAGTCATGTTAACATACATTTATTAAATTGACACTTTATAAATACTTTGGCCATTCAAAAATAGTTAGCATTCTATAGACTGGAATTTTGCATATACAATAGCTTTTTAAATGTTTTTGTCTTCCACATAATTTCATGAGGTATATGCAAGGCACATACAATATAGAATATCAAAAACATCTAATATCTATATAAAAACACATTTGAAGAACATAAACTGGGCCAAGGACACAAAACGCTATTTGAGCATCCTTCATCTGAGACACTAAGGTGTCAGTTTGTCAGTAAAGTGTTTTTGACAGCAATACTGTGCTCCTCTGTATGATGTGTAAGCCTTCGAATATCTCCTCTTTCCCACTGAGGGAGAGTGAGAGACGAAATAGTGAAAAATCATTTCGGCAGAAGGAGCGAGAAAGAAGTACATAAAAGGAAGTGTGTGAGGGAGTGAATGCATGCAGGCAAGCACCTGTCGGTTTCACAATTCCAGTGAAAAGCCAACAAACACATTGAGTGGCTGTGAGGACATTACACAGTCATAAAAGTGGAGTCAATGAGGTGTGCAAACGTCACTTTCCATATTGAAACCTTTTATTTCTCTTTGTTTGACCGTTAGTCCACATATATGCACACAAAATTAAACGTTTAAGAAAAAGAAACAATGTGTCCCAATTGGTATTAGTGGTTGTGACCATTTTTGGTCTAAATTAACATTCGGACATAGACATCAGTTTACCTCCTTATACGTCAATGCTATTACAAAAGATCCAACATCTCATTAAACCCACAGCTAAAAAGGAATAAATTCCAATCTTCACCCATTACCCTAAGAAAAAGGAGAGATAAAGCCTCAATCCCCATCTTCCAGTTAAGCTAAAAATTAGATTTAATACATGTTCTGAAAGCTCTACTTAAAGGAAGGAACCAAGATTGAGGTCATTAAAAACTCACTATGTGGATCTTCATCCCAAAACAATACATCTGGCCCTTGAACGAATAAACAAATGTACTTTTCTAGGTTTTGCAATCAGTTAAGATTAAATGAATATGTAGAAAAAGATTGTACAACAAGAGCCGAACAGCCTAAATAACAGGATTCAGGATGCACATTTTATGCACTGACTCCAGGCCAAATTAGGAAAATGTGTTCAAAGTATCTGAGAGTATGTGTGTAATATGTGCTTCTGAAATATCATCATGTGTAAATTATGCCACTGGGTGCACTGTTACTCATTTTACAGGCTGTTTACAGACACAGCAGCAAAAAAAAGACAAAACACAATCAGACAGACGGTGGAAAATGGTTGTTTGGAGAAATAACCTTGACTGAACCTAATACAATAAAATCCAAAAAAAAAAATAGGAGAAATGATTTGATCCCTTTAACTTATAAACAACAAATTGCCCTAATTGTTTGGCCTCTCTTCAGTAATGCTTTAAAAGAAGAACAATTGCAGTCTTGTACCTAAAGGCATAACTACCCACCCAGCCAGGACCATAAATACCCCTCATGGAGCCCCTCACAGAAAATCCTGTCTACGTTCAGTCCCCAAAGCGCAGATGTGAATAGTAAGGCAAACTGAACCCACCGAGAAAACCACATAGGTTACATAAATCACCAGCACATTACAGCTAAGAAAACAGGACAAAGTGGAACAGCAGTTGGTATTAAAGTGGTTGTGACCATTTTTGGTCTACATTACCATCTAAAGAGTGACATCAGTTTGCCTTCTTTACTTTAAAAAGCCTACAAGGGCGGAAAAAAGGCTTTTCTAGTTTGTATGGAAGTGGAAACTCATTTGTTCAAAACTTGGATCTCTTTGGAAGCTCCTTGATCTTCTGACAACAAGACAAGGTAGAGTCAAAGGCATTGTGCTTGCAACAGCAGTAGCTCAGACGGGTCGATATTCAGACCTGGAAGAACAAGGCTAATTGCACTCATTGTGACAAAGAAGGTCTATAATATAGGGAGAAAACTCAGCTTTCCCACTAAACTCAATGCCTGGCAGAGGACAGCAGGAGATCGGAAATCTGCCATCTTTGCTTATGGGCACTCTCACATGAGAAATGATTATCCCTCAAATTCTTAAAAAATAAAATAAAAACAATGAATTATAGTTGCATGATTCTAGAAAAACTGATAATCACAATCGTTTTGTTTAAATTAGAGATCACAATTCATCCATGATTCTGAATAGACAACTAAACTCAGTAAGATGTAATTTACTCGAGGTTCAACTTCTGACAAAATGAATGAAAATTTTCGGCCCTCTAGGGGTTAAACAAACTGCATCCATTTTGCGGAAGATCATTGTTTTGGTCTGCCTGACTGTGTGGATGAATATGGTTATCCTACTACTCACAAAACATTCACGGGACTTCCTGGGAAAATAAATTCCAACACAGCGCTAAAAAAAGCACAATGAAATGACCCTTCACAAAATATAATGCATTAATGAATTTTGTTAGAGAGCGACATATGGCAATTTATCTGTCCAATAAAATACCTAACTCACTTCGCTTGCCTTTACATCATTACAAATCCTTAAAGTTCTTAAATGATTTTTGATGAATTTTGAAGCTCTGTAGTGCTCTCTCTTTGCCTGTAGACTTTTCTTCGTTAAATTTAGTTCGCTAGTACTGCGTTTTCTAGAGGTCGACTGACAGTGGATTTTATCGGTACCGATATTTAGGTTAGAACCAATGACCATGCATGCCGATAACCAATTATTCAACCAATATTTTTTTTAATTGATACTGGATTAAAAACAAACATAACACTCAAAATAAAACAGTGCTGAACTGAAATGCGCTAAATTAAATAAATGTATAAAAATTAATATATTAAAATGAGAGCTTCTACAGAACAAACTCCACAGAAAATAATTTAAACATTAAAATATTATTATGTTTTTTTAGCTATAACTTAGAACATTTGTAAAATTCATAGGTAACACTTTGCAAGTCCCATTTGTTAACAAGGATGTAATATCGCTTTCATGAACTGTGCATTATTCAATATACAATATACACTACACCGGCCACTTTATCAGGGACCCCCATGCTAGTAACGGGTTGAACCCCCTTTTGCCTTCAGAACTGCCTCAATTCTTCGTGGCATAGATTCAACAAGGTGCTGGAAGCATTCCTCATGGGAGTTTGGTCCATATTGACATGATGGCATCACACAGTTGCCGCAGATTTGTCGGCTGCACATCCATGATGCGATCTCCCGTTCCACCACATCCCAAAGATGCTCTATTGGATTGAGATCTGGTGACTGTGGAGGCCATTTGAGTACAGCGAACTCATTGTCATGTTCAAGAAACCAGTCTGAGATGATTCCAGCTTTATGACATGGCGCATTATCCTGCTGAAAGTAGCCATCAGAAGTTGGGTACATTGTGGTCATAAAGGGATGGACATGGTCAGCAACAATACTCAGGTAGGCTGTGGCGTTGCAACGATGCTTAATTGGTACCAAGGGGCCCAAAGAGTGCCAAGAAAATATTCCCCACACCATGACACCACCACCACCAGCCTGAACCGTTGATACAAGGCAGGATGGATCCATGCTTTCATGTTGTAGACGCCAAATTCTGACCCTACCATCCGAATGTCGCAGCAGAAATCGAGACTCATCAGACCAGGCAACGTTTTTCCAATCTTCTATTGTCCAATTTCGATGAGCTTGTGCAAATTGTAGCCTCAGTTTCCTGTTCTTAGCTGAAAGGAGTGGCACCCGGTGTGGTCTTCTGCTGCTGTAGCCCATCTGCCTCAAAGTTCGACGTACTGTGCGTTCAGAGATGCTCTTCTGCCCACCTTGGTTGTAACGGGTGGTTATTTGAGTCACTGTTGCCCTTCTATCAGCTCTGAACCAGTCTGGCCATTCTCCTCTGACCTCTGGCATCAACAAGGCATTTCCGCCCACAGAACTGCCGCTCACTGGATGTTTTTTCTTTTTCGGACCATTCTCTGTAAACCCTAGAGATGGTTGTGCTGAAAATCCCAGTAGATTAGCAGTTTCTGAAATACTCAGACCAGCCCTTCTGGCACCAACAATCATGCCACGTTCAAGTCACTCAAATCACCTTTCTTCCCCATACTGATGCTCGGTTTGAACTGCAGGAGATTGTCTTGACCATGTCTACATGCCTAAATGCACTGAGTTGCCGCCATGTGATTGGCTGCTTAGAAATTAAGTGTTAACGAGCAGTTGGACAGGTGTACCTTAATAAGTGGCCGGTGAGTGTACAGTTTTACTGCATGCATTATTATTTGAGCAATAAAATTGTACCTTGATCATTCATGTTAGTTTATAGTATGTTAATTAAAAGGTAATAACAGATCTAATTACAATTAAAACTTTATTTAATGTATTTCTAAATGTATTTCTAAATGTCTAACAAACAGTGAATAATAAATACTTCTACAAAATGTATTAATCTTAGTTAATGCTAAAAATGGAATCTTATTGTAAAGTGTTACCATTTCATATAAATCCAGAGTCATGCTTAAAGCCATTTAAAAAAAAAACTGCAAAGGCCATAGCATTAAAATTACATGTATATAGACCTATATTAGATGTATAGTCTCACTTCATTTGCTTCTCTTTTAAAACACTTGATGATGATCATCTAATCGAAATAACAACATATATTGAAGTGATAAAAAAAACTGAAATCGAATGCGTTTCTGATTCGTAAACAACTTAGCTACTGATAGGACGCAACCCGGAAAAACTATCGGTGTGGATTTTTGCCGAGAACGATAGTTCCACCAATCAACTATCGGTACCGATATATCGGCAAAACCGATTAATCGGTTTACGTCTAGCATTTATCAAGAGTACTTTTGTGACAATTTTGATTTACTGTAAACTAAATAATGATACCGTGTGGCTGGAAGACCACAGCTTTGTGATGCTGTTTCATACCTATACATGACAACTGCTGCATCTGGATCAGTGCAGATATGAATGTTCCGACGTGATCGTACTTGTCAAAGATTTAATAGACAGACAAATCATTCTCATTTAGGAATAAGATGTTTGAATCGAGATTGTGATCTTTTAAAATTGAATTCCATGTACACGTATATGAATGTAATAAATCACAAAAAGATATTCAACCCAAGATACACTACCCAAAGAAAGGCACAAAAAAAACAATGGTATGTCTAAACTAAAGGCCTTGACAACTGTCCCCAATGCCTTGTCCTAAAAGATGACACATGCCTTTGACATCATCACTGAAAAAACAGGAAATTAAAACACTGTCCCATAAGGCATCTTTCTCTTCATCCTGATGGCCATCTGAAACTATATTAGGCACATTCATGGGTATACACAGAGGAGACTGGTGGCACATAGAGAGACTGATTTAAAAACCAATATTAAAAAAAAACTACTGTGCACTCTGGCTATTCACTGACTTACACTTTTACACTTAATGCGAGGTGGTACACGTGGGGAAAGTCTTACTATAGGATAGTAGGTTTACAATATACAGCATATACATTTGTTGTTCATTTCTTGTCAATTTCCTTAGGTAAGTTGAAGACTTTGTATGTCTGTATGTCTACAGTCTGAGAACTTAAGACTCTTTGGAGAGAAACATGGCCGAGCGGAGCAGCTTCCTTGAGTCCTGCAGCAGGTGAAGTATGCCAAATATAGACCTGAATATTGAAAATAAAATCCCATTTGATTGTTGAAAATTCCAAATCTCATGAAAGAATAGGACGGTAGGTCAAATGAATTACCATTTTCAAGTTTGTCACGAGATGGAAGACACTGCAATCAATAAAGCACTAACATTAATTCTCAAGTAAATCTCATAATTCTAATAAATTAGCTGATTTTCTGATACTGTACCTTCAGGCAAGTTCTTGAACTTAAGGATACATTGATGGATTTAGAGTTACTGTCAGGGATAGTAGTTTCATGCACATGGCAGAACTGAAGCATAAGCTATCTTTTATTGGAACAACATTTGTAGTGCCAATTCACAGAAACTCCTGTGACCAAACATCAATCAGCATGTTTGGGACTGTGTAGCTAAAGACAAAAAAATGAGAATGGTTTATCAGATTATGTAGTTTTATGTGAAATTTATGTAGTTTTAAAAGGTATTCATAAGTAATAATAGTATATTTTATTTGATTTTTCATGACTATTCATAGTCTTGTCTACCAACATATTCCAATAACAGCAGACTGAGTGACATGCACAAGATTCAACCTTTACCTTCTGAGATTAAATCCTTGAGCAAATGAAGACTGAATATGACCTCACACTCTGTCCATATATCAAAAACGGACCAATATCAAAGTATTTTCCATTGAATTTAAAGTAATGAATTTTTCCTGTTCAAATTTATCACTACCCATTTATTAACCCACAACTGACTTTCTATCAGACTGATATTCAGGCCAACACATTTTGTACAGCAGAATTCGTCTGAAAGATCTAGAGTCCTGCAGAAATTAATCGCAAATCATTCAGAGTGATCAAGCCTTCTTAAAGTTGCCCTAGAATGGTTTTTTAAATTATTTTATAATGTTATTATGTGTTTTAGATCAAAATTTAGAATTTAGAAATAAAAGGCATTTTTCCTAGCCTGATTTTAGCCTCTGCTTTGAACGCTTTGTTTGAAGGGGCGTGTCTGCTGTGTGTAGCCAGCCTCTGCTGTGATTGGCAGACATGCTTGCATATGAAATAGCTATGCATTACATGTGAAACTCTCTCGAATAATTTTACTACAGCTATTATACGTTTTTTACTATTACAGCTATCGAGATTAACGATAATCGTGAGAAGTTTTTGAAGTATTTAGATCTATACCCATCACATAAAATGTTGCTGTGATGAGCACTGAACGAACAAGCAGAGGAGTCTGTCGATCGTGAGGATGAAGATATTATCATTTTCTGCCTTCTCTGCTTTCACAAATGCAATACACGATCATATACAGTAAGAGCTTCATTGTGCAGAGCTTCGCTTGTTCGCTGTAACGTGCGTTATTAAATTCATAACGAGTTTGGCAAGTGTCCAGGTAAACTCGCGCTGTGTGGAAACATTGTTCTTTGATCGCTTTCTGTATATAATTTATTCACAATTTAAATATGTTTTTTTTTCATCCTACTAAAAGAAACGATGTGAAGTTGATATTTTAGTCACTGCACTGGCTTGACTTACTGATGCATAAACAGTATTGAACGATTTTAAAGTTAAAGATTAACTGTTACCTGTCTGAACAACAACACATCAGCTCGATCCGAGGCCACCTCTTGGCCCAAGTTGAGGAAACAGTCAATGGTGAAATGTTATGAACTATCCAGAGAAAAATTAACCCACTGTTTCTTCAGAGGCTCGGATGAAGGAACTAAAAAATACTTTTGTGTTGATGTGTACATCCAAACACTGAGAAACTGCCATGCTTCGGCTGCGCAGCTCCGTCTCGTCTGTCACTGAACATGGGCTGGCATATGCAAATGTTAGGGGTCGTACATATTAATGATCCCGACTTTTGCGTCACAGTCGGTATTATGTGGAGATTCGCCTGTTTTTCAGGGGTGTTTTTCAAAAACGAGATTTAAGTAAGAAGGAGAAAACAATGGTGTTTGAGACTCACTGTATGTCATGTCCATGTACTGAACTCTTGTTATGTAACTATGACAACATAAATTCAATTTCACATTCTAGGGCACCTTTAATCATATAAGAAAATACCATTTAAAGAGTTTAAAGGTGCAGTCCGCAGTCTTTCCTATTTGTCGCCATCTCTGTTAGAAATCTGCAATTCCAGTTATTCACGGAATTATCAACTTTACACTGAGTTGTGCCTCGGCACAGCACGGCGAGAATGAATCCGACGTTTTGAGGAGAATGTGAGACTGAGACGATGCGCCGGTGTGGATATTGTCAATAGGAATCACAGATTCTACTTTTGGAAGTATGACTAACATAAATTCCCTAAATTATTATCTGAACATGTAACATCCACTTTTTGTTCTGCCCAACTAAGGGGAAAAAGCACTGTAGTAAAATCGAGCTGATTAAATCTAATGATCGCCTTTCATATCACATCAAACCGCGCAAATTATACTTTTTTGTCAAATTGTTCATGGTAAGGGATACCATTTTTTTTGCAATGGGCTCATTTTACCACTTCCCCCAGAGTTAAACAGTTGGGGTTTACCATTTTTGAATGTATTCAGACGATTTTCTGATATTTAGAAGAATATCAGTAACCAGACACTTTCTGGCTCTCATTGACTTCCATAGTAGGGAAAAAATATACTATGGAAGTCAATGAGACCAGAAACAGTCTGGTTACTGATATTCTTCTAAATATAAAAAAAATCAGCTGAATATATTCGAAAATGGTAAAACCCAACTGTTAAACTGTGGGGGAGTGGTAAAATGAGCCTATTACCAAAAAAGTGGAGTATCCCTTTAACAATAGCATTGTGTGACTAGGTTTAATATTTATCCTTGTTTTCACATGTGCCCGGTTGCAGTCTCTTTCAAAACTCTTGTGCAATAAAGTCTTTTGCATTGTACAGAGGGTGTAATCTGACGTTCTAACATTTCTTGGATCTGCCATCAAATTGATAAGTTTAATTACAGTATATCAAGTGCTGTGAGAAAAGGCTATAAATCTTCACCTCCAACATCCTCACTCGCAATACAGCCAACTAGCCGAGAGTCCTCCTTTATGTGTACAGATGTGACTTTAACGCAAAGACATGCTCAAATTTCCTGCGGAAATCCACCAGTACCACTGGAATTAAAAACATTATTACATAGCTTTCCACTTTGAATCGAGCCAAAGCAAGGAGATAGTCCTAATCAGAACACTGGCTGATTATGTACTTGTAAGTTACAGACTGAATACCATATAACAAAGTAATGCAGGATTTTAAATTATTTTGCAAGAGATAAGGGTACAAATTAGAAGAAAATTGAGACCGTTCTCCTAACATTTTTCACAAATTGGTATCGCTCCGATGTCAAAATTGGGTTGATGTGAACAGGCCCATAATTATTCCTGTGTATTTGATGTGTGTGTAGATGTGAGGGCAGGGGGGATGTTTTTTTTGCACGTGCATACATTACCAGCGGAAGTCCTGTCAGTTCAAACATCAAGCGCAAGAAGACTAAAACTTGCGCACTGTTTTCTGTCAGCCTTACTAAGGCGTATTTTGTCCCACAAAAGCCTTATTTGATCGGTGAGTGATGTAGATGACTGACTGCTGTGCTTGTTTAACTGAGAGAATGAGCAGAGAGAGTGAAAGCCCTGGTCACGCGCCACTCTCAGCATCTTTAAACTGGCTTGCTCTCTCTTCCTTGCGCATATTAATGAATGGAGTTGACTGAATATCTTTGAGAATACATGATGGTAAAGTTTTTCTTAACTACCACTGGTTGTGAATTGTGCTAAAATAACATTGCCTTATCTCTGAAAAGCTTTCCACAGATGACATAAACCACACTTTCAATAAACAACAAATAAAATCTATCTAGTGATGAAATGTTTTCTGTGTTGAGACAAATCTTGTGCAATGTCCTAAACTGCCTGGATAATCACACACGTGCCTTGGTCTGTTGATCACACGTCCGAATCTTTGAACTAATGACTCATTTGAACCGATTCATTTTAATGAATGGTTAAAACAACTGAACTATCCAACACTGAAGTCAAGAGACATAATTCGGAAACACTTTACAATAAGATTCCACTTATTAAAGTCTAGTTAACTACATCAGTTAACATTCTTAATATCTATTAATATTGCTTTTATGCGGATTTACTCCATAACAAAACCACCCCAGTCATTCTAGAATGATTCACTCTTTCCAAATAGAGCTATTCAAGTCATCTGGTGAAATTGTTTTTATAATCACAACATATATTGCAGAAAAATAAAATATCACTATGTCATTTTTCACCTATATTCGTGCAGCCCTAATCCTCACTATGCTTTTTCTATACAGAGATGTTGATATTGGTAAATATCGAGTATCTGCCATAACAGCAATATAAACATCCGTTATCGGTATTGGGCACAATTTTCACATTCGGTGCATCACTAACTGGCACATGCCACTATCAACTGCCACATGCCAATGAAGACCAGATGTGGCAATACCCATAGTGGCATTTGCCATTGGCTTCTGTGTGTCAGATGCCATGAAACTTAATTTTAATTCTGCTACTGGAGATATATTTAAACATTATTTTGATTTTACTCCAACATTATTTTTCTATACATTGACTCATATGCCCTTTAACATTTAAACAAGATGTTTAAATCCATTTTGCATAATTTCAAATTCCCACATAACAAACAATGCAAAAAAAAATAAAAAATCTTACATTTTAAAAAGACGTAAACTTTACCTGGCTGATTGGAAGCTCTGAACTAATTCGTCTAATAATCTGTTGTTCCTCAGGTCTTGTTCTGTTGACGGCTGCAAGGATATTAAGTAAGATTACCAGTAATAGAAACTGTTTATTGAAATCTAAACTTAAAATATTACAGACAGATAGAATAGAGTTCATATTATTTTCACATGCTAACACTTACCGAGTTACAAACAGGACACAACAATTTAAAGGAGAGAAACTTCCGTATGCACAGAGAACAAACTGTTTGGAATACCAAAAAGAAAAGAAGCAGTAATTAATTACCTTGCTTAGAGAAATTGTCAATTAAAACATTAACTGGAAATAAACTGAACTGTAAAAGTGATATAATACGTACAGTTGTGTGAACACTGGGTCATCATGGTGATGTTGAGAAACTCAAAGCAGATAGGACATCGGAGGAGAGTGTCAATGCTCTGATGCACACAAAAATATAACGTTACAAGATCTAATATCAAACAAATCTGCATATCCCTCCTGACAACTGGAAATCTATGACACTGCGCTTCGTGATATGTTCTCAATGATGTACAAGAACATGCAATGCAATTGATTCTGTTCAATTTCATGGAAGCAGTTGTCATGAAACAAGAACATAAGCGCATTGGTGTTATATCTAGTCAAACAACAACTGAAAACAGAAAAACAACAAATGAGCTGCAGTGCGGTTACTCTTATAACGTTAACGTTACACATGTAAACAGTAAACAACACATTCGTAGCGGATAAACTTGGTTTTAACAGGGCTAACGTCAAGTAAAGTTGAAAATGTGAACGTACTTTGAGACATGACAGGTTCGGCGGTAAGTCCACTTCATTTAGCTGAGCCATTTACGCAAATCCCTGTGCTGTTATTATCTTTAGTACGATAAAAAAAAATCTGTACAAAATAATTAGAACTCTAGCTCTCTAGATAACAACAACAACAATAAACTCCCGCGCATCGCTAAACACTTCCTACAAAATCGTCACTTCCGGTTGAAATCTCGTAACGTCAGTATGACGTCTGGAAAAAATACCAACATAAAACTAATAATGGTTTTTTGACAGAAAATTTGACTGACATGATGATTTTACTAAGGAAGCAACACTTGCAAAAGCCAGATGTTAAAGTAATAAAGATTAAAGTAATAAGGAACATAATCCTTAAATTAGAATACAATGCGTTTTAAAATGTAAATATAAAAAATAATTTATGCTTTAGACATAAATGCGCTTCTTTCAAATAATTCATATATTTATTATTTTTTTAAAAGGCCTTTGTTTTGTCATGCTGGCCCATCTATGATCTTTTGATTTAAAACATTTGAAGTGGTCAAGCCACATTTTAATCCTAAAAACCTAGGGCTCAAACATACAAGTAACTTATATTGTTCATGAACGTGTTTCCATAATAATACAATCATAAGTGGATACAGTAAGCACATAAAACAGTTCAACATGGAGATAGATGGAAACAAAAACCAAAGTTTTCTACTACCCCTGTTTTACACATAAGTGTGTAATTTACTCAAATGCATTTCCTTTTATATATTTAAAATGACTTGCCGATTTGCAGATAGAAAAAAATACATTGTAAATAGTTTGACAGTAAAAGTGAGGCTGCACATCACACAGAGTGTCAATAAACCAAATCAGTAATCATAACGCGAGACGCTAGGTGCTAGGTGTGAGATTGAATGAATAAGTAAGTTCCATATATGCAGGATTCAGGATTCCTAATAATCAGGATTCCTTTATCTTGTCTCTCTGAATGTCAATGCTAAGGGGGAAAAGTAGATATAGGCAAATACAATCTATGGTTTTAAGGTCAATTTGTTCTGTATGTTTTCTGAAAGGTTAGTGTATACTGTACCAAATAAAGAGATTCAATGCGAACAGGAATTTGTAGAGTAATATTACAGCACGAAAAGAAGAACTGAGGCCAAATCTGCTCAGCGTTATGAACAAAACATAACAGAGTGATTTAGACATGAGTAGGAATAAAGAGGGTTTCATACGGTATTGCAGTAAAAAAAAATGCTACTGCTTACTTTCACATAAAATCACATTAGTGACTGACCTAGGCTTGACTCTGGATAGCCAACATCATCAAACCTAAGTGCTCCAAGCTTGACATGAGTATGGAAAAGTAAAACACACATTTTGATGCTATACGTTCAATTGGATTTTTTAGCTATTTATTTTACATCAATATGATTACAAACCAGGTTGACTGACAAGTCTAAGTATTCATATGTTTCAACCTCCTGAAAGAGGTTATTCTCCAATGTGTACAGGTGCTTCTCTTTGTGGGAATAGTGTGTGGGCAAAATGTAATGGATACCAAAGTGTGACTGCAGTCTTAAATGCCAAGACATGAAAACAATAGGGTTCTCAAATGAACAGACCATGACCACCAGGGTACATTTTAGATTTGGAAGTTTGACATACATTGCTGAACACTACTGTAAAAACCTGTAAGGGTAGAAAAGGGGTGCTTTCACCATTTTATGTACTGGCAGTTACAAGACAAAATGCATTAGATGGTTATTCAATATCCACAATGGGCATTTGACTAAGCGTTCTATATTTATCTAAATAAAAAAAACATTCTATCAAGTGCAAGCACAGTATAGCACTTTATTGACTTCCTAATTTAAATTTGCTGCTATTGTAATAAACTGCTTTTATACTGTTTGGGGGTTCTCATGGGGTGAAGGCAGTAGGTTCATATTTCACATGACTCAGTGTAATCAGGAAGCTCAGCAATGTGCGACGGAGCTGTGTGATGATTGCCGCTACTCTTTGGAAGTTACCAGTAAAACTTATTGAGTTATTGCAACCACCGTTTCCAGTGCCTCATTTAAACCAAAAGATATCACAGCTATGACGATTTGTATAAACGCTGTAACTTTATATTACAGTAGTGTTCTAATATAACGTAATTGCGATTTGGCTCTAAAAAGATTTTTTTAACGAAGATAGCTTGCAATTTTTTTTCCAAGGAAAGAACACATTTAATTGAGAAATTTCACTGTTTTCATTGAGACCAAGCTTCATCTGGAACCTTCAGATAAATCTGGACAATGTTTGTAAAAACATCAAGTTTTTCTTGGAGCATCATGAAGTATTTTTGACACATCTCAGCCTTCAACCTGGCTCTCCCACTAAATAGGACAACTGTGTTGACCAAGTAACACCTCCCCTATCATCAATCAAGAACGGTTGACGCAGGATAACGTCTGTACCTTAGGGCTTCTGTTAAGAAACTGGAAAATGTTATGGAGCCATGGGTAATATGCATAGAGCCAGTTCCAAATCCTTAAAGAGATTCTGTTTCAGTCACTTAAGATTTTTTTTCCATAAGGACAATAACCTTAAGCAAAAAGTAAATAAAGAAATCAACGGCAAAAAAAGAAATGAAATATTTTGAAATGAAACAGGCAGAGCCCAGACTATAATTCAATTGGGGGAAAATATGTAGAATGACCTGAAAATTGCAGATTGAATAAAATCTTGGTACAGTAGTGCAATTATAAGTGAATATTGGGGGTGGAAAATGGAATATGCAAAGACTTGATGATGTAGAAATTAAAGCTTTAGCATAAGTTCTGCCAGGAAGACTTAATTACTGCGTCACATACAGTAATTACCTTCAAATCTATCCAATCACGTCCTTATTCTTACTGTAGAGGTACTTAAACATTTGAGTTCGCAGATGCCGACGCGCGACAACAATCTCTATCCTCCCCACCACCACCAGTATGGTCCTGCCTATACTTCCCGGGGGTTCAGCTGCGCCCCTACCTTCGTCAGACAGGGACGGTGCCTACGCCAAAGAACTTTGTGAATAATTCACCAACTTCATATGAAAATTCATATGAAAGACTTTTATGATACTTAAATTATGCTTTTTAGTCAATTTTTGAGCTTGAGAGACCATGGTCACCATTCACGTCAGAATAAAAAGAGCCTCCTTCCTTACATCTATTTTGCGGTCCATGGGGGAAAAAAATCCATGGCATTTATAGAAAATTAAAGCAGAATCATCCTTTTCGAGCAAGCTATCCTTTAATACAACAGATATCAGAATTGTTGAATCACACAGATGACTTAAATAGCAAAAGTCCCAGTTGTATTTATTATCCTCTGATTGTTGAAGAATAATTATGGAGGTCAATTCACAAACACATGCACATGCTCTCAGGGGACTTGTAAATGTCACAGGCAATCAGTTCTCTGGCTCAATTCATTTCATTAGTCTGACTGATTAAATACCTGAGGATAAACCAATACATCTTCAGTGCTCAATCTCATTAACTAGGATTTCGAATTTGAAGGCAAGATCATTCTTTGCTCACTTAGTTTATGTTTTTGTGGGAGTTTTCATTTGTTTTCCTTGTTTTAGAAGAATTAGAAACACTTTTGGTTTGAGATCAAACAAATAAGACAACTCATGAACAGAGACATAGTGGGATAAAAAATAGGCATTTCTTAGGTTCTGAAAGTCATTATATCACAAAAACAGGTTGCTACCTGCAAAAGCAATTATTTGCATACAAAAATGCTTCTCTCTCACACTACACATGCAGAAACGCTCAATGTTGAAGGTAACCAGATTCTTTCATTGCCTTGGGCTCAGAAGGTGATATTAAACTATTCAGAGCTGTTTCACTGCAAGCAGCAATCGCATTTGGAACAGGATGATGTTCAATTACTAAAAACGACGTCACACAGCAATCTGGTTCATGTGGCTGCTATAGCTTGGGTTTCAATCAAAAAGGCAGCCAAATATTCTGTTACAGCAAAGCACTGCCTACTTACCCTACCAGAATGAAAAAGGACCTAAATGCAGATATACAAAACATATTTTGCTGAAAACACCCTGACACTTTAAAATGCACCATTATACAAGTTTTTTTCCATTAATGCACATTTTACCAAGTATTATAGTTGGTATCATTAAAACATTTAATTAAATTGCAAATAAAAACAGCACATCTCAGGTGATAAATTATTGCAGAACAATGATAAGGATTTTGAATTTGCTAATCCACTGGAGACATATAATACTGATCATGAATACATCATTTTATCAAAACTGGTGCTTTTCAGAATGTTTTGCTTCAGAAAAGATTTTACACTGGAGTGATGACTCATATTTGTCCTTGCTGGATGTGACCCTGTATTTAATATAGTCTGATTCATCCATTCTTTTACCTTCCATATTTTGTCCATAATTTTTTTAAATGAAGGGATGTCAAGCAACCAACTGTTTGATTTGGCAAGCTGAATTGGCGCTGATTGGTCACACAGCCTTGACACCAACAACAAAAGAGTTAGAAAGCATTTTAACTCCTTTTTAAAAGTTGATAAGCATGTGGTTTTTGTTTTTTACAGTGACTGTGTTTGATTATGTGCTGCTAGGTTGCATTCTGTTATTTATAGAAGCCCGTTTCCGGCACAGTTGAGTAAAAAAATATAATTCTGTAAGTCATAATAAAGAAAAACTTTCTCATTATAACGACTTGGTTTCTCATAATAATGACTTAGTAGCTCATCATAATGAGAAACTTTCTTTAAGTTATGACTAAACTATGTCATAATAATGAGAAAATTTCTTGTAATAATGACTTAACTTCTCGTAATAATGAAAAATGTTCTCGTAATAATGACTTAACATCTCATAATTATGAGAAACTTTCTCATAATAATGACTTATTTTCTAGCACTTCTATGTATGCACAAAGCAGCAGAGCAGAAGGGAGTGCCACACTAGCTACATCCGCGTGAAAATGCAATCATGCAAAAGTGTGATTGAGATCACGTTTAGGGAGCCTGTCATCTTCGAGATATTAATAAAATGAGCCAATGCACATTGCGCGCAAGCTTTGCATCTCACACTTCACACTATAAATACGGAAGTGGATGCACACACCATTTATTTTTCACGAGGAGCCGAGTGGAGCCCGGAGTCAGCGGTGGTCCAGAAATAATGGCGACTGGACTATGTCTCTGTTCCCTCCTTCAGGGAACGAGGGTTGCATACATAGCCGAGATGTTCCCTTTCAGTCGCTCACATTCAACGGAATTGACGTGTCGACTGATTGGCATTCCCAATTAAAACGCCACTAGTGTTGCCAACTTCTAGTGCCTAGACAAAAGCCTCCTATCCCCCCGTAATATTGTGGTGAAGATGGGACAGGGCTTAAGCCAGGGAAGTCACTGCTGTTCTGCAAGACCCACTCAGTCAGACTTGGACAACACTGGGAAAGCATGTTCTTTCCGAGGAAATGAAGGCGCTGTGGAAGCCACGTCCTGCCCGAAGGGCTCACCACTCAGTGATGGCAGAGCGGCCTCTGCCAAGGGAAGACACAGGCTCACTGCAGGGAGATCACCGTCGGGATCTCAACATATGGGAACCAGCCAAACACAGGTTCCACCAGTACATAGAAGTGTTAGGCCTGGCATCAGACACTCCGTCACGACTGTTGCTGAAGGGTGTGGAGAAACTCAACACGGTTCGGGCTAAAGAGGAACTCCCTTGGAGCAAGAATGGCGCATGTATCCAGTCCAAAAGAGTGGAATGGCGCAACAAGCCGACACATAGACTTTCTCAGTTTATATATTGTACTGGAACCTAAATAAAATATTTAAATACATGTAATCCTACATTGGTTACCAGGGGAAGCCTCACTATGATCCTCTGATCACCCATCCCACATGGTGCTGTAGTGAGCCGTGTTAATGGGGACTCCACCTTCATGCATGAAGGCGAGTCTCGATTCAAACAACACGATAGTCATGTTCTCACAATGAGAAAGACAAATGGTGCATGCATCTACTTCTATATTTATACCCGGGCTGTGGGGTCCCTAAGCGTGATCCCAATCAGTCGGCATGCCGACTACGACAACTGTGAGAGACTGAAAGGGAACCATTGCTATAAACAACCAAAAATAAGTTATCGTTTTCTCAAATCTCCCCTCCAGCACTGCACCACCATCAACATATAGTAAACATCTCTTCTCAGAAACTGTTCAGAATTTAAATGTGCAGATCTGAGGATATGAGGAGATTATATAAGAGCAGCTCTCAGACAGCCTGTCAGTTTAGAGAAACATAAGAAGTGCGAACGCCTGTTTTTAGGCGCTCTGTATACAGAAATGCAGCTGCTAAATTAAACTACACAGCAACCATATTACAGACAACAGAAATGATAAAACCAAATCATAAAAAACACTTTCTGCAAAGCAGATTATTTCCAAATATGGAGTTTGTAATAGTGCATTTAAAAAATAGGTATTTGTGGCAGTTTTCATGGAACTTGATTATTTCAAATATGTTTTGGCTGAACTCAAGTCATTTACCTGCAGCTCCAGATTAGTCACAGGAATTCATGACCAAAGATGGTAGATTTCAAATCGTGCATTTTGAGGGGTCCAAGTGCAAGTGCATTGAGATGAATGGGAATGATAATAGGTTTCTTCTCTTTTTCTTTCATTTTACAGACTTTCTGGAATGACATGCAAAAGGAGTCAACATCAAGTCACTATTCATAACAACAAAATGAAGAAAAGCAATATAATAAAAACTGTCAAATTGTCAACTAATATTACATTTTCATTTCCCAAGTGCATGCTTGGTAGAATGCAAATGAGACTTTATTTTTCAGGATTTCTTTAATGTATAATAGCAATGTTAGTGGAAGTTGGTTTGGCCTTACTGTTCTGTAGCTCTTCTCTTGTGCATTTCGATGCAAACCGAGCACAAAGTCATCTTTGGCTACTGCATGAGCTCTTAACCTCTTAGACACAGACTTTTAAATATGTGATTGGATGTTAAGTGAGCAATTAAACTATTGCTTAACCTTACCTCCACATTTATTTCACTAATGAATTGTAGAATAATAGAGTAATTAATACGGTAAGAACCAATTGGTATTCTTAGAAAGGATGAATTTTAAGCTTTCAAAGCATGAAATCCAACACAGAATTTCAACCCAGAATTCATCTGTATTGTCATCTCTAAATTCTGGTGTTGAAAAAGAGAAAGTCCCAAAAAAATCCTATGAAGAATTAAGACGAGGTTAAAGACTGAATCCAGTATGAAAAGCCAGTAAGCACATTCAAGTAATTGAAATTACTGTATCTGAATATCAAAGTAATTGTATGATAATTGTATGTATATGAATATGTAAGTCCTGTTTGTTGTGTCACATAATGAACTAGATAGTTCAAACAAGTTATATGAGGACAAATTTCAGTGGCATTTATTTGAAGGATAAAAGGCAAAAGGAAATGACCAGCTCAGTCCTTATGATTACATGAATCCTTTTGAAGCTCACTTGTAAAATTCTTAAATGTCAGGTCAATGAGCACATAATACAGCGTTTGCTTCGTCTCCTACACAGTGATCAGTTTCATATGACAAACCATTATATGTGAGTCATAAATTACAACTGTTCCAGGTTTTTTTCAATGATTGAATAGCAGTGCTAAATGCAGACAATATTTTACTTTAGCTTGCTTTCACTCTGTTTTCCAAGGACACACTCCATTTTCTTTAACACTCAGGTAATATCTTCACATGGAACATTTCGCATCAATGATGCAAAGAAAAAAAACACAAGGATGATAGTAATTATCCCAAATATGTTTTGCTTGCCTCATTCGGCCTCAGTGCGCTCTTCTATGCATTTTTATTAGCTGCAGCAGTGTGTAATTTGGCTCCCGGAGTCGCTTACAATTTGCATTAGCAAAGATCCAATGTCCTCATGGTACTTATTTGTAAACATGGGCAGCATCACCAATGCGTGCTGGCAAAAATTGGACTTGCAACATTTTTGGACTCCACAGAAAATATTTAATTGTTTTGGACTGTACCAAAAAATCATATTTCAGTAATGCATATTTAATGCATTATAATGCATTCAAAATATTGCATATCCATATATGTGCCTTTGTTATTCTTAAAAAAAAACAGAATACTCTATAGTTAGAGTATTAGCACAAATAATAGCAAAAAAAACAAATGGTAACACTTTACAATAAGGTTCATTAGTTACTACATTATTTAACATTAACAAAGAATGAACAATACTTATACAAATCTAGCTGTTAATATGTTGGTCATGTTAGTTCACAGTGCATTAACTAATGCTTAACAAGATTTTAATAAAGTATTAGTAAATGTACTGTAAACTAACATTACCAACATATTAACAAATGCTGAATGAACTAACGTTAACAAAGAATAACAAATACAGTAACAAATGGTTATTTAATGTTAGTTAATGCATGAACTAATGTTTAATAAATGAACCTTATTGTAAAGTGTTACCAAAAAAACAATAGCTAAAACATTTTTTTGGTTTTGCTTTTCAAAAAGGAGTTAAGTTAACATGAAATAATGCTTGCGGGCCTGGCCCATTTACTTTTCAATGTTAAGTATTTAGGAGTGAAATTGTTTGCAAATATGAACTATTTGCTTCTTTCTGAAGCTCAATAGTCATCCGATTTTTCCAAAGCCCCATTCCTGTTTTTGCTGTGCTCTATCACCCCACATCACCTTTAGCCAGAGCCTGGCATTTAGGAACAGATTTCTGCTGGATTATGGGTACACGCACATCCCTTATAGCCACTGATGCCCACTCAGAGAGGCAGTCTATACGGCACCCCCAGAGAGAGATTTACAGAATTAAAGTCTTGCTGTCTCCAGACTTCACCAGCATAGGCAGACTATTTTGGACAAATAAACTTGATGGTCCCTTCAGAACAGCATGGATTTTAAAGACAAGTTCCTCTTTAGACAAGAGGAATTGGCATCTGCTGTGACATTTTGCTATAAGTGCACAGTTCTGGAAGGGTGCAAAGTGCAGACATATTTTTCCTTTTTATGGTTTAAAATACACAGCAATTAAACCTCTCAGGAGTCACTTATAATGCTGCCAAGACGAGTAATGTGCTAATTTGCCTTTCAGGTTTACATTGACATTTACCACAGTCCAGGGGTGTAAAAAGGACAGAAAAAATCATTGGGTACTGACTGTGTTATAAATGTAGGCCTATTTAAACAGCAAAATCTCTTGGCAACGACATGGTTGAAAGTATTTTTCCCCACATTAAGGCTTAAATATTATCATATTTACTTAGTTTTACAGACTGAGATGGAAGAATTACTCATTAAAATGATGCAGACACCTTGTAAGGGTCCAACCTTTAAATAAAACAATAGACACTCGTTAGCCATATATCATTTTTGGACAACTAAAACTTTCCAGCATATGTATATATATATTATATTAAACAATGAACATGACCATGAGACCAAAGATTGTCAGAATATACACTACCGGTCAAAGTTTAAGATCGGTAAGATTTTTTATGTTTTTAAAAGAAGTTTCTTCTGCTCACCAAGGCTGCAATTTTTGGATAAAAAAATACACAAAAAACACAGTAATATTGTGAAATATTATGACAATTTAAAAAGACTTTTTTATGTTAATATATATATATTCAAATGTAATTTATTTATATAATTTTCAGCATCATTACTCCAGTCTTCAGTGTCACATGATCCTTCACAAATCACTCTAATATGATGATTTTATGCTCCAAAAACATGTATGATTATTATCCATGTTGAAAACAGTTTTTTAAATTTTTATTTCAGGATTCTTTGATGAATAGAAAGTTCAAAAGAACAGCATTTATTTAATTAGAATCTTTTCCAACATTATAAATGTCTTTACTGTAACTGTTGATCAATGTAACTCATCCTTGATGAATAGAAGTATTGATTTCTTTATTTATTTTCCCCAAAAATAAAATACAAATTCTTACTGACCCCAAACTTTTTAAAGGGTAGTGTTTAATGTAACAAAAGCTTTCCATTTCAGATAAAAGCTGTTCTTTTGAACTTTCTATTCATCAAAGACATCCTGAAATAAAAATGTAAAAAACTGTTTTCAACATGGATAATAATCATACATGTTTTTGGAGCATAAAATCATCATATTAGAGTGATTTGTGAAGGATCATGTGACACTGAAGACTGGAGTAATGATGCTGAAAATTCAGCTTTTTTAGAGGAATAAATTACATTTTAATATATATTAACATAAAAAAGTCATTTTAAATTGTCATAATATTTCACAATATTACTGTGTTTTTTGTGTATTTTTTATCAAAAAATTGCAGCCTTAGTGAGCAGAAGAAACTTCTTTTAAAAACATAAAAAATCTTAACACTTAAACTTTTGACCAATCAGTGTATATTATACAGTTGCTGAGGCTTTGTTAGAATTAAGTTGTGATGATTAGCAAAATTAAATTATGTCTAAAGAGATTTTCTTTCTTATTTTTGGTAAACCAACTGAGTAAAATCAAGTATTCAGTTAAAAAAATGTGTGTATAATGAAACAACTGAAGTAACTTCTGCTGTTCTTGGCACACTTTGTCTAACTGTGACCAGTCTGTGACTAAGTGACTGGTGCAAGCTTATCACAGTTTAGCTTTAAGTATAGACAAGAAAGTTCTTTCAATAAGATGTCCACTGTCTGAAGTCAAACCACCACTCAAAGTATTTGATCATCATTGAAATAAGCCCTCTCTGGAATCCGCTCCCTTTATCTGTTGTGTGATCTGTCTCTTGCTTTGGGCTCTGTAATGAGGTACTGTATCTGAATCCGTTGAGTGCATGTGAAATACAATGCAGTGAGCCATCTGCCAAACTGCACTAATTCAGACTGATTGCACCAGCATTAGCAAAATGCACAAGCAAGTATAAATGCACAACCGTTACCGTAGTAGCAGTACTGTGACAGACAGCATCACAACTTCCTGCAGGTCCGTATAAGGGTTTGAATGCTGAAATGACAGGCAAATGTGTTGGTGAGAATAAATTGACAGAATTCTAATTAATAATACTTTACATGATGAATTAGACAATTTAAGGTAATATTTCACAAAAATGTAAATTCTGTCATCCTTTACTCTCCCTCATGTTGCTCAAAATGATTTCTTTCAAGCAGATTTCACCCGGTAAGTCATTATTCACACACAATCTTGCCTTACCAACTGATAAAAAGTTGAACTTAAACGGATAGTTTCCCAAAAAATTCAAATTTGCTGTTAATTTATTCACTCTCAGGCCATCCAACACTCAAAAAAAATGAACTAGAAAGGCTTGTGTGCATACACTTTACATACATGTGTTTTTTAGACTTTTTTTCTATGAAGGTACAAAATCCTAACGTGTTGTCTAAACACAAACCATTTACAGTATATTAAGTAAAAAAATTCTTACGTCCAGAGGGTGGCAGTATAGTGCGAGTCAACTGCCATTTTGCCCGAACTTAATTTGATTGTGTTCAATCTGCTTAAAGAGTAACTAAACCCCTTGTCAGAGCCTGACTCCACCCACTGGCAATATTTGAAAAATGCTGAAAAAGTGGGCAGACCCCAGCGGAGATGAGAGGACGAAATAGATGCTAAAACACTCGATCCTTATCGTTTTCAATGCTCGCAATTCCAATTCCTGACTCGCTACAGTGGTTTTGACGAAACAGGCTGGTTTTTATACTGCCAAGAGCGTGGTGAGCTGAAACCTGCGTACGTCACGAAGTGCGGAACATCCAATAGGATAATTCAACTGCAGTAGCCACCGTTCAACCTGAAGAGGGCAGCACTAAGACGTTTTTACACCATATATTGTAGAAATAAAACACTTTATACACAAATGTCAAAAAGTTTCGCCTCATAAGACCTCAATGACTCATAAGGAGCCATGGTTATTCATTTTGTCTTGCTTGTTTGTAACCATTGACTTGCTTTATATGTAATGATTAAAGGGCGGGTTCACTGCTCTTTTTCTTTGCATGATTGTGTTTATGGGGTGCAATATAACATGTATCCGTGGTTATTCTTTTTTTTAAAGTCTTATTTTTCATAAATTTCACCTTTATTGTCAGCCGCGCTTTCCCCTGTCCCCTGCACGAGCGGATGACTTCCTGAGTCTATGAAAACACTCCCTCAGAATGACGTAGTGGGCTCAGATTGGTTCGTTTGGGCCGGTGTGTTGTGATTGGCTAAACTGTCGCTCACGTTGTCCGGAAGATTAACGCCCATGACCTTTACGGGCGAAACGGGCGGGCATGCCAAAGGTGGATAGCATAGACGGTGGATACACGTAAATAATGATGTGGAGACTGCAGTATCAGTGAGGCAGAATCAGACCGAGAAAGCCGCGATGAATCGAGTCAAGCAGAACCTCACCACACACGGCTCTTAATAAAGGTTTCTGAATGATAATTTGCTTCATTTTTTAACTTAATACACGTTTGATTTACACAATAGCATCTGACTGGCAACGATAGCAACTGACTGGCTAACTAATGTTAAACACAAACAGCGTTTGCAGGTTTACGTTCTTGATCAAATCGAAAATAAAGTCATAAAGCATATATATATGAAAAATACATTTACAACATTAGTACTTATACAAAATTCAGGTCCATAATGTTTGTACGCGTTTGCCGTTGACACAAAATAGCCTAACTAGTAGCCCCATAAAGCCTACAAAGCCAGCGCTAGCATTTGAAAAAAAAAACACAACGCTACGGCGGGAATTATACATGCAAATACATTTAAAATGATGAAGTCTTAGCTTACTTACAGTGTGGCCCAACAACTGCTGACTGCTTTAACTGCTGGTTTTAAAGCTGGATCTGCTTCATGATTCCAGAAACAGTTTCTTGTTTACGTTAATCCGGTATTGAATTCGTGGAGATTCTGGAAGCTGTCTCTCGTAAATGCGCAGCACAGAGAGCTAGATTACCATCGTCACTTTCAGGAATATAATCAAACACAAATTGTATCCATTGTTGTCGAAGTATAGTGTCCGTGGGAAGCCCGAAACACAGAAGACCTGACAGCTGCGTGAACAACACACTCGACGCATGCCCTTTCCTGCATATTCCGGAGGGAGTGGTTGATGCAAATGTGTGGGTTAGTGACGTACCATAACCCAGATGTAGTCCAAAACGAGTCGTTTTTGTAGGCAATTTTACTTCCTGATTTTTAAAAGACGATATCTCTGCTTACACTAAACTTTCAGTGCTGCAACTTTGCAGATCCTCTTCATGCACCAATAGCAACATTACACACTATTTGAAATCAAAAAAGTGAAATTGCAGTAAACCCGCCCTTTAAGGATCACGGCTTCAGCTAAATCTTCTTTACTGTTCTACAGAACAAAAAAAAACATCTTCGATGGCCTCATGGAACAGAAATGACATCTTTGTGAAAGCTTCATGTAAGGTCTATGAGAACAATGGGACATTTGAAAATCCATTTTCCATGCATTTTGATCCACTTAAATGTGTCAATGAAAAATAAAGTAATTTTGTTGCCTCAGTAAAGATGAACAAGAGAAGTAATAGTCAGCATCTCTCCAGAGAGCAGATATGAAGACACTGAACCAACACACTATTTCATTATGTGATTAAAGCTGTCTCTTGAAAAAAATCATGATGACATGGAACTCTAACAGAGTGATGTATAATAAATCAATTTACTGCTCCGCTCACCTCACACTATCTCACATTGGTCTAAGCTTGCATGCATTACAATGACATTCTACAATTTCTGTTATGTCGGCTCCACCTTTGCCAAAAACAACACATTTATAATCTTTTTTGCATGCTATTTTTGATACCCTGCCAATAAACCTTCAGAGTGGTTTGTTTTGTTATTGTTAATTTTTGTCCTTTTTTATCCTTCTCTTTTGTGTTTCTTGCCCTTCTCTGAACTTGGAATCTAAATATGTTGCCAGATCCCATAAACATGACAGAACATAAATATATATCAATAGACAAAGATGAAGAGATGTCTAAAATTATCGTTTTCTCAGGAAAAAAATATGTTCCCAAGGCCCTGGCTCACAAAATGAAGCAGCTCCCATTAGAATATGGCTGAGTAGAAAATGTAATCTCCTAGATTTTCTAAGGGGGACAAAAATTTTAAGTGTTAAGTGTTTAATGTGATATTCATGAAATTGTTTTCTGTACGGTTCCAACGATCACACAATCTAAATACAGGAAATATACCTAATGCATTTGAATATCAAAACTGATACTGTTATTCCTGACTTTTAATTAAAGCATCTGGAGAAAATATAGGCACTTATTCTTTTTCTCTCAAACAAACAAAACACACCATCTATCACATACAGTTTTTACAGTCCTTGGATTTCACAATCTCCTTTTAAATTATGCAATTCTGATGGCAATTTTCCTCAAACGTTTTTTTATCAGCGCAGTAACTGCCAGCTGTTCATTTGCCCCAATAAAGTAAAAATGAAAGGCAGTAAGACATAAATATAGTGTTTATGTCAGACATGTTCTGACATAAACACTAACAATTAATTTTAATTACAGTGAATGTCCTCATTTGCTTGCTTAACGTCACAGAGAAAAAGCAAAATTAGAGAAACTTTCACAATCATCCTCTTGTAATTATTAGCAGTTGTACACAGATTAACAATGTGGATTTAAACCAAGCCATCCTATTATACAGCTGATGTATTGATGGGAAAATAGCATTAAATAATTCAAGATACATTGAACCGATACCTCAAAGTGTACCTAAATTACTTACTGTAAATCATGTAGATTCATTCAGATTTATTGAGTATAAATGGTTCACTCGATTGTTTTATTGGGATTTTGATAAATCAACCCGATCACACTAAATGCGTCTCTATAGCACGCAGTGTGTTTATCGTGCAATTTATATGCAAAAATGTGTTTTTACATGCTTAGGATACGCATGGGTTGGTTAGGGTACAGTAGGTTTAGTTGTGATGTGGGGTGCGTGTGTATTATACGTTTGGGTAGAATTAGTGGTGTGGGGTGTGTGTTTTCCGCATTCTCCTCCTTTAGCATCATATAAAACGCTATATGTCAAAACCGCATATCAAATGCACGCGAAAACTGCGTATCATATGCATGTAAAAACTCATTTTTCACAATTACCATGCGTTTTCAAACGGTTTTGCCCAAAAAGGTCACGCCTCTTACCATAAATTGGAAAAGCATGTGCTGATTGTTATTGTAAAAATGTCAAAAATATTGCCATATCAATTTGAGCCTGAATCAGACCTAATGAACATAAATGAAGAGAATCGATTAGAATCTGTTCAAACACGACTTTTGCAGGATGTTTCACAGTGGTAAGCTGTTTATTTAGTAGTTGACATACTTTTAATTGGTTAAATTGTAATGTTAAATGTTACAAACTGTCGAATTAACGATAGTGTTGTTGAATTCTTAAAATAATTAGTCCATTGTTTATTTCTAGTTACACGTGTGCACCAGAAGTACAAAAAGTACTGTAACACCTCCTAATTAAATCATTTTTGTAGTGTAAAGTTCTTTTGAAATTGTTTTCATCCAAACAACTTTATATAAATATACTTCATATTTACGATGAATATAGCCCTACAATTTGTGTAAAAGAAATCGTTGCCATGCATTACAATTTATTTATAAAAAGTTGATTGTTACATGACTGCACATTCAATTATTACTGCCTCCTTTATTTTGTGTATTCCCAACCCGATCTCACCAGAATTCGTACGAATTTTACGAGGTGGCTAATTCGTAACAATTCGTACGACCTCACTCGATACGAATTAGTAAAATTTTTGCTAAATCGTACATATTTTACGAATTGCCCAATCGCGAAAAACGGTACCTTTAAGGAAAGAGTGCTGTTATTTTCAAACAGTTTTATGTAAGGACCAATACCTGGAACCAGTCATGGAGGAGGATCTTGTTCAAATCAATCCGCTTAGCTGGATTCCTTTCCATGCATGAAGAGATCAGATCTCTGCATTCTGTGAAGAGGGAGAGAAAATTGTAAGAATGCATTACAATTAATTAACTATATGTGCAGAGGTCACATGATTCCAATAATGAACCTTGATTTTGAATTTTATTAAATTGAAATTCAATTCAAATGCATTGAAATTCAAATTACAAAATACAAACCTTTCGTGAATCAGACAAACGGATGCCTTCGTAAACACGTCCATATGATCCTGAACCAAGCATTTTCATAGTTTGATAGATGTCCCCTGTTTAAAAATAAATAAAAAAGAGGGATTAGGATGAGAATGACAATGTCCAGAAACATATGTTAAAACTGAGGTAGGCTACTTTTTGCACATTTTATGAGGTATATTGGGGCTTGTGAAACTGACCTTTCTTTCCCTTTAAACTGAAATGGAGAATTTCATCCTCATTCTTCCATGAAACCCCATCCGATGTCGAAGCCGAGTTGTTCTCCTCAGTCGTAGATGGCACAATCAGAGAAGGACTGCTGTTCTGTTGTTTGCTGATGCCCCTTTGCTCTTGACTGGGAATACCTTTTTCAGCATCCTGCACAGTGGTGAGAGACGACACACAGGTGTGCCAGCTGTACACTGAATTGGTGTCAATGTTGCTGTTCTGTTCAACTTCACCATCAGAGCATCTCTCAGGCAGTTGGTCGCTGTCATTTCTGCACTGACTCTGTTGGACTTCGGTGGAAGTTTTCTTGGATTTCCGAGAAAAAGCCCATATAAAGAACCTCCCTTTCTTCTTCTTTTCTACTCTGACTCCTTGGTGACATAGATGCAGCAGCATCTTTATCTACAACATAATTGTGAGATTGTAGCCCAAGACTGGGTTTTTCTAAGCGTGTAAAGTACTATAATGTATGGCGAAATACCACAGCAAGTGCTTGGCGCAGTAATATCATCACTCATGAAAAATCCTCTCTCTCTGATGATATTACTGCACTGAGTCCATAGATATACATGCGCCAAACATATATGTAATCAGTAAAACCACTTGAATGGTAGACAGAGTTTACTATAGAAAAGCTATAGGCTCGCCTCTACAAGCAGACACCACAACCCTGGAAAAGGATGTACACATTGATTCAGAAAAAAACTCACATTGATTGTCCAGTTAAAGCTCAGAAGAATAAGACATTTAATTTAGCCAAAATAACTGCATCATTTGGCTCACAATAAGAGCATAAACATAATAAACAAACATTCGCTTTACTTGTTTCATTCAAATAATAAAAAATTGGCTCTGTTCACTGGCCCTGGCATGATGCTCCGCAATTTAAATGCTGGTTTATTTTACAGAGCACGGATCTAGTCAAAATGTTTACAGAAAGCTGCCCAGAATGTTGAGTTGTTGCCTAAGAGGCAGCCATCATATTAGCACCCCTAGAATAAGGGCTGAACACACACACAGACTCACTCTACTGAACACACGCAGAGGTGGACAAAACACAATTTCCATATTTGAGTGAGAGAACAGATACAACTGGTCAAATATTACTCCTTTATAAGTAAAAGTTGTAAAGGCCAATTTTTACTTAGTTTTTAAAAGTATCAAAAGTAAATGTCAATGCATTGTTTTATTATTGTTGCATTGTTGTAATACTTACAGTACCTTATGCCTCTGAATCTATGCCTTCCTATCTACACTCATATCAATATCTAATTTATTTCTAGAATGATTGAATTTGAGATTGAATAAGTGCACTCAATAACGTCCACAATGGTTCCAGACACCCAAATGGCTGTTCCCTCAAATTAAAGTGTCTATGAAAGGTTTTGTGGCTTTTAGTATGAATATGTTACTGTTATACGCTAGTGTGTGCCAAAACAATGACAAAATTCACATTTAAATGACCAAATCCAACGTTGAAAATGAAAATCAGGTTAATGTTAGAATCCAACATCAGTCAGTTTCTGACGTCAACTCCGACTTTCATTTCCAACCAAAAGGCAACCCCTGCAACCAAAATCATCCCCTGACTGATGACTGACAATAATAATATAACTCAAGGACCTTGACATAAATGTAGTGGAAGTTAAAGTAAAACGTTTCAAGAAAAAAATAATACTCAAGTAAAGTACAGATACTCAAAAAGTACGGTACTGTAGTAAATGTACTTTTACTGTCCACCTCTGCATTCTTGCACCTCTTTTGAGGACATTCATTGAAACAAAGCAATCTCTAGCTCCTTACCCTACCTGCCTTACCTCCAACACGACTAACTGCCTAACCCAAACCCTTACTTTTAACCTAATTATAACCTTATCCCTATGTCTTGACCAAACAGACCTTTAAACTGTCCACAAACATTTTAATGTGTGGTTTACGGGACTCTCCATAGGTCTATAGGTTTTTATACTGTACAAACTGTTTATTCTATCTCCTTACCCCTAAACCTACCCATCATAGAAAAGAATAAACAGTTTGTGTGTCATCCTAAACCATGTTTACATTGTAAGGCCGTCATCAAACACATGTGTCCTCATAAACCATACAAGAACACACACAATCAGTGAGATTCAGGGAGGCTTCTATAGCCACGCCCCCTGCAGAATTGTGAACGCAGAGGTAAATTAAGCCAATTCAAACCTTAAACAAAGAATGAATTGGAACCTTTTTGCAGCCATACTCATCCCATTAAAATGCAAGTGGTTATTTTCATTCCTTGCTTCCTAAAAAGCAATTTAATTTGGAGTTGTTCTGATCATTCTGAAATTAGAGCGGTTGCATTTTCAGTAGACTGGAATGCATTATACATAAGGCGTAGGTTGTAGCCTAGGCCTACTATTCTTCCCTGGTGTTGTGTGTTGATCTTGAATGTCAGTTTCACATTGTTTTGAAGGGTTCTTGCTCTGTCTGAACATTTATCCACCCTACCAAGCCCTGCTGTCATAACACTTCATACTTCACAATCACAACAACAGAGAGGAAACGCTTTATTTTTTATAGAAAGAATCGAGTGCAAGGCAGCAATACGAGGATGCCCTAAACATATCATAAGATAGATGTGTGTTACCTATTCATAAACATAAGAGGAACAGCCCATAATTGTTGCATTATTCATGATGTTATTATCTACAAAAACATTACAAAGGCAAGCATTGTAGGCTATGCTCTTTGACAGTTTTATGTAATAAATAGTTACTATACTATCATTCAATGAACATGTTATAATTGTCTAATACATTTAATATTCTTTGTGACAATTTAACTACATATATAACAGTGTAAAATAGCCTACACCAATACGTTTTTAACAGCAAGCAATACAAATGTGTGACGTTATCCCATACAAACAGTAACCACAAAAAACATACTCGGTTACTAAAGCCTTGTTCACACTACATGATTTTAAAACCTCGAGCTGATGTGCGGTTCACACTATACTATATATACATGACTTGCTCTCTGTGAAATCAGGAGTGATCAAGTTGTTTTGCCGTTCACACCACATAACACAACGTGATTGACCCACAACAGGAGGTGACACACTACACGAGTTGACAACGCACTACATAGAGATACAACCACGATCGGATGATAAGAGCAAATCATTTGTGACTCAATGAGAGCTGTTTCAGTACTATGATGCGATCTAAATCCTGAAAATAATCAAATAAATAACAAGTTGACAACAACTCTGTCACCCAATCGATTCTATCTTGTCTTCAAACCAGGTTTTGTCACGAAAAACCACGCAGTAAAACGAACCAGAAATGACGCAAAAAGCATGTGCGCCAATACCCAGTGAAGAAGAGAAGAACACAACACGCGAATATCGATCAGACAGAAACTAGTGTTGCACACTGTTTGCGCGATGATTTGCTGGAGAAGAAAAAAATGCTATGATTGGCTGTACTCACGACATCACTGAGGTTGAGTTACGCGACGGCTCTGGATATCTAGCATGCTAGATATTTCTGGGCCCGGCGACGGTCTGCGAGCGAGGTGTCTGCGAGCGTTCTCGCAGCATTGTTGGCTCTTTCATACTGACAGATTAGCAAGCGTTCATCGGGCATAAATCAGGCTTAAAATCCGGTAGTGTAAACTTGGCTTAACGTAACCTCGATTCTCTCAGAGAGAGAACAGTACTGCGTAATATCTTATACTAGGGCAAAACTTCTTTTCCACGAGATACTGAAGCTAAAAATTATCCTTAGTTTTGAATAGGGGATTATCACGCTTCCGGGTTTCATGGGCGGGATTTGTCAACTTTGTGCATGTCCACTTCCGACGCAGTTCAACAATGCCTGAGATGAATGCTATTTATGTCACTGCTCTGTTCCACTTTGTAAATCTAACCAACAACGCCAACCCTACTTAAGTTTTCATGGATTCCCGACTGAATTGAGTACAAGGAAGAAGTGGATTAAAACTTTAAAATAAAACAAGGTAGCACGTTTGTTTGCAGCCGGCACTTTAGTGAATCAGACTAATTTACCAGGGATGCTGTATAAATAAACTTAGTGTAGTCCTTCATCAGTTCGCCAGCGAGATCGGTGATACAACGGAAGTGGCAGTGCACAAAGATCGCTGAATCCGGAAGTACTGCGTATCAGCGTGATAATCCCCTATTAATGTAAAAAGCATTGCAGAAACATGCAGACATAGGGAGGATTGCTCACGTGCCTATTGGCTGTCCTGTGGCAACTGCAGCAGCCTATCGAGAGTCCCTTCGTGATGTCAGATCCAATGGGGGCACTTTGCGCACACTATGTCACGTCCCGCCGAGACAGGCGTGGCCTGGGCTTATAAATTCAGCTCGATGGGCTGATATTATCTGGTTTTTCATTGCCGAAGCGAACCAGAGCGTGTTGCAGATACAGCAAAGATACGCATTCCCTTTTCTAGAGAGAACCGAGGTTACTTTAGTAACCAAGTATGTCTCTTCCAAGAGGTTCTCTCATACTGCGTAATATCTTATGCTAGGGGAACACAGTGTAAAACATCGTACATGCTGGGATCCAACACCAAAGTCCCAAGGGCAGATGCCCAGGGCTCATGTAGTGCATAAACACCAGGGACTCACGAGAGTCTGAGAAGAGAAGCTAGAAGTGTTATTCCCAATAAGTATCCTAATGGAGCTAATCACATCAACAGTGTTCCACACAGTCAGGTTGAAAATGTTCGGCCTGAACTGGGTAACAGCTATATGGGTCTTACTCATTCCCCATGGAGTTATTTTGTCTATCAGCGAGCAGTGCTCAAGCGGTTTCAGTATTCTGAGCCGAAGCAATGAGGCAGACAGTACTGATCTTTAGATCGAAAGTAGTTTAGCCTGTAGGGCGAGAACCTAGGTTATAAAACCTTATAAATGTAGAAGGGGAGGCCCAGCCTGCCAGCATACAGAAATCCTGCAAGGTAATCCCACTAGACCAAGCCCACGACGAGGCCACGCCTCCTGTGGAGTGCACTCTGACACCCAAAGGACACTGCAAGCCAGTGTTGTAGTTCGAGACCAGCTCAGTCTGAGTCCCGACTCCCAATATGTTCGAGTACGAGTCAATTCCGAGTCAAAATGCACACGAGTCCATGACAAGACCGAGTCCATTAAAATATGGAGTCCGAGTCTCGAGTGCACAACACTGCTGCAAGCCTTTAGAAGTGTATGATTGATGCCAGTGCTATGGCATCAACTATCCATCTGGATAGGTTGTGTTTTGATGCGGCTAGTCCCTTAGAACATCCGCTGAATGACCAGGGGTCAGCACAATCTGACAGCGAGTCCAGTTCTGTGCCCAGAAAAGATATTCTCTGACTGGGAGACACTGAACTTTTTGCCCAATTGACTCTGAGACCTTGATTTTTTGAGATGTTCGAGTAAAATGGTCCTGTGTTCTATGAGCTCTGAGTTCTGATCGAGCTATAATCAGCTAATCGTCCAAGTAGTAATCGACTTGGCACGAGCCACAGGAACAAGGCATCTTTAAAAAGACGCTTGCTCTTTTAGATAGAGTGCGAGTCGCAGTGGTGAACACGCTCTCGCGAAGTAAAGTATGAAGGCCAGTGGCTTCAGATGCAAAGGCTTGTCCCGTAGAAGGCTTTTTCTCAGACGGCATGGATTCTTCACTGCGGATCCAGCGATGCATGAGCTTCGCTGGAGAGATGAAAAATCTGATTATATCAGCCCATTGAGCTGTATTTATAGGGCCACGCCCGCCTCAGCGGGACTTGACGTAGACCCATTGGATCTGACGTCACAAAGGGCCTCTCTCGAGCTGCATTTGCCATAGGACAGCTAATAGGCATGCGAGCCGTCTTGCCAATGTCTGCATGCTGCCGCAACGCATTTTACATTTATTCAAAATTAAGGATTATTTTTTACCTCAATATCTCATGGAAAAGAGGTTTCCCCAAGTGTAAGATATTACGCAGTATGAGAGAGCCTCTTGTAAGACACGGTTAATATTTAAACTATGGTATAACCATGCACAAAATAACCATGTTTTGCTACACAACCATACTGTAGTTTAAATATGGTATTTGTAGTGAAACTGTGGTTGTACAAATGGAAATCAACAAGCCAAATAAAATGGATAGCTTACTTACACTTTTACTATAATAAAACCATGGTTCATTTTTGTAAGGGGTGATTTGTCCTCACAATGTCTTCAAAACAGGGAAGAAGGAAGCATGTTGAAAGGAGTGACTGAAAAGGAGAGAGAGTTATATTGTTCATGTTTACGTCTTGTTTACTAAGAGTCCCTCAGGTGTAACATATGGGATTTTGTTTATCTGCACTTCATGCCTGATTGGCTGCCTATATAGCATTATGACAAAAATTAATAATTGATTGACCATGTAGCCTATTTCGCTTTTGCACTCAGAGAAAATTAAAATGCACTTTGAAAGACACCAGACTTACTGCGGGCTTAATGGTTTCCATTTATTGTCAGTTTTGACCACATTTGGTGTCACAAATAATAACCCATACAAAAATGTTCTGTATAGCAAAGACTTCATTCGTTCGACTACCTTCTAGAGCCCATAGTTCTCTTGCCATCTAGTGGCCGGACTCAGTACTGCAAAAAGGTGCAGCAAGCGCACTACATTCCAGTAGGCTAAATACATTGAGAAATCTCATGAAAACTAAACGAAAAACGTAAAAAAAATAATGTCCCATTAGATAACCTTAGCTAATTTATTTAGTAAAACTGTTAATTGTTAGATCAAGTCATCTATATATATATATATATATATAGTAATAAGAGTATTAAGAATGTGTTTATCAAATATTTACATTGTTGCTCTTTGGGCTGAATAATGTGCCCAAATAAAAATGTGTGTTGCATTATTCCGAATAAAAACATTAAATGGCATATAGTCAATCAATTTCAACTAAAATGAAAAAAAAGACAACAATTAAATCTAAGGTTAAAAAAAGTATTTATTTGGACTTAAGAATGGTTCACATCCAAACAGTGGGATGGTGTAGGATAACATCACAGAGGGGTAATCCAACCATTCAAACACTCATTTAAGAACAGCATCACTAGACAAAATGTGTTTAGAGAAAAAAAAAAAAAAAAAAACGACAAATGTTTTCACAACCAACTACTATAGACAGACGGCACTTTTGTCCTGTTGAACGTTGTGTCCAGAGAAGGAGAAAGCCTATTTTTTCCCTGTTATCTTAGCGTACATACAATATAGACCCACTGTGGCATACGTACAATACACTCCCAATGTTGCATACATTCCCAAAACATACTTTCAGTAACATCACATACAGTCTATTAAGTACAGGGATGCACCAAGTGCCTTAGAAATCGTGCAAGTACCATACAACATCCTATTATCAGACCAACACGGTCTTAAATACTGCAATGCATTAGAAGATTTAACTTAACAGCAAAAGTATACGCTTTTCACAGCACAGCCTTGCGTTCACTTGCAGAGGAGAGATAAACAGAGATGAATGACACAACATGTATTGAAAGGCCATGACTGTTTGAGTATATTACGGATGGCAGATTCTGTAAACTCGATATCATTTATAATCAAACATCGGCTCGTTACGTAAGCGCTACTATACAGTATGTAGATGAGCTGTACAACTAAGATATGTGAGAATGTAATGCACTGTTCTTCCCAGCAGAATAGAAGAAGTCTGATACTCAAGTATTTAAATTCATAACACTCAAAGGCATGATTACAGCATGAGTAAAGATTGTATGAAAATCAAAGGGTGTGAATTTCTCAACATACACTCATCTATGTGAACCTTTGGTGCATGGCTGCTAGTGCAAGCTAGAGTTAGGAATGCCTAGAATGACAGTAAGACGAGATATGCTGTAGAACGTATGAAAAACTTTCAGAACTGTGGTAGCAATTTCACATTTGTACCAAAAAGCTTCACGTTCTGCCAACAATTTTGATTTTTCGTGCGCATTGTCAATGAATGAGCAATACCAGCAATGACCACCAGAGGGAGACTACGAGAAGGGAACATAGGGAAGGGACAGGCCAAATAAGGCCACCAGAGGGCAGTATTTGTCTTAGCCCTTATATGTAAAGAAAGGTTTAACTGGTAAATCCACACTAAACAAGACTCAATTGGTATTGTAGGATCTGGTTTCACAGACAGGGCTTAGATTTAGCCAGGATTTGGCCAGCGTGCCTTCGAAAATATCATTCCTGATGTGCATCTTCAGACAAAACAATGGCAACGACATATTTTAAGTTGCTTTCAGTTAAAACATGCATTTTAGTCTAGACTAGGCTTAAGACTTTTCTGTAAAACCGGGAGCAAGGGTTCCCACATATTTATTAATATTCTTTTAAAATGATGATTACTGGACAAGGTTATATTAGTAGTATATAGTAATATTAAAAATATATGTATATGGTTTTAATAATTATCATACATTTCCACAGAATTTTATTTCTAGCCAATTAATTATGTTCTGGCTGAGATTAAGAAAAATGCATACCTGTATGAACTATTGCATACCTGTAATTTCAAGGCCTGAAAATCATTTAATTCCCTGATATTTCCCGGTTATCTATGGCCATGGAAACTATATACTGCAAATTACAAAAGGATGACCCTATATGTCTCTTTTATACATCAAATTATTAATTCTGCATTGCAATATTATATTTTCTTTACTGTAAATATAATCAAGCCATTTTTAAATAATCAAGACATTTTATTTCTAGCCAGTTCATTATTATTGGGCTGAGAAGAGCAGGAAAAACACACACCCGTGTTCACTTTAGAAATTTTTACCGACTTTCATGTAAATGACTTTCGAAGGTCTGGAATTTGAGAATCCCAGGGTTACTTCAAAATCACAGAAGGATGACTACGATGATTATTAAATGCGTTGCAAAATTCTGCCTAGTAATCGTGAAGAATAGTCCTTATGCATGTCGTTTAAATGGTGCCTACTGGGAAGTGATATGGTAAAGATAGTAGAACAAAATTAGAATCCCTTCCTGAGATGAGCCAAATCCTTGCAGCTACAGACCCAGTTCCTGTCTGAAAGTAAATGTATTTCGGAATATAGTGCATTGTATCTAGGAAAAGGCAGCACTATCATTCTTCGAACAGTGTTGCTTATTGGTAAAGAGAAGCACGTGCATGTCGATCTCCCTCACATGCGGACAACAGGCTCATGCTACAAAGCTGAGGAATTCAGACAGAAGCTAATTACCAGTGTTTGCCAAATCATCTGTTAAAGGAAATTCAGCAACAGGGCATGGAGTCTTGATTTTACATTATTTTACGCTCCTAACGCAAGAGCAAATCAGCATGGCAACAAGAAATGTAAGACTAACTCAGACACGTGATGTAACAAATCAAGCATGGATTTAAATGCAAATCTAAATAACAGTTCTGTTTTTGTCATTTCTGTTTTTTCAAAGCTACACAAGTTTTCGCATACGGTCACACTGGTTGGACTGCGTGAAGTGGCAAATCCTAAGGCAAACTGTAAAAGTAAAATCGGTGAAGATGAGATTAAAGCTTTGGGTTCAGTGTATTTAAGTGAATATTTAGGTCAGTCGGGCAAATTTTGTTCACGACTGGGTATTCCCTCTTCAAGCACAGCTCAGGGAGGAGGGGTAACGCTGAGGATGAACCAGAGATGATATGACAGATTGGGGGCAGTGAAGCTTCTCTTGTTGAAGCTAGTTTCTCTAGGCTATTGAAAATTTATATTGGGAGGAGGGTTGTGTTTCTCACCAGAGAGAGAGAGCGGTATGTATTTACAAATGTATCATTCATTACACTGGGAAATGCGCAGTGCTTTGCACCATATATCTGACATGAACAAGACTGTTTTGGGTGAATCTCACAACAAGATGTCCAGGAATATCGCAAAGCCAAGACAAAAAAATTCTAAAAATATATTTTGTATAAGAAAATGAGGCCTATTTTTCTGTGATTTTTGTATTATGATATTTTTGTGTGGGTTATTGAATATTTTAAATCGTGTGGAGTGTGGTATGGATTTATAAATGTAGCATTAGTTACACTTGGAAATATGCTTTACTTCAAAAAACACCTTTTTCTGGGAAGCTCATTTGTCCAGATAATGCCAAAACCAAAAGAACAAATATGAAAAGGTATTTTACATAAGAAAATGAGACCTATTTTGAGGATTTATATAGGGATGCCGAATATGGCCGGATTCACTGAAAACGCGTAGAAAACATTGGGCGCACCGCATTCTCCTTTTTCCAAAGCGCTAGGGCGGTTGCCCTCCGGTTGGTTCTTGTCACGTGACCTACTGTGCGCTTATGGTGTGCTTGCGGCATTCTGAAAAGTTGAGATGTTTTTATCTCGATGCGGCGCGGACACGCCTTGGAAAAACGAGCGTGTCACATCGCGACCACGTCGCTTCTATTATGAGCTCGCATACATTTGAATTAACGAACTTGAGCGCGAAAAGACGTGATATGTGAACAGGCCCTACATCGGCCAACATATCGGTATCTGGTCGATATATGTTAATTTTTATAGTTATCGGCCCGATTCTGAAAATTTGGCTGATATATTAGAGCCGATAAATAATGGATTCTTTCCTTCAGATGAGACACTTAAGTTGCGCACTGTTCGCCATCACGTCATATAAGCGACATTAAAATTATAGTGAGAACATTATAATTGTGTGCTTAATTATGTAGTAAAATTTTGAAATTGGATTTATCGGCTTTCAAATATAAAGAATTATTGGTTATCTATATCGGCCAACATTTTCATATCAGTGCATCCCTAGAGTTATATCAACATTGACACATTGTTTGATTCACCCTGTTGAGGTCACAAAAACACTGGCCACTTGTGTAACATCTGGTTATTTAAGTATTAATATTCATATAATCAGTTGACAGAGTATTTTGGGATACAAATGTAACTGATGGATGCTTGCAGTAATATGAAAGGAGCTCACAGGAATAACCTAAAACCATGTAACTTTTGAGAATGCATAACTTCAGCATGAAGAACTGATTTTTGTATTAGGAAACTGATGTGATCCAAAAGTTAGGAAAAAGGTAGAACTCTCCTCAAACTATTAATAATATTAATGGCTTAGACTGACTATTGATTCATTATTTGTTTGCTTATTGGTTGTAAAAGTGTTTGCCATTCTAGTCTCCCTGCCTGGTCATGTCCTCGGCTGTACAAAAAAGAATCTACCCAAACTTTATATACAAGTAAAACTACATTTTTACCACAGGTTTCTTAAAATTAGTTGGTATATTGGTTTTCTGCATCTCATATATGTTTACAGCTTAGCTATGTTGTTACTTATATGTATATCGCTTATTCTTACAAACGAAAGGCATTACAAGTTCAAGTACAGTATATCTCTATTTACAACAGCTCAAAGGTGGCCATGTTAGACAGTCTTTGAGTGACCGTTTGGTTCTATTATATGTACAGTCCAGTTCTTGTAGGAGGGACTTATTCAAGAACTTATCTTAGAACAGTCCTCCAATGAATTACAGAACTCTTCTGGCCAACCAGTGCAGAGAATCTTGCTCTAAATAAAGTTCACATAAGAATCAGAAGGCCAAAAAGGACAACTTAATATTAATTCTGAGGTAAAATTAATAATAATATAAAAACAAAAGGATTTTTTTTTATCATACTTTATATAATGCAGTTCAGATGCATGAAATTTACCCTATAAAAGTCTTTTTTTATTGTATTTTACTCTTCTTATTTTTTTGTCTCTTTCGCAGAGAGGACAGAAAATTATAGGAAGAACAGAATGGAATGTAGGAGATCACCTGAGCCAGAGTTAACTCATTTCATCCACAACCAGGCTTAACGCGTCAGACCACTAGGCTTCAGTTGTGAAATCTTCTAGGCTCAAAAAATACATTTAAAATGATAAATGAAAAGAAAAGCACTTCCTCGCTGGAGCATCGTGCCCGGTTCACCCTCACCAGCACAGGTAGCAGCATCACACCACGGGCTACATGGTTCCAGGTTTCTCTCCAGAGTTGGCGGAAGAAGCTGCAGCACTGCTTGCGTTGTTTGGAAAGATCTTCTCTGTGGGCGTCACGGCGGGGCTTCCCACCCCAGAAGAGCTGGAGCTGCTGGAGCGGTGCTGCGTGGGAGGGGGGCGCATGGGTCTCATAGGTGGAGGTCTGAGCTGGGCTCCGGCTAATCTGGCGGACAGCGCCGGTTTAAAGGTGGTCATCATCTCAGAGGTGGAGCTGCTGCTACGCCTGAGGGCCGCGTCCGGGGTCCCGGATCATGATGGTGTGTAAGGGGCTCGCTGGCTCTGAGCTCACTGGGTTCTTGAGCGGTTCTAATGTATCCAGAACTACGTCGGGAGCTTGTTTGGCTGTGTTCTGCCGCTCCAATTCACGGAGCTCATGAAGTGCAGTGTTCATCGTTTTCTCAATGTCCTGTAACAAACATATTTAGCAAAGACAATTTAATCCAGTTAATGAAGTACCACTATGAAAGCTATTTTTAACATAATGATAGGGCTGTCAAACGATTAATCGCGATTAATCGCATCCAAAATAAAAGTTTGTGTTTATATAATACATGTGGGTGCACTGTGTATAATTATTTTGTACATAGAAAAACACACACATGCATGCATATTTAAGAAAAAAAATTATTTATATATAAAATATTTATATTTATATATAATATAAATTATATATAAATCTATATACAGTATATACATGAAAATATTTTGTAGCCCTCAAACCATATTCATCCTGTAATTGTGGACAAATGTGGGCACAGAGGACTCAGGTGTGATCCTGATTTTTATTTATTATTAATGTTATATCACTGTCTTCGATAAAGTTTTGTCTATCCATTTATAGTGTTTTTTTGTTTTGGGGTATTTTTGAATTTATTTACTTCAAAAAGTACCAGATTTTCTAGGTAAATAATGCTTATTTTTATGTTTTATTTTTTTAATTTTTTTAAATACATTAAAATATCATTCCAATAAGTTCTTAGAGCTAAAACCTAAAGATGAAGTGACTTTGCGGTCACCTGGTGTCTTATTTTGGCTTATTTTAGAATGCTCTAAATTACAGTTTTCCCATTAATTTCTATAGGGGCCCATTTTGACCCAAATACAAGAAAAAGGAGTTTGTTTTTTTCACCCACTTAACATTGTAGAATTGAGTCAAAAAAAAAAAAGTGTGTGTTCAGGAGGCAAACTTAAGAAAAGTAGCCAAGTCTTGGACCGCTCAGATCAAGGGAAGTATTTTTTTTTTTAAATCAAAACTATTTTGCCCATATTTGTCCAGAATATGGTTTTAGGGTTAAATATATACAAGCATGTATGTGTATTTATATATATATATATATATATATATATATATATATATATATATATATATATATATATATATATATATTATATATATATATATATATATATATTTAAAAATAATTAGAAACAGTGCACCCACATATATTATGTAAACACAAACTTTTATTTTGGATGAGATTAATCATTTGAAAGCCCTAATATATACTAATATATATAGCAAAGTCAAGCTTTAGGGATTTGTTTAAATCCTCTAGCACCACTAATAAGAACCATGCTGTAAGAAAATGATCGATAACTTCAATTTGTTGTTTTTCTGCACAGAAAGTATTTATGGTGCTCTATGGCCTTAGAAATCTCTCATCTTTCCTGGGGATTCATCTTACTTTCTTCCGGAGCGGCCTAGTATATCACGGAGGCAGATTATGTTTGATATACACACAGCTTCGCTGCCGTCCTGATAGACTATAAACTCACTGCTTTCCATTCCTCTTTCAAGACCGACCATCTCCGTTCTGTCTTGCAGCTGAGCATGCCATAAAAGTTTAATGCTCGGAAGATAAAAGGCTCATGAAGACACATGCTCACGCACAAAACAAAGTACCTTGCAAGGTCTTATTACTGAGCAGACGTCATCAATAACCCCACACACACCCCAAACTAAACACATCAAGCAGTACTGTTATTTAGATCATGTAGTCTGTGATTATAATTCATTATCAATTCACAAGACAACACATATCTCTCCAACAGTATCCATCATGCCTTCATTTTGATGTCTGTATTCAGAAGTCTACAAGCAGTTTTCTTTTCATTAGGTGAGTGTAGACACAAAGGGGCCATTACAAAAGATCATTAACTGTTCCATGTGCCACAGACTTCTTTATTTAATTGTGTGCAAATGAAAAAGATGGATCAGTGCCAGCCTATCCCGTTCATGCTGATATCTGTTTTTAGTGCCAGCTCTTTGTTTCTGCTGGACTCAATCTTGCCAGCTTCGTCAGGCACAGAATTATAGGCTAATTGCAAGGCTCAAAGAGAAAGACCGAAAAGCTTTCATGACTACAACTTAAAAGTATTTCTGAATCCTTTTGAGCTTTGATTTATAAGGGTACAAAATAAAAGAAGATTAATGGAACACTTAGTGAAAATATTTGAATGTTTGATCTTATAGCAATAAAAATGTATGTTTAAAAATCATGTATTTAAATCAGGGTAATTTAAATAAGATTGTATAGAGCTGTCTAAATTAGAGATATGAGCTGTGAGCTGTATAGAGCTATGTCTGTATAGCACTATATAATAGTGCTGTCAAATCGATTAATCGTGATTAATCGCATCTAACGTAAATGTTTGTGTTTATATAACAAATGTGAATACGGTTCAAGCCTCATCCAAAAACGATCTGTTTTATGGGTGTGTGTGTGTGTGTCATGTATGTGTGTGTACATATACACATAGTAAATTACACATACATTATATATATATATATATATATATATATATATATATTAGGGCTGTCAAGCGATTAATCGTGAAAATCACATCAAAAATAAAAGTTTGTGTTTACATGATATATGTGGGTGCATTGTTTATAATTATTTTATACATATAAATGCACAAACATGCTTGTATATATTTAAATATTTTTTTCATGTATACAATGTATATATAGATTTATATATAATTTATATTGTATATAAATATCAATATTTTATATATAAATAATTTTTTTTCTTAAATATACAAGCATGTGTGTATATTTATATATATATACAAAATAATTATACACAGTGCACCCACATACTGTATATCATGTAAACACAAACTTTTATTTTGGATGCGATTAATCACGATTAATCGTTTGACAGCCCTAATATATATATATATATATATATATATATATATATATATATATATATATAAACAGTACACATATAAAATATATAAACACAAACTTTTATCTTAGATGCGATTAATTCATTTAATAACATTTTGTGAATAATTAATGGTACTTGTTTATTATTAAAACTCTGCCTTGACTTGAATGATACCTAAAAGTGATTTTATTTATCACAAACCCACGCAAAACTTAAGTATAGTACTTATGATGACAGTTTACATTTAGCTTGTAAAAAGGACCATAAAATAAGGTGTTACCCATTTGTATTACTTGAAATAACATATAACTGAAATAAAACATGCAAAAATGAAAACTTTTTTTATTTCAGCTATATTTACTATTTTACTCAATTTCATTTAGTGTAACTTTATTACCTTAAAAACTTAAACTAAAACTGAAATAATTAATAAAAACGATATACATACATGCAGACAGACAGATAAATCTAATTGAAAATATGAATAAGAACAATAATAGTCTCTCTGTGATTCTCAAATAAAACTTCTAAAATAACGCATTCATAAATTTGATTGAGACTCTAAAAAGTGTGCTCTTGCTCACCTCTGCTAAAGCCTCAGCCTCCAAGGACTTGTGGTCCCCAAGGCTGCTGTGTCTGGTTGCTCCAGGAACAGGCCTGAGCGGGTGACCTTCAGGATAGACCTTCCTCTCAGGGTAGTTAATACTTCCTGCACTGCCAAAGGTTCCCAAACGTCTCTTCTCAGGACTCTCTATATGGCCCCTATTGACCGCCACTTTGTGTGGGCTGCTGGGGCAGGCTGCGGCCCGTGGCGAGTGTGTCTCGTGGTGGACTGTGAGAGTCAGTGCCAGTGCGGCGTCGAGGAACGGCAGACCCATCCGAACGCAACCTAACCCTGCAGAAATACACAATGAGATTGTAACAAGCTTAAATAACGACAGTCACACTGTGTTTTAGCTCAAAGCTAGCTGCAAATACAGTACAGTCTAACGATTTTTGTTAAATATTCGTGTGACAAACAAGCCTTAAAAGATGAGTAAATAAGCTGCGGGAGGAGAAACATGATAATTCAGATCATCATTTTTTTCTGAAACTGAAAATACAAGCGAATTCTGTGTAATCAGCCACTGACCGGCCCATGACCCCGCCAAAGTTGTAATCATGCGAAGGTTCACACCGGTGACTGCAGATCGTTTTTGGATGAGGCTTTATCGTCCAGTAAAGGTCCACTGCTGGCCTCGCTGTCAGCCTTCTGACTCAGACTATCAGAGAACGCATCATCCCTGAATAGAAAGACAAAAAAAATACTTTTCTGTTTCTCTGCACCACTGATGGCTTATGAGGGATTACAAGCAGTGCAAATTGCACTTAATAATTAAAATAAATAATAACAGACTTATGTATCAATAATTTGAAAACAAAACCACAGGCAAATGTATAGATTATATAAGTGAAGTCATTTTAAAATGTAGGATATATAAACTAAGAACACTTAAAACTGTAATTGTTTTGTGCTGTTACTTAAATTAAAACATGCTAGTTTATCTCCCAGTAAAAACAGTAATATTGTTAAATATATATATATAAAAGTTTTTTATTTGAATATATTTCAAAAATAATTGTATTCCTGTGATGGCAAAGCTGAATTTTCATGAAGACATCATGAAGACAGTCAACTTTTAGAGTACAGCATAATGCTTCTCAGGCTAAACTGTCACACACACACACACAAAATGTACATAAAGCTAGCAATGAAACAAGCCTCTGGTTTCTTATTTTCAGTCCCAGCAGCCTCGACATCCCTCTCACTTCATGTCTCATTCAGCCCACAGCAAGCAAACATCCACTGATCACAGTTTCACAGCATGTTCTCGGCCTGCTTTTACAGTTCTCTTGGGAGACGACAGCAGAAGGTGTTTGGTAATCTGAAGCTGTTGAACGTCACATTCATGGGAAAAAATGTCTCAGAAAAAGTCAACAGCCCAAGTGTTTCATTATGCAATCTTTCAGCAGTCATGTTTACTAACTGCATTTTGGCACTGAAGTACATGCTTGTCGAATACTTAATTTCAAAACCATTGCCATTAACAACAAGCTGATCCACTCAAACAGTGTTCATTCCTCTGGTATGGCTTTTCACTAGATGTTTGATGCAGTTTGCAAAATATTTCATCTCAGACTTTGTGTTCATTTTTTTAAGCATTTAGGCCCCTAGATCTAGACTCACGTACGGCTGTTACCGGAAGCCAGTGATTACAGTTTATAAAGTTATAAATATGGATATTGTTCCATTGCATACATTTTATATTTACAAAACAGCACCGCTTTGTTTTAGAATTGTATGAATTACTTTTATGATGGATGGATGCACTTTTTGGGGGCTTCAAAATCCCAGTTTACTATTCAATTCCACTATAGAGCTTGGTAGAGCCAGGATTTTTTTTTAATATAACTCCGATTGTATTTGGCAGAAGAAAGAAAGTCATATACACCTAGGATGGCTGAAGGAAGAGTAAATTATGGGATCATTTCCATTTTGGGGTGAACTATCCCTTTAAGTCACTAGATTACTGAAAATAAACATCATATGGCTATGTTGTGTTAAAAGCACTTTGGGGTTGAATTTACAGCAAAAATAACTATTGTGATCAAAGATTTTGGTTATTCCGCCCACCTCTACAGTAGCGTAACTGGCAGTCGGTTATCTCCATCCTCTTTTCATTTTAGCAACCTCCATTTTCCTTATTTGCTGCTGTCAAATCTTACAACATTAGGAATAGGGCATGGACTGACCCGTTTAATAAACTCATTCATCAAACTGACATCAGTTAAACCATACAAAGATAATGAGCATGTCATCATTTTAGTAATTACTGAAACAGCGGTAGGACAGTTAATATCAGCCGTTGATATAAATATGACCAACTCAAGGGCACTGCAATTTCATGTCATCTCAAGACCTTATAAAAAGTAGGAGAGAAGATTGTCTTTCTTTCAGCTCACTTTAATCTTGAAAAATGTCATGTCCCACTGCACACAACAGGCTTTGACATAAATGCATGCCTAGCACATTAGAATGCCGCTAATGCTTGGTCCTTCAGAAACACAATTAAGCTTATGCAGTGTAAAGGCCCTTGCCAAAGACTTCAGAGCATTCTTCAACTGCCACTCAGTGCTGTTAAAGTTTAATTAAAGTGTAAAGTGTTAATGGCAAGAACTATTTGATTCTCACTTAAGCTATTAAGGTATGAACTCAGGCCAGATGGCCTGGTTGATTAGTCATATGTTACCCAGAGGGCAACACTTTCACAAGGCAACATGCATTGGAATGTCCTGTGACTAGTGCCAAGACTCCTGTGCATAATAGTACTGAACTACATTTTTCTGACAAATATGTGGTTGGTGCAACTGCTAAGTTTCTAAGGTGTACTGGTTAGTTTTAGCATGTTGCTATGTGATTACTTAAGGCTGGAATACACTACATGACTGATTTGCAGTCTGGATAAGTTAACGATGACTACGGTTTCCATGCAGCCAATTTTCGGGTTATGGTCGGGTTAAGGTCACTATTCGGGTTTCTGAAACATTAGGGATAACCCGTTTACACGCGTGAGCAGAGAGAGTTTCTCCTGTATACATGGAATTGCAATATCCCGATGTAAACGGTGACGCGACGTTCACGTTTAGACGTACCGACAATCTTAAGACACAAAATGCGTCATTTCCGATTCTTCTTCCTGTATCCAAAGACAACAACAACAGCAGCATGTGGATAATGAATAGTTCGGGGCAGATAGCGATCGCCTTTGTTTGCACTTTGATGCTGGTAACGTTACTGAGCTCGCTCCAAAAGTATGCTGTGCTGTGTCTCGCCTGGTCTCGCCATGTTTACTTCCGGTATACTGCACGCGGATTTTTGTCGCGAGAAGTTTCTTTACTCAAAAGACCAAGATTCTTTGCTCATAGAATGCGCAGAACACAAATCACTATGGGGATATGCCGATACGTGTTAACATGACCAAAAATTCAGAAAAGGGGTACCCCAGGTGTAATATCCTGGTTTTTAAAATCCGGGATATAAGCATTTTCGGGTTTTTGCCGGTGTTTACATCGGGTTATTGCTAATATCCCGGTTTTAAACGGGTTATTGGCTGCATGTAAATGCAGTCAAATGATTGTCAAAAGTCTACGCCGGTTTCTGTAATACCCCCCTTGGACCATTAATATAGCTCAGGTTCCTACTGTATAGGATTTTTTCCACCAATTTGATCACTTTCTCAGTCTTACTCAAAAAAAAAGAAATAATAGGAAATTTCTTAACAAGCTGCAAATGAGGTACCACTCATGTCCATAGCAAAAAAATAAATAGTGTTGCGTTCCAAGTAATAAAATAACTAAAATTAATTATCTTTAAAAAAGTAATTATTTAGTATTGATACTTACAGGTCTTGTACTACTATATACTGGTGGGGTATGAGGCCATCAACCCCGTTGTGTCTGCCCTCCCACCAGTCTTCAGATGCACGATGATACAGCAAAAGGGATGCACCTTTTTTGAAGGACAACTCTCGAGGAGTCCGACCCATGTAGTCAAACTTTGCAATGGCTTCAATCTGCTCCACCTCTGTGAGTATATGAGAGAACACAGGAACAGTGAAACTAGGGCTCATTAGCATGTTTGCACAGAGAATTATGTCAACAAATTTTCAAAGAGCTTCAAAGCACTGCAACAGACTCAAATCTGTCATTCTCCCAGCTGGTTCTCAGCAAACACACACACACACACACACACACACAAACACCATGTCCAGACCAGTTTCCAATTTGACTATCTAGACCTAATGCAAAACTGCTGCACAATATATATATATATATATATATATATATATATATATATATATATATATATATATATACAGGGGGCCAAACAGGAAATAATTAAATGTAATCCTGAATATATAGTTTAAACTCTGAATATATAAATGTAAATCCCGATTATATAGTTAAAACTCGATTATATAGTTAAAAATAAATTTAATCCTGAATATGTAGTTAGAACTCTACTGATATATATATATATATATATATATATATATATATATATATATATATATATATATATATATAACTTATAACTATATATTTAGGATTTACATTTATATATTCAGATTTACATTTATATATATTCCTGTTGGCCCCCCATAGTATATATATATGTATATATATATATATATATATATATATATATATATATATATATATATATATATATATATATATATATTTGGGGGCTACTGAGCATGATTGCAGGATTAGAAACCAATCAATTGACAAAATGTCACTTTTCAACATAAAAATTGCTAAATCCATACGAATAATTGCTGTAAATCTCTGGAAACAACAAAACAAGACAAATCAAATCAAAGCAAAAAAAAAAAAAAACATGAAACACCGCAATGCAAAATGTTCCTTCAACACAAAAACAACACTAACTTTTGAACAATGCAATATTACTAAGACAAAAATAGAGTTCAACATTAGGCTCATGCACAGCAAAATATTGTATGTTAGTTTATTTCTCAAATAGACCCCATATTTCATATCATAAATATTCACCTTCATCACATTATGGTCTTACACATCAGAGGATATGATCTCATCAGGACCACAACAGGCGCAGTTCTAATACAGATGGGCTACTAAATGCAAAGTGGACTTTATCTAAATCTCTATCAAATCTGCCACCCAGCTTCCATTTAATGTGACCACTGCCATCATATGACCACAGACCAGTTCACGCTTCACCCCCGTCCCCCACCCCAGACACCGCCAGGGGCAAACAGACAGTGGGGTCATTCAGGGTTAAGGAGATATACAGAGCAAATCAGCGCTTGGCAGAAATCTCCAAGTCAACTAAAAAAAAACAATCAGTTTCATTAGGGTCTCCACCCAGGGGTGAAATTAAATCCAGGCATGGCACAGAAGTGGAAGGAAAGAGGAGGAATGGAAATGGAGAGAGAGAAAAAATCAGCCTTTGCTATTCTGTATGTTCGTCTGATTGTTTCCATTGTGACTGCACCTGATTGGCTGGATTGAAGGCTCAGAATCTGATTGCGTTTTCTCAGCATGTGTCAAGGAGGGTTACAGGGAAAGTTGAGATAACGATGTTTTGGAAGCTAAAGCTTGTGACTTCAAACAGTCCTGAGTCACGCATAAGGCGGGCTTTAGCTGATGAGCTCCAAAGGAAAGGGTCAATTATTCTGAAGTATGTGTTTAATTCAAAATTGCAAGTCATGGCTGGTCATTCAATCACAATTTGTCTTTTATAATCCACCTTATTTTTCAATGCAAAAGTAAGCTATTTCCTGTGAATGTGCTGGATTTCTGATTAGTTAAGTGCTATAGGTAAATCAGTAAAGTAAACAGTGGAACTATTTGAGCTACAAACCAGTCTGTTTATGATTATGATGATAAATTAAAATAACAGGATAACAAAAACCAGTTTGCAAGCAGCAAAAGACTGTTTTTGGACAGGAAGCCTTCCACATTTTAACTAAAAATAGATAGCCCGCTTGATCACTTACATTATCTGAATGTACTCCATTTTAAAGTCACCATGAAATCAAAATCGACATTTCTTGCCTTTTTGTGGAATATTGTAGTATTTATTATAAAATCATTTGTTTGAATTTTGTATTTTTTTTAATCATGTGCCATCGTAATCTTTAATCAAAATAGTTTCCCGTCAACAACATCTTTTCTCTGTTGATGTGTTTTCGGTGTAAGGACAGGACAACCTGAGATCACAGAAATTGCAAACCACAACAATCCAATCAATTCCCGATGGACAAAATCAAGTCTCGCCCTACATTTTTCTTGTTCAAGAAGTTGTTTCACTCGATATATTTCGTAACTTCCCTTTCATGCCAAGTTTAAACATTTATATAAGGAAATACAGCAAATTCTTTGTGTAAAATTTTAAAGGTGCAATAAACGATTTCTGAGAAACACTGCTGAAAGTGGACCGGACTCAGCGACACGTCACACTTGTAGCCAATCAGCAGTAGGGGGCGTGTCCACTCATGATGAGGGAGAAGAGAGAGTGAGCAAGAGGGAGATTTGAAGAAAGACTGTAGAAAGAGAGATGGCTGAAAGACATTACAAAAAAAGTCAGAGGAATATCACTGGAAAAAGAAGGATTATAAGACTTGTGTTAATATTAGACAAACTTCAGCACTAGAGGGACCTAAGCGGAAGTGCCTGAAAACAGATGCAATGTTAGCTAAATGTTAGCTATTATAACATGACAGTTTTGAGCGTCATTGTCTTGAGCTGGTGTGTAGCTGGCGAATAACAACAAACTTTTCTTGTCGTTTGATCGCCATCTTCACTTTATTTCTCACAAAGCATTATTTTGCTTAGCTTCACCTATGATAAAAAGACATCCACTCTTGCATTGCGTGTTCATTAATTTTGGGGTTCGAGCAATGAAGCGAGGGTGTTTATCAAGAGTGTTACTCAGAAATCGCTTACTGCACCTTAAAGTGGGAGAAAAGTGCACCTTTAAATAGAAAAACAAACAATGCTCTATTTTTTGTGATAAAAAAGAGCAATTCTTAATTCATTAGTTAAAGGGTGAACCGGTTTAGAGAAAATGAAAAAAAAATTGGGTATGATTTCTCTAATGAGTAGCATGATGTATGCGTGAGATGGTATCAGCAATGTGGCTGGTGTTTTGGGTTAGCGAGCGAGTGCAGCTCCATCAATCAGTAAATGAAGGGAGCAGGCGCAGGAAGCCCTGTGAGACCTGTTTACTCACCCTGAACAAAGAGTGTGCAAGAGAGAGGAGAGAAGGAAAACAAACTGATAAAAGCCAAAGGAGGAGGCAATTAAGCAGAGAAAACCAGGGGCTGAAGAGAGAGATGAAGCGCAAAGATTGCCTGAAACTGGGCCGAAAGAGATATTTCTGTCTGCTTCTTCATTTAATATAGCAGCGGAAACATTGCCAGACATTGTTATCATTTATATGTGAGAAATGAAGAGGGTGAGGTGGGGGAGAGGAAAAAAGCAGAGGGAATGGCTTTTTTTTAAGACTTGGAATCTCACATAACCCTTTATGAATCAGAGCTGCCAGTTTTCATCTTTCTTATCTCCTCATAGCCCACCAGCCAATAAGGATGCACACTGCTTAAAGGGCACAACTCTGATTGGTTGGATGTCAATCATGATATTCACCAAACACCACAGCCTGGTGTGTATGAAGCATTTCTTTATTATTTAAAGCTTCTTAATCAGTATTTTTCAGTTTCCCTGTAAAAAAACTTTCTTAAAAAGGAAAAGGAAAATGATTATTTATTATTATTACTTGAATTTTTTTAAAGAACATTTTGAAAGCAAAAATGTACACAAAAACAAAAATGACAATATGACTTGGTTTTCAGAGAATACATCATAAATTATGTTTTTTTTTTTTTTACCCCCACTGGAAATGTTTTATTAATGCAAAAAACAAGAACAAACTCTTTACCAGAGGGGCAAGAAAAATCTATTTCATTTGACATACTCGCTGAACATCTGAGACATTCTTGCTGCTCAAGTAAAATGCATTTCATTTAACAGTTAGATGTTTTACTGGAAAACACGACACAAATACAGATTTAGCACAGTCAAAGTCTCATATTGGCTCTGGTTGTATAAATAAATTATATATATATATATATATATATATATATATATATATACAGATCAAACTGAATATGGCCTAGATGCTTCAATGCCAGTTTTGACATCTGATGTTAATTAGGTGTTTGACATGCATGTGCGTGTGCACACACAAACACGCACACAGAGAAAGGTCAGCCAGTGCACAACACAGCAATGCTAATCAGAACATCATCTTCAAAATAACACAAGGCAAAAAATTTTTTTTTAAACCCAGTTTTTTTAAGAAGCAATATGTGGTCAATTTGATTCCATTCACTCCAAAGGCCGACATAAAAATCGGACTGTATTCTATTCAATTCTATTCTTCTATTGACTAAGCTAAAAACCACAAATGCTGATTTCTGATGCACAAATGATGCTTTTGATTATTTGTGGTCTCTTATGCAATAGAATTGAACACAACATCCTTCCATAAGAGACAATAATAAGAGTGTGTATAAAGCAATGAATGAAAATAAAAGGCCTGTACCATCATCGCTTGTGTGTGGTTCGGTGCAGTTGTCTGCTTCATCAATGGTGCCTGGTTCACTGTGAGGGCTGTCACTGTGTGAATATACAAACACAAAGAGAGGGAGACGTTTTAAAAACACAGTAAACACAATAGCTGCACATGTGATAATGCCAGCATTGGAAAAAACATGGAAATTACACTTTTGCAATGTCACACCATTAGTTTGTATTAATATTAAAGACTGGTTTGACCAGCATAGAGGACTAAAACTCAAGAGTCACATTTTGATTTTTCAAATCTTTTGAACGACTCTTTATTTACATTTATTACTACATATAATCCCATTAAGTGACCTGGAATATCTAGTGAAAGCCATGGTATTTTAATCTGCTAATCTATAAAAACAATATTATATTTCCATCCGATATAATCAAAGCAAACCACTACCATTAAGTACCCTGGGATATCTAGTGAAAGCCATGGTATGTTAATCTGCTAATCTATTAGAACAATATTATATTCCCATCTGATACTAACTACCACTGTAATGCTACAATCATTTTTGTAAAGGTTTAATCACATTTTATAAGTAAAAATATTGCTTTTAGCAAAAGGTTCCAAAAGTCATCCAAAGGTATTCATCGTCACATGACCTGAGTGCTAAACTCCCCATTCATTTGTAGTAGAGCTCAGTTTAAGCCACAGCTGGATCTAATGGAGAAATGATGACATTCCTCAGTAACAACAAAATCCAGCTAAAATCTTCAAGCTCACCAGTACTCCTCTCCTCCAGTCATGCATTCTCTCATAGACAGGGCCGTCCAGCTCTCGCGGACTGGGGAAGATGACCTCATTGTGCATGATGATGGTTTTAATGACCTCATTAACATGTGCCTGGCAGGCCACAGGGTCCTGACCGTCCGGAATGGGCATCAGAGTAGGTCCAAAGCAGATGGCAAGGTTATATGGGTCCATCATGTTCTCATCACTGTACTGTGACAGACTAGAAAGATGAAGAGACAGAGAGAGAAAGCTTTACGTTTCCTTATTACATGATGTAATACTGCAGGAGTAACTTTATAAAAAACTTTCCTCTCTTACTCCTGCAGTCTATTTCAATAAATTCATTCATAACTTTCAGAGAATTCATCTTCATGTACAGTGCATTATCTTTCAACAGAGGAGAGCTCTTCTCTCATTGGATCTCTCGACTGAAGAAGAAGTGAAGTTCACGGCTGCAAGAGCTGCGGGGTACCGACAGCAAATGAAAAAGGGGAAGAAGTCAGAGGGAAAACTCGTGACGTGAAATCAAATTCTCTGTTTGGTCTGGGGAGGGGGAGGACAGGAAGCATCAATAAAAAGCCAGGAGAAGAGGACAGGTATAGTACAGTACAGACGGATGGATTTTATCCAGGCGTAAATATTCTCTAAAGCACTCCTTGACAGACATGCTCATAAATTAGACAAGAACAGTGGGGGCTTTTGAATAGCTCTTTGTATATATAATAAATGTCTTTGCTTGAGACTGCTGCTATTCATATTAATGGTGATTTATTAGGAGATTTACAGTGTAAATACAGAGAAGCTTTGAAGACGGTGCGGTAAAATTAAAGATTAGCCTCCAGCTTTTGAGAATGTATGTGTGCGTGTGATTGTGGATCCGCTGGTTCAAAGTAGGGTACACGAAACGGCCACTTACTGATTGAGAAAAGCAAACAGGTATCTCAAGACAATGATGACAGTGCGAGGAAGGGTGACGATGATCTGCTGGATGTGGTGGGCTCTTTCAACGGATGACTCAAGCTCTAAAACAAGCAACAGACAAACCAACATTCGAATAAAAGAACCCACAGCTCCACATTCAAAATGTACAAACTGTTCAAAGCTTGGGGACAGTATGATTTTGTAAAAGAGTTTTTGAAAGAAGACTTTTATATATCAAAATGGCTGTAAAAACAGTTATATTGTGAAATATTATATAGTTATATTATACAAGTTATCTATTTTAATATATTGTCAAATGCAATCATCATTAATGTACTGTAGCATCATTAATCATTACATTCATTACAGTCTTCAATGTCACAAGATCCTTCAGAAATCATTCTAATATTCTGATTTGAAGCAATATTTCATATTATCAATGTGAAAAACATCGAGAAAAACATATAGAAAAAGAAATCTATAGAGAAATTTCAGATTTAATCACTCCAGTGACATTTTGGCCCCATTTACACTACATGGTAACCCAAATCCATTTTTTTCCTCTCATGTGGCACAGATCGGATATGACCGGTGAACGTGTAAGCAGGAAAAAAGCGCATGGATTCTGATTTTCACAGATCAGATTCAGGCCTCAATCATCTGTGGTAATAAACCTGATACTGTATGAATCGGATACATGCATTTGCGTGTGCCATGTAAGCAGACAAATCGGAAATTCCCCAGTAAATGCGAGTCGTACGTCATTAGAAAAGTGCTGTCAACTCAAATGGACACCACCAATTGAGACACATGACTTAATATAGCCGCGATAGTGGACTCAGGATACAAACAGTGGAGCAATGTGGAGGTTTCATGTCTTTTGAGTGTTTGGGGCAAAGAGTGCTTAGCCGTGTTTGAAGACAATCCGTGTTTGAGGACATTTCGAAAAAATATTGTATAAAAAATATTTTGATAAAATACAAATATTGTGGAAAGCAAAACACTGCTTCATTTTATTTGCATCTGCATCCATTGCATTTTGTGCTGTTTTACTCCCTTTTCCGGGTCAGAACGTCCACATTTGGTAGTTTCAGCAGTGTATAGTGTAAATGCAAAAAATCGGATACAGGTCACTTTTAAAAGATGATGTAAGCGGGTCGTCAAAAAACTCGGATATAGTCAGAAAATCGGATTTGGGCATCAAGACCTGAAGTGTAAATGCAGCCTTTGAGCGTTTCTGCAGCTGAATGCAACACTCACTGATGGTGGAGATCATATCCAGGAAACGCTCCTTGGGGAACAAAGGGTTTTCCAGCCCTCTGAAATACAGCTTAAGAACACCTGCCACTGAGTTGATGTCCTGATCGCTCTGATCATCAACCAGTGGGTCCTTCGCCTGAAAAATTGTAATTCAATTAAACAAGTCATTTAAGAGAGAGTCTACAAAAAAAGAGATTCATCATTCCACTCCTAAATTCCCTTTGATATTAATCAGTTGAACATGAACACAAAATTGGGCACTAGCAGACACCTTGATCCACTTAATATTAAGATGCTGATGATTCAATTGCCAGTGACAAGGTTGCACATTAAAACATAGCAAATTTTATGACTGATATTCTTACGGTAACATTTGTTTAGCTTGCATCTCACTCGTAGATTAAATATGCGGTCCTCCATATCTGACTAAATAACCTTTTTTACATTTATTTTCTTGCAATGCTTTAGTCTTTTTTTTCTTTTCTAATGTTACAATCCGATTTAGACCTTTATGTGGGGGGGGGAATTGTAAAAAAAGTGATCTTCCTGCTAATGTACTTCATCTTGTGCGTGTTCTTACAATTTACTTAAATAGAAAAAGGGAGAATAAACTAAACAACCCACACTTTCAATGGTGCATTCTGGGAAATTCTAGGCAGTGAACAATTTCGATGATGGTAAAGCCCAAGAAATGACAGACACAGACACCATATGTGAATCTCAAAACCAGACACATGATTGTATCTGCAAACATGAGCTAAATGTAGAATCAATTTGTTTGTAAATTGAAACCGAATGTAATTTTTATGATGTTATTTTCACACTCTACTCAGAAAACAACATTCACAGTTAGTACAAAAAAAGAGAACTGGAAATAAATTACAGTTCATCTTTAGGGGGACTAACCTCTTTCAAATGAATTTTTAATATCATTGACTTCCACCTGAGATCCAGGAACTCGGAATATGCCTTGTTGTTGCAGCCCTGGCACAGGAAAATAAATAGAAACAACTTGTGAAGACATGATATTGCATTATCTTAGTTCAAAACAAGATGAGCACAGAAGAAATTGCAACTTTCCCCTCTAAGGGATCCTTTATTTTGGCACATATGAGTTTTGTTAAAGAGGTTCCAGTCATTTTCTAAAATTCTACTAGATCCTGAAGGAAAACCTGATATCTTAAAGCAATAATCTCACACAAAGAGTAGATTAGGTTCCTGTTAGCAATCTCCGAGGCAGCACAGAGAATTGAGAGTTTATAGCATGATTATTTTCTGCCCTGACATCCATAAACATTTATAGTCTCTAGCAGAATATTAAATCATCTATCCACAGCATATTTAGCAGCCAAACTGATGTCATTCTCTAAATTCTCTGACTTCAGCTTCACCCTGACAGATGGACTTTATATGGAACTTTTCGAAAGCATCACAAAAACTTACAACAGATGAGTCCTTATTCAAATTAGCATCTGTGTCTCTGTGGTTCAGAGTGTTGATCGCTCTCTGAATGATAAGGGGCTGTGCTGTTTTTGGAGAGATCTCTAATGGTTTCCAGTAGCTGCTGAGTCAGCAGGTTTATCTGCAATCAATTAGTGACCTTTCCTTGAAACGCTTACCATATAGATTAATGTATCGAATACAGCTCTCCACCACCAGAGGAATGGGTTGACCTGAATCCTGAAATGACAACAATCATTACAAAATGGCACCAGTTTTAAAGCAGCAACTGAGATTTAAAGGGATAGTTCACCAAAATAGGACAATTCTGACATTATTTACTCAGTCTCTGTGTCATCCCCAAACCTGTAAACCTATTTTTCTTTCAGGGAAAACAAAATATAATATTTTAAAGTCAGTTTTGTACATTCAATGTAAGTCAAACAATGGACCCAATTAACTTTCACTTTATGGGCAATTTATTTTTTATTTTTATTTTTATTTTTTTTGTGCTCTGCAGAAGAAAGAAAGTCATACATTGTGAGTAAATGATGGCAAAATTGAACTTTTATTTTTTAGGTGAACTATCCCATTAAAGGTGCACCTGCACATTTCCCCTGATTTAAAAGAAAAGTACTAATAATAGTAGCTAAAATTATGATTGATATCACATAAAATCATGATAAACCTAATTAAAACTGCATCATTGGGCCATTACTTTCTCTGTAATTCATGTTAATGGACATACTTTCTTGGGGAATATGAATATAGAATTAAAATAGCTTTTATTTTTTTATCTAATGTGAGTGTACATTATTTTAATTTTATTGTGTATAGTGCTGTCATTTCGTTTAATTGCGAATAATCGCATCTAACATAAAAGTTTGTTTGTGTATATATACTGTTATATACACAGTTTGTGTTTGTGTATATATACTGTTATATATGTTACATATGTTATGTGTATACACAAGTGTGTGTGTGTATACACATAATAAATTTACTAACTTTATGTTAGATGCGATTAATCATGATTAATTGATTTGAAAGCAGTAATTGTGTAACAAAATAAATATATTTGCATATTAATATGTGCAGAACTTTTAAAAATGTTTTAAATGGCTAAACTGCTTGGTGCACCTTTAAATTGCAATTTTCAAAATGGTTCAAAAACAAGTAATATATCCACAAAACAAAAAAGTAGTCTTTTTTATTGTTTTAGTAGAGAAAAAGCAAAGCATTAAGCATGTCTGTCCTCGAGAGCATTACACAATAGAAAATATGATTAAAAGTTCAGCCAAGACTGCTGGTAGCAACTCATCCTAAAGCTCATTAGAATTTCTCTTTGAACTGTTGTGGAAAGAAACAAAGACAAGCCATTTGTCTAAGCAAATGTATTACAGCCTTATCTGAAAGGTAAAGACAGTCCATGGCTGGCCCTATTCTACAGTACCTGATTGCGGGTACGTGCATTCCGTCTTCCCTGAGGACACAAAGCAGCGTAGAGCAGAGCAGAGGAGTGAAAGAGGTGAGAAAAATCACAGTTAGAGAGGAAGGGACGACAGAATTGCCATGGAGACGACAGTGTCAATGTGGTGATTGGGTGGAATAGCATTAAGACGGCTGCTGAAATGGCTTGAGATGCAGTAAAGGGAGACTGTGAGAATGTGATGCCCTTCAGTTCATTTTCTCTGCTATTTAAAATGTATTTTTAAACAAAGTAGTTTAAGTTTAATGGGTATCGACCACTTAATTGCGTAAATTATGCAAAAAGGCAGTTCCTTAACAACTAATGGGCCCTGCTGAGTCTCTACTTAGGCAGGAGGGCATCAGCTGCCACCCTTATCATCTGCATCATCGCCACCTGGCGAAAGACGGAAGTTAACAGAAGCAAATAGAGGGTGTGAGAGCATGAGTCAGTCAGAAAAGATAGACAGAGGTTCAGCCATCCCTCCAGCCCACCAGAGGGCACTGTTAGCACCGGAGTCAGTGGGTACCTTAATGAAACTCTCCATATTGCCATTAAACAGCTTATGGTTATAGATGGAGCAGAGGCCTTGGTTTCCGCAATTTCTGTGGTTTTGGGGGAAGGGTTGGGGATCTGAGGAATGCAGATGGTTAGATGGAACAAAAACACAAGCAAAGTTCTCTCTAAATCACATACGTATACATCGAAGACCTTAAATCTATACAGCGCAACCCTTTCTTGACTACACAATCATGCCATTAACTCTGTGCCATTGTCTCAGTGGAGGAAACGGACAATAATGAAGGGTTTAAATAAGCAACAGGCATTCATTGTTGTTCTTTAAAGTATCAGGAATTACATCCTAATGCTTTTGACCTCAAATTAACCAATAACAACTGCAGGGAGTTTTCTATTCCCTGTAGGACCCCTGAATCAGGCCCTTATTGAAACAATTCCTGTTGTGACAGATTAGTAAATAAAGGCAATCAAAGTCAAACATGACATGGCTCTTGTACTTTGGCTGTAAACCTGAGGGTATAGAGCAAGCTGTTGTTTATATTTGCTTTCGTGATAAATCATTAATAGAGATGGACGAGTTGGATGTCCATAGAGAATCTATGCATTCTTAAAGGGGTGATGAACTGAGAAATCAAATTTTCCTTGAGCTTTTGTCATCTAAGAGGTCATCATATTATAAGAATATCCTTGTAAGTTTCAGAACTGAAAACGTCTTTGCTTAGTCCGATAAAAGCTTTTATTGACACCAGCCTCAGCAAACGACTCGTTTTTCAAAGTGGGGAACTATGACGTCAAAGAGGACAAAACACCACCCCTGCCGAAGATAGATCGACGCCTACTTCAACACGGCCAGTTTCAGCCCCGCCCACCGATTCACGCATCGCAGCATTAAACTCAATATACAGTTAATGGCACAAAACTCTTATCCACTCACAGCAGTGGGCGTTTTACTTCCAAGTCTTCAATGCGAGATGCCCATAAAAACTGAGCGTTTTTCAGCTAGGCTCAAAACTAGGGCACAAAATAGCCTATTACTTATTTATTTTGATGTATTTGAATGCAAAAACCAAGTGAACGTCGAAAGTTGACTCAGACAACAATATAATAAGATTTAAACAAGCAAGTATGACCCATTTTCATTTCAATTGTTTAGGTCTTGAAACAATGTATTCAAGTATTTGAATACATATGCAACTAGCTACACAAGTACAATTTTATATGTTGCTGCACCAACATGTGTCGGCCAAGCATTCACAGCTACATAATTGCATAATAGTGTAGGGTAGGTTACATTTTTAAAAATGTAAGTAAAGGGCACATGATTATCGATGGCAACACTGGTAGATATCATCCAACTGAGAGGTCAGAACAAGTCTGCATCTGTTTACCAGGAAGGCCCTATTCTCAGCATTCTCAGACTGTCAGAGGACATTCTGGATAACCCAGCATGAGTTGAGCCCCTGCCAGTGACAGCTTGAGGACAAGTCCCCTTTTGACCGCTGAGAAATATAAAAAAAAGTTTTATGTTCCCTAAAGAACTTGTTGTGTGATTTAGAGTTTGTTTTCTCAGCTGAACCTCTGCAGAAAATGGACCGACAAATAATGTTTTTACCTCTTTTTAGTCTAAATATTCCATTCAAAATATATGTGAATTTGGTTTAAATAACGCTTCTCTAATTTAAAACAATAATCATGGATATTGACAATGAATATGGATGAAAAGTATAATGACCCCATGGCCTGACAAGTTTAGAGACCATTTAATTGGACAAACATCTTTAGATATTGTAGCAACAAGCAAGTAAAGAATAGCTTCGATCTTAAAGGCAGAAACTTCCAAATGGATTCTTCACAGCAATACAAATCTTGGCAACAAAGGTTCCAAAATGGAGTTTTGGAGGCATTGCAATTTTGGGTTCCTGAAAGAAACTTTCAGTTAAAAGTTCTTTAAAATAATTATTCTGTTTAGTGCGAAGTATATTTTTAATATTTTTCCACTATAAATACATTTGACACAATGTAAATGTTCCATGAATCTTCATGCAGATCACAGATGCCAATTAAAGGAGTAGTTCACTTTTGAAAAAACTTTTGCTTATAAGGTTTTTGATGAAAACATTCCAGCATTTTACTCCATATAATGCACTTCAGTGGGAACCGAACCGTTCAAGGTCCAAAAGATACTTTCAGTACAAACTGCAAACTGTTCAAAGGGCTTTAAACGATTCCAGATGATGAATAAGTGTCTTATCAAGCGAAAAGGTCTAAAAAAAAAAATAAAAACAAAGTTGAAGTTTTATAAGCTCGAACGCCCGCCTTGCTCAGGTTCTATGACACATTTGTGATTCTCCTGTTCGAACTCGTTCATCAAAATGAACAAATCTTTTTCCAAGTCATTTGGTTAATTCAGTGAACGAAACAAATGAATTGACTCAGAAAAAGATTTGTTCGCTTCGATGAACGAGTTCGAACAGGAGAGTCACGAACGTGCATCACAGTACAGACCAAGGCGAGCATTTGAGCTTATAAAACTTAAACTTTGTTATTTGTTTTTTTAAATGAGCGATCGTTTTGCGTTGATAAGACCCTTATTCATCGTCTGGAATCGTTTTAAAGCCCTTTGAACAGTTTGCAGATTGCACTGAAACTGTCTTTTGGACCTTGAACCTGTTCGGTTCACATTGAAGTGCATTATATGGAGAAAAAATGCTGGAATGTTTTCATCAAAAACCTTAATTTCTTTTCGACTGAAGAAAGAAAGACATGGACATCTTGGATGACATGGGGATGAGTAAATTATCAGCAAAAGTTTCTTGAAAAGTGAACTACTCATTTAAGAACCTCTATTTTGTTTCTGAAAAGTGGGAATTCTCATTATTAGAATCTTACCTTGTAGTTCCACATTCGGCTCTTTCTCCTGAAAATGAGAGATAAAAGAGGGAGGAGTCAGGAAATGTCATTATTAGTATGATCTCATGCACTGGGTTCTAAAGCGACGGTCAGAGTGTACTGAGGGCTATCGTGAGACTGGCAGCAACACTATTGAAGGCAAGATGAATGGGTTAGCAGCCACACTGCGCTTGGGACAAAGAGGAGCACTGGTCACCGTAGAAACCTCGGAAGGGCCCTGCGGGGTGTCAGACGGTCACATAAGGGAACTAAAAGAGGCTAAATGAGTGTGTGCGTGTTTGTATTAGTGTGTATGAGGATATGTAAAGAGTGGGTGTGCATTAGGGGATTCATTTCACACTGGTGACACTGAGCGAAAGCTCTGTCAGCTCACTAAGTTCTTTGTCCCAATATTCAGTGCGCCCAAAAGGGTTCCCTGGTATTGCAACGAATACAAACAATAAAAAATATACACGCCCACGAACCAAAACACACAGGAATGTGCACAAAAATCACAGATTATGTAAGAATGTGAAATCTTAAAAATGTCAGTTTGGGGAAAAATGAGGTAAAAAGACCAAAAATTACACACTCTCAAGAGCACCTGCCTTTAACACAGATCAAGTTTTTCCAATTCCTGATTCGCCATGTAATGAGGTGGAACCACTAATGTTTTTACATGGGTACTTTCAGTGATCTGAAGTGGCCCCTCAAATCATTTCATTTCACTAAATCTGCATATGCAAATGGAGTGTTTCCCGTGTGCCTTTGCTTTGCCCTCTGAAATCGTTTCAAATACTGAAAGGCTTTTTGTCTTGCCAGCTGAGGGGTTAAAAAAAGATCTCAATCCTTTCCAAAACATGTTTCTTGGTCAGCGATTACGAAGGATCTGGTTTACCTACAGGACAGTCACAAACAGAGACAGTTTATTCTTCTTACATGACTCATTGAAATGATACAGAGTGAGCATTTAACCCAGTCGGCTGGCGCCACAGAAACCCACAGAGAGAATTAGATTGTTACGGGGTTTCAGGGTTTATTTGGATTGAGGGTCAATAAGGGGAATAATTTAAAAACATAGGGCGGTACCTGCGGCAACACATATGTGATAAACTCATGTATATGCAGCATACGAACTTGACGCACACACTCTCGGCTAGCCTGAGTGTCTGGTTTTTACTCAGACGACAAGGTGAAGTGTAATTGAGCACACAGTCTGGAGAGCGGAAGAGGCCAGGACTGGTCAGCTATCATATGCATAGATGGCTGGACTCAGCTGGGCAGTCCACAGTGTGCCGTCACTTAGATTATGAGCTGCCGCACAGGCAGCTGCTGAAATTCCCCCCTGGTGCCACTAGCTGATTGATTGGGCGTAAACTGCCCGTAACAGAAGTGACAAGAGGCCTTGTGGGAAATGTGGCCGTGAAAGAAGGATCTCTATAATCATCTGACAACAAAAGGGCTCAGACTTAGAGGAATATTCAAGGTAATTTTTAACTAAATGAAAATACTTATCCTTCAGTTTGTAAAATCAAATCAGGAAGCGTTAACACCAATACACGCACAATAGCAGTCTAACTTTTTTGTTAAATAGGTTCTTTAAAAACACTGATTATTACATAACGACATTTCAGGCATTTGCTTCAAAAGGTCTTTGACTGAAACATTATTTATCTGAAGAAAGTCTTTGGCATTGGTATCTAATAGATAGCAACAGAAATCTACAAATGAGTTTTATCTGCCTCCCTCCAATTTTTATTAACAAACTACAGGTCTCAATTGACTATGGTGATACACATTGGGATATAGGTGTGATACTTACTGTAAACATTAAGGCCCGTACACACCGGGAGTAATATCAGCACGCGTTATTCGTCAGCGCTTTTCAGCACGCGTTTTTGTGTTCACACCCAAGCGACTTTCGCTGACGATGAGCCGAGTGAACATGCAAATTCATTCCCTGACATTAGATGGCGCCAATTTGCTCTGCAATACAACTCCATAACAGTTCTCTTTTATCAAGATGTTTGTAGTCCCTGTTGCGTTTGTCACATATTTCTTTATGTTCGAACACCAACGAGAACAGCAGCTCTACATTCATCTTGCCTTGCATCTTCCTCGTCTTATTTCTTCCTGGCTGTGTAGACGGCGACGCGTATATCTTCCTCAGCGTTGCATATGTGTGCTCGGCAAGACCGTTTTGTGTTTGAGCGCCTCCAAGTTATGTTTTACTGTCTCTTCAGAAGCTCCAAACACGTGAGCAAAAGCGCCAATCTCATTGGTCGGATAGTTTTTGACGCGTCGCGGCAAACTAAAAAAACAAACCCGAGGCGTTTTTTTTTTAAATGAGCGCTTTTACACGTTGGTGTGAACACTCACAATGGCGCCCTTTGTTTAGTCACGAGGCGTTAAACGTCGACGAATGACGCGCGCGAAATTCGTCCCGATGTGAACAGGCCTTTAGGTTGAAAATTACCCAAATTTTTTACCCAAACATCCAACTTTCATCTAACAGCTTTCAAAAAGACAAGTTGATGCAGAAAAGAAGAACTTTCACTAGTGGTCTAGTCTTAAACTTTTAAATATCACTTCTGTAGGTCTTCTCCAATTATCCCAGTACCATTGATTAGATGTAAACTTCTTGAACTCGCTGTGCAGCTACAAATTTCAATTTTGTACCCAACAGTGACCAAATTTTCAATTCAGTGCCAGACGCTTAGCTGACACTCAGCATTTCCAGAGCCAGAGAGAAACTTATTTAATAAACAGACAACTCACCTTCCCCAGAGTCTGTTTCAGAAGGTCATGCTTGGCCTGCAGCTTAATGATGAGGTTACTGCCGTTCAGGTACTCCTTGAATTTCTGCGACACAGATGAAGGCGTCAGTGAGCTAATGATTTTAATGGGATGTGACTCAAAACAGGGGAGTGATGTGTGCTGCGGGCAACAAAGAACAGATTTCAGCTGAACTTTGCACGCTGCAAATTCAATTGTGTTCCGATAGGAGGATTTAATTTCCGTCTCATTGGTGAGGCATATGCCTTGTCACGAATGTTTTGCGGGTTCATGTGTGATGACTAAGTTTGGATAGATAGGACAGGCCGAGTAGACATTCATATCAGTGTTTGCAGAGACAACTCTGATGAGAACCATGTATTAAAAGATCTACTGATAGTCCAGAGATCTCTGAGGACCAGGACTTCATCTTATAAATGGAAGATATAGGGTTTTGCACATTTAATTGCATATATATGTCATATAAAAATGGCCTAAAAATAAAAAGCGTACTGGTGAGCCTGAGAAAACTCACAGTGAAGTAAAAGACCTCTGTCTCCTGCTGATTGGCTCGTCTCTTAGCAATGTTTAACTTGCTCATGTAACTCTCGGAAGCCACGGATTTAATGGACTCTGTGGATCGGCTGTGCTGGAAGGCGTCTGACACATCAAAGTCCTCAACTGTCAGCATGTCTTGTAAGGTCTGCATGGTGGCATCCAAGGTCTTACGTACCTAATTAAAGCATAGCAGGGACTCAGTAAGGTGAAGAAAAGATCACTATCAGTATGAACTTTTAGAATATAAGTTACATAAGAGATTTACATCATAGCGTTCAAAAGTTTAAAATCGATTATTTTATTCAGCAAGGATGCATTTACATTGACCAAAAGTGACTGTTAAAATTGAAAAACTGTTTTCAACAATGATGTTTCCAAATCAGTATATTAGAATGATTTCTGAAGGATCATGTGAGACTAAATAATAAATAAAATACACTTTAAATTTTCAATTTGTAATAATTTCAGAATATTATCCGTTTTGCTGTAATTTTAATCAAATAAATTAAGCATTGGTGAGCAAAAGGGGCTTTGTGCAAAAACCATAAAATCTTACTGACCCCAAACTTTTGAATGGAAGTGTATATTTCTGGACACCTGACAGTGACATAAATAAAATGGAATGACATTTTTTAATCTTGGCAGCCGTCGGTTTTAGAATAGGTTTAAAATGACACCTAAATCAGTTATTTATTTTACACCATATTTCATGGTTTGCCGGCAAAAGTCTCTTCATGAATTTAAAGCAGTCATGGAGCCTGGTCTGTCTCAAAGCAAAAAATAAAAAGTTTAAAATAAAAAATAAATCTGAAAACACTTAAATGAGATGTAAATTACTTTTTAAATTTTTATGAGGGAGAAAGAGACTTCCACGGTAAGTTTCTCTTGAAAAAGGAAATGTTTAATGAAAAATATTATTATGCTATAAAACATATCTTCTGACATATAAAAAAATGGTTAATTAGTTATTTATCATGTTGTTGTCATATAATGCTGGCAGGGCAAGAAAAAAATACAATAACTTACTGGCACGATCAAGCCATCAGGAAATAAAAAAATGTATAAGTGGGAACTTTTGTAATAACATTTTCTGTGCCCATTGTAGCTTATTGTTTTGCAATAACAGGTTTGAAATAACAGGTACGTGGCACTGTGATATATTCAAACCCACAATATGAGCTTGTTCAATATGAACTCAAAATATGTGTACACTGGATGAGAAAACAAATCACAGAAAGAAAAAAAAAAGTGTACAATGAGCTTCAAACTTATGTCCGCAAAAGCATCTACAGTATCTGTTACTTTGATGCATATAATCCTGCAGTATGCTGCAGCCTATTTGAATGCTTATGCAGATAAAACTTTTAAAACCTCAAAACTAAGCAATGGAATCAAATTTGATCCCCATCTTAATGTCAACAGCCAAACCACAAGTGACCATTGAGCATGTACAGTGGCATACCGCTTGAAAACTTCCTAAACCTCTATGCCCTCAAAAGATCCCATTGATATCTTCAGGACCAAAAATCATAGTGACTGGTGTGTAAATTAAATTGGCCCCAGGCCCTCACAGATTAATGTGGCACATTTACTACATGACACAAAATCATCCATTACTAGCTGGTTATGAGACACAAAGTGATAAGGGCAAGATGAAGTCATCAATACACACAGTCGGGAGCTATTATAAAGTTCATTAGCACCTGCATACACTTAGTTGGTTGGTAATGTGCCTGAGTTGTATTGATTTCTCCCAAGACAAAAAATTACCCTCACTAAAGACCAAACAAAGAGATAACCATTCCCTCCCAAAAGAAACACCATTAACAGATGAGTACACTAAAATACACTCACAGCTCCCAGGAAAGATGGACTAAATTGCAATGAGTTTGATTGCTAGGCTGAAGTATTCTCTTGAGTACTTTAAAAACGGCAGAAAAAAATGTATGTCAGTAAAGCTGAGGGCTCTTAGCGCTTAAGACTTTGTGTGAGAGAGGCAGCTGGGCTTTCTGCAGAGTTGTGACTCACACTAAAAAGCTGATGAATCTTAGTGAGCAGGTGTAAATAAAACTAAACAGTTTCTAAAGCATTTGGTTGCCCCAGCAGGTGATAAAGTCAACAGGAACTGGAGTTTGCAAACTATTTTACTGCTATAATGTGACATCAGGTGCTTGAAGTGGAGGGATTGAAAATTATAAGAGGGCTTTATGACATCAGCCCAAAAGGAAATGTGTTTCCTTCGAAGATTAACAAAGACACATTTTTTATCTTCGAGAATAAAGGTGCAGTCTTGTTCCTTGAATTTTCGCAACGAAAATTGGATTAATTGCAAAAGGAATCCACATGATCAGAAATTTTGAGTATAGGTAAAAGATTTAGTGGATTTGCCACAATGACCAACAGAAAGCTATTTGGTCTAAAAGTGACTTCTGTGTGAGCCATGCTTCATACTGTATATCTCTACGCTATTGACAGAAAACACTGGATTTTTTGACCATGAAATGTCTTAAAGGAGAAGTCTGGCCGCAAAAATGAACCTTCGGTCTTATAAAACATCGGTACCTTGTCAACCGTTCTCTGAGATTTGTTTTCATGACAATTCGAATGTAAAGAGTTTTACTCTAAAAACTGTTTAGCGTGTAACGCTAGTAATGGGGGCATTTACTACAGTAAAAAGAAAATCGCTAGTTTATACCACTAACAATGCTCAAAATAGCCCCACACTAACACAGTAACATAATGAGTGTCCATACATGCAAAACGAAGCATTGAAAACTTTGTAAGTGTACAGACCGTTTAATAAGAAGATACATTATAAAGACAGTTCACTTCGTGTATACAGACAGGAGCCATCTTTGAAAACAGACTCGATAAGTCGAACCACGAACGCCGTTCATGCAGTTCAAAGTTCGCTGAACTTCGTCCAGTGTCAGCTCACTTGATTTACGTGCGTTCGTGCATCGGACTTCCTAGTGACTGTTTCCAAGATGACGCCCGCCTGTATACACGAAGTGAACTGTCTTTATAAAGTATCTTCTTATTAAACAGTCGTACACTTCAAAGTTCTCAATGCTTTCGTTTTGCATGTAGGGACCCTCATTATGTTACTGTGTTAATGTGGGGCTATTTTGAGCCTTGTTAGTGGTATATAACTAGCGATTTCTTTTACTTAGTATATGCCCCCATTACTAGCGTTATACACTAAACAGACGTTTTAGAGATAAAACTCTTTACATTCGATTGTCACGAAACAAATCCAGAGAACGGTTAACTAGGTACCAATGTTTTATTAGACCAAAGGTTCATTTTGCGCCAGAGTTCTCCTTTAATGATCTGAGCAAGATAAGGGTATATTACGATTTTCATGTTTCATTAGTTTCATCTTATGGGTTCGATGTATTGGGTCTACTTTGTAGCTTGTCCCCACTTAAACAGGGCCATCTCTGATTGACAAGGTAAATCAACCAATCAGTTTTTTTGTATGTTTGGAGGTGGGCTTGAATCCGAAATCTCAAATGACTTTGAGAACAAAGTGGAATATACAGTTGTGCTCTAACAAACTCTGAATACCTCTCAAGATCCAATGCCTTGAACTATATAATCCACAAATTAAATCAACTATTGTAGCCAGCGATAGCTCAGAGTAGCAGCTTGGCACGTCTTGGTAAAGTTACCCAGCAGACTGATAAAGACCTGCACACCCAGTCTTTTTGGAAATTAGATAAAACCAGTCAATCACATTAGAGCTAGCAATTTTGTAAAACCTTGTTATGTTAGTAAGCAATATGCATCACACAGTCAGTGAACGGTCTTGTGGGTGTAACATCTGAGGCTGAATAGCATGATAATATCCATGATAAAATGTTCGAATGTAGTAACTGTGATTAGTCTTACCTCCTCGTTTTCAATCTTGAGAGTGGCCAGGCGGGACTGCAGTTGGTGGTAACGCATTGAGAAGTTCTGTCTGCACGGGCTGCTGCGCACTCACCTGGCACACCTCAAACGCACAGAAGTTTATCACAGTCAAACATTTATGTCTTGACATGGCTTAGATCTTTACTAAACATTTAGTATTACATTATTCTTTAAGGAATAGTTCAGTGAAAAATGAATATTCTGTCATCGCTCACTCTCTTTGGATCTAGACCAAAAAAACAATGATTTTTTTACGCAAATCTAATATACAGCTTGCACTATAGGGCACAAGATTGTTTCATGGTATTTCTTTATTTCATTATATTAATCTAAGAACAAGGGATAATCTAAGAACTCAACTGTAAGAAAGTCATACAGTTTGGAATGAAATGAGAGTGAGTAAATAATGACAGGATTTTCATTTTTGGGTGTAGTAAGTTGAAGGATGGATACCTCATCTCCCATGTGCGGCAGAAACTCAAAGCGCATGGGTGGGCAAAAGACCTGATTGTACATGTCCATGATCTTGTGCTTGTCACTGCGAGGGTCCAGGTTGTCAACAGCATTCTCAATGACATCCAGACCCTCATGGCGAGAAGGTCTCCAGGTTATACTCAGCAGAAAGATACGTCCTTAATGTGCCACGCAGAGCTCAGCATGATATCCGAGGTCACAGCACTGTGGAAAGAAGAAGAAAAATTAAAGAAATAGATCAAATATCTCAGAGCGAGCCTGCGTGACATTTAGATGAACACCAATCCGATCTTTCTTCCAAATGAAGACAGTATAAATGAAATTTTATTTGCCAAAATGTTTCTATGGTGATATCTATTTTTAGCAGTCTTAAGATTTCACATGTCACTCTGGCAAGACAAACTGTAAGACAGGTAGCATCTCCTGTGTCTCCGTGAATAGTGGTGTCATTTAAAATGGCGTGATGTAAATGAGTGAATTTATCCTGTGGAGATTCGAGACTTGTCAGTATCTATAATTAGAAGAACAAGCGCAGTGGGATATCTTAGCTAATTAGTTTAAACATGCAACAAATGTGCATCTAACCTCTTTTACCAACGTAGAGCAAGTTTAAAATTGCTTGAGGGAAACTTTAAACCTCTGTGAGTCATTGCGATGAGGCAGTTACTGCTCTGTTGGACTGTAAATCCATATATTATGCTCTAAAGTGTTTGAGTGCACACACAACACGGTCATAGCCTGTGGCATACTCTATTTAGCATTACAAAGCTGCAGGAGATGTAGGTGTACATTTGTAAGAAGCTAGTAAATATCGCCAAGTTTATATATGTACTTACATATTCTTGGTCTAATGACAGCAATGGTGCTAATTCTCAGCATTTGCAAATAACCATAGATCATAACTATGAATAGAAGTAAATCCAGACATTTCAAAGGTATTTATTGAGTCCATCACTAATGCTGAAACCACTATTGTCCCTGAGGCAAACATATTTCAGTCTAAAGCAGAAAACCACAACATTTCTAATGTGTATTGAAGTTAGCAAGCTTTGCCATGATGAATTTACCTTCGGATCACTGTCAGTCTCTCTGAAAACTATTAAAGGAGTAGTTCACTTTAAAAAAACTTTTGCTGATAATTTACTCACCCCCATGTCATCCGAGATGTCCATGTCTTTCTTTCTTCAGTCAAAAAGAAATTAAGGTTTTTGATGAAAACATTCCAGGAATTTCTCCATATAATGGACTTCAATGGGAACCAAGCGATTCAAGGACAAAATGAGAGTTTCAGTGCAGCTTCAAAGGGCTTTAAACAACACCAGACGATGAATAAGGGTCTTATCAAGCGAAATGATCGGTCATTTAAAAAATAAATAAAAAATTTAAGTTTTATAAGCACAAATGCTCACCTTGCTCTGTTCTGTAATGAGCGTTCGTGACTCTCCTGTTCAAACTCGTTCATCAAAATGAACAAATCTTTTTTAGAGTCACGACTCAAAGGGATAGATAAGACCTTTATTCGTCGTCTGGTGTCCGTTTAGCCCTTTGAAGCTGCACTGAAACTCTCATTTGGACCTTGAACCGTTTCGGTTCCCAATGAAGTCCATTATATGGAGAAAATCCTGGAATGTTTTCATCAAAAAACGTAATTTCTTTTCAACTGAAGAAAGAAAGACATGGACATCTTGGACGGCATGGAGGTGAGTAAATGATCAGCAAAAGTTTTTTATTTTTTTAAAGTGAACTATTCCTTAAAGTATGACAGACTTGCCCTACTTCTGACCATAAACTCTTTAAAATAAAGGTTTGTCTTATCAGAAATTATTTTTATCTGTATAGGGTTCTGCACTTGAAATGGGGTAAAAAAAAATGTATAGTCCACATACGATAAAGGTCAGTGGGGTCTGATGTAGTTTTTTAAAATATATTCTTTTGTGTTCAACAGAGAAACCAAATTATGACAGGTAATGACATAACTCATTTTTGTGTGAACTATCCCTTTAACAGATGTATGTAAAGCCCTCCTGGTTTCTTTGAAGCACCAGTACTATGGGTTGTGGTCATTCGGATCGGCTAGCAACATTTCTGGTATAAGGTAACCTGGAAAAGTTCAAGGTAACACGGCATCCTAATTCACCACGACAGGCCACCACAGAGTACCACATGAATTTCTATACCCAGTGGTGGGTGTGGGAGTTTGTGAGTTTTGGTTCAGTGGTTTCTACCAATTAGTGGTTTTAAAGGTAAACCTATGTCAACAACCTAACTGAGAGCCCTTACAGAACTCTTACAGCTTCAACCTGTCAACTGTCTAAGAGATTAACATTTGTTTCTATTTCAAATTCATTCAAAAAGTATAGAAAAAAGCCTACAGGTTTATTGTACAATACAACATTCCCTAACAAAACAGACTCCTAGTTTGTATAGAGGAAAATATCTTGGCTCAAAAGTTATTTATATTAGATTAGGTTTCCTCTTCACCTTTTTGCTGTTATCAGATGTACAACTGAGTGTGTGTGGGTTTGTATTTTTGGAAATTGCTTCAGGATATCAGGGCGTATTGATGGACAGCAATGTGACACTCTTTGCATCTTTCAGCAAAAATCACAGAGATTTGGTTCATCTACAGTATGCATACTGATGCTAACATGACAGAAACAGCAGAGACGAGCCAGGAGGGGAAATATTTCAGTATACATCAACAATTCAGTCTCAGCATATTTTTGATAGGATGATACCAGTGCCACAGAAAGCCTGTTGTTGTATATGCAACAATATTTTCTGAATTAAATCCAGATCATAGGTTTATGAGCAATTAAGCTGGTAATTCCATTTTCTTGTTATAGATCTGACAAAAAAAAATCATTTTGGTTTGGCAGAATAATAGTTTTAATCATCCTTTGTGTAGCCGAATGAAGCTGCAAAACAGCTTATAAGGTTACAGCAAAGGTGATTAATATTTCAATAAAAACACAAATACCAGAGAGAGTGAGGCATAAAATCAGTACACAAATACAATTCAATAAAGAATGATGCAAAACAAACATTTAGAGAAAAGAAATGAGACAAACCATATTAACAAGCAGACACTTTACCACAATGCAAAGAGAAACAGATGGAGCAGAGCCCTCATCAGTAAAACTGTTTCAATCCCAGCTGATACACACACAAACAAACCAATGCCTCATTGTGCATACTCACATCAATCATATCCGAAACATCATGGATGTAATATTTTGCCACGACGGCGTTGGTGGCTGCCAGGTTCAATAAATAGTCGTTGCGGGCTTTTGTGCATTTCAGCTTGTTCTCCGAGTACTTGGCTTGCCTCTGGAAGAAGGAAACAAAATGAAGAAGAATTCGGTTAATATAATAAATTGTTTTTCAATGTTATGCAGATTCAGATTACTTTTTTCAACTAGTAAAGCAAAAATGTTAAATTTATTACAAAATATTTAAGTTGCTTTTTCAAACGATGAATGCACAATGCAATAATTATATGTTTAATAACACAAATATACTTTATGCATGTAATCTCACTTTATTTATCTTTTATGGAAGCTTGTTTCCGCCACTGAATAAAAAAAAATTAAAAAATGATTGCGACTTTTTATCTCACAATTGCGAGATATGAAGTCAGAATTGTGAGAAATAAATTCCGAATTGCGAGATATAAAGTCAGAATTGCGAGATATAAAGTCAGAATTGCGAGATATAAAGTCAGAATTGCGTGTTATAAAGTCGCAATTCTGAGAAAAAAAGACAGAAGTGCAACTTTTTATCTCACAATTCTGACATTTTTTCTCACAATTGCGAGTTTACATCTTGCAATTCTGACTTTATAACATAATTGCGAGTTTATATGTCGAAATTCTGACATCTTTTCTCAAAATTGTGAGATATAAACTCGCAATTCTGACTTTATAACACGCAATTGCGACTTTATATCACGCAATTCTTACTTTATATCTCGCAATTCTGACTTTATATCACGTAATTCTGACTTTTTAAAACACGCAATTGCGACTTTATATCACGCAATTCTGACTTTTTAAAACACGCAATTGCGACTTTATATCACGCAATTCTGACTTTATATCTCGTAATTCTGACTTTTTATAACATGCAATTGCGACTTTATATCTCGTAATTCTGACTTTTTATAACACGCAATTGCAACTTTATATCACGCAATTCTGACTTTATATCTCGCAATTCGGACTTTATATCTCGCAATTGTGACATTATATCTCGCAATTGTGACTTTATATCACGCAATTCTGACTTTATATCTTACAATTCTGACTTTATATCTCACAATTGCGACTTTATATCTCGCAATTCTGACTTTATATCTCACAATTCTGATATTGTATCTCGCAATTCTGAAAAATAAAGTCAGAATTGCGAGATGTAAACTCGTAATTGTGAGAAAAAAAGTCAGAATTGTGAGATTAAAAAGTCGCAATTACCTTTTTTTTCAATCTGTGGCAGAAAAAAGCTTCCATAATCTTTGACCTTTTATGATCCGATGAAAACTTTAGCTAAACATCAATGATCATATTTAAATATTTGTGGGTTATTTTTTTTTTATTGCTAAAGTAAGAGTATTGAACTTTCTACTCCTGCGTCCTATTCTTCAGAATGGCCTTTCTGTAAGCCTGAGGCTTATTCATTTCACATTTGGTGTGAAATTGCCTTTACATTTGCCAAAAATAAAACTTTTTTATCAAAAAGTAACTAAGCATTGCAATTACTTTTTTTCAGGAAGTAACGCAATATTGTAACGAATTGCGAATGGAAAGGCCAACTCACCTTGTTTTTAAAAGTTATAAAGTGGGATGCAAGAATTTAGTCAAAAGATAACCAATTTATTTACCAAACAAAACTAAACTATTGTCTTTAAAAGTAACTTTCCCCAACACTGGTTGTTTTCAGCAATGTGGTGATCAAGGCTTGTTGTGGCACTAAGTCGTTACAATATAAATTTGACACTGATTTAAGAGGAATACCGTTGCTTGAAATATACAAATGAGGTAACAAACAACAACAACATGTCTACAATATATTCTAAATGTTTTACAGACTATTTTATGTGTTTTCAGCTTTTCAGCTAAAATATCAATATATGACCAATTCAAAACATTATTTCTGAAAGAATACACAGGAGTACATGAATAAATTAATTAAATGAACAATAAAATTATTTAAAACATATAAAATATATGTTACTTGTCCCAATATTAATATAACAATGTGCCCAATCTGATTTTTATGACAAAAAAAAGAAAGAGCACAGTGCAACTTCTTGAGTTACATTTACCTTCACAAGGACTCTTCCCTGAATGAGTGGTTTTATTGTATTTCCTTGTTTACCCAGGGGCTATTATAAAAATATTATGATTTTTTATTTTGTAGGATAGAATTTGCGAAAACATTATTGTGTTCGATTTCTTTGACTCAAAATTGACTTTCACATTTATGTACCTTATATGAGTTTTCAGTGAATTGGGGTTATTATCATTAACAAAACTAAAAGTGAAAACCTAATAAAAATATATATACACATTAAACAATCAAACAAAACATTAAAACTATAATAGTGACTATAGTAAACATTAAACCTATAATAGTATATCAATGATGCTAAAATAACACTGCAATGAATTAAAACAGGACAAACAGACTGAGTCTCATCTGCTTATGAGATCCAGCTGGGTCCTGCTGAATTTTTCATCAAAAACCTTGAGTACTCATAGCAGACAGCTGCTCTAGTACCATTAATAACAGCTGACTGCTACATAATTGTATTGACTAAAACAAAATCCTTAAATGAAGAACAAACACCAGCACACATTCAAGTACAAATGCTTGAATACTACTGATCAAATGAGTTGCGGTTGACAATCACAGCTGTGTGAGAATGTATAATGAAAGCAAATATTACAGGAATAAATGGTGCAGACTATTATTTAAACTTAAACAGTCTAACAAGGCCTTTTAATCATTGTGCCACAATGATTAGCTGGGTTGGTTTTATAGTGATCGCATGTAAGTTTAAATACTACTTAAAAATAAACTGAATAAATTATACAGTCTATGTTGTTTCGTCATTCTTGTTGGTTTGTAATATTCACTTTTCTTTTTTAACTAGGACTGCACAATTCTGATCATTCTCCAATTTTAATTAATCACTTTTTTGCATTATAATTGCAATTCCCTTGCAAATGCAATTTAAAATATATTTCCCCATGATCAAACTACACTTTAGTAATTGATAGTCCATTGAGGCCGTATAGGTTTGCAGGTGTGCAAAGATCATGACCGAGTCTGCTAGCCTGCAGAATCAGGTCAGGCTGCAGAGAGAAACACAGAGCATCCATGGCTACCATGGTTATAAATAGTGTGAGGCTGAGTGGCTTTCATGCCAACATCTCTACGCAATGCAGCCTGAAAGTGGAGGAAGGGAGGGAGAGAGAGAGAACAGCAGAGGGGGAAAGACAGCGGCACAAAGAGCAAAAGTGAGAGAGAGCTATCTGGCTAGCTAAAGGCACAGAATTCATTCACATGAAAAAGGTCTCATGTGAAAAGCACAATATTCCTGTGTTGATTTATAATTTTATTTTTGTATAGTGTCACAATCATTTTGAGTTAGCTTCCCGTGAATGCGTATCACTAGCTATGAATTAGCACGAATTAGATGATCTACAGCTGAAGTCACTGACCTGAAATGTTGAATCTGGTTTGTGTGAGAAGTCAGCCAATCAGTCTCCAGGCTGTCTCCGGTCTTACTGACCTCATTGTCCATTGTTAGATAAATCTCAGCCCACATTAATTTTTATTAACCCATCCGTCAGGTTCAATCAAAGCTTAGTTCCTACATTGTTTTTAAGAGCTGATGAGAAGGTGAACTAGAAAGAAGGTGGCAATGCATCTAAATGTATTTTGCAATATTTTAGGATAGGTCAGCACGATTTTGGAAAACAAATCTAGTTACAATTTATCAAATTAAAAACAGCGATTCAGATTTAAAATACGATTAAAAAAAATCTGCACAATTTGGCCAAAAGTATGTGTGTATGTTATATATATATATATATATATATATATATATATATATGTGTGTGTGTGTGTGTGTGTGTGTGTGTGTGTGTGTGTGTGTGCATAAATATATATATATGAAGAGTTCAGATGCAAAAGCCTCTAAATGCCATTTGAAATTTTCTTCTAAAATGACCATTTTTATCAAGCTTGTATATTTAAGTTCAGCAATTTCACTTAAATGACAATTAATAGGTAATCTTCATTAATTGACAAAAAGCTTGATAAAAATGGTCATTTTAGAAGAAAATTTCAAATGGCACTTAGAGGCTTTTGCATCTGAACTCTTCATATATTATATTTAATATATAATCGTGTATTGTATGCTACATGATGTATATGTATATATGATATATATATATATATATATATATATATATATATATATATATATATATATATATATATATATATATACGTATATGACTTTGATATGTATCAGATTAATAATAATAATATTTACATTTATGCATATGTTTTTATCCAAAGCAACTTACTTCACGATAGGCATTTACATTTTTTTTACATTGGCATTGCCAGTGCCATGTTCTGCTGTTTGAACTAGAGTAAATCTATGAATAATAATATTAACAATAATCATGCACGCTATAAGCTTCTCAAATTCAAAGCACTTGCAGAGTAGCATTTGTGTGGAACATAATTGACTTCGAATCGAAGTTCAAGGTTTACTGACATTCATTTTAGGTTGACAATTTTAAGATCTGTCCAGGGACAACAGATGAAAAATAGCCTTTTGGCTAATTCTGGTGCATTTACAGTAATGTCAATTAATGTACACTGTCCCTGTCAAATAAATAAACAAATAAATAAATAAAACTGTCAGAAGGTTTCTGGTTTGATTCTTGCAAAGAGGAAAACCCATTGTGCACTTGAGCTCTTAACCAAGAAAAAGGGCACCTCACCTAAGGTTCTTCCAGGGGGACTATCTACCTATTAAGTGTACTGAAAGTCACTTTGCTTTAAAAAAAAGAATATTTAGGCTTTAACTTCCTATCACAGTGGCTCAAGTAACGGCAAAAAGCTAACTATCCTCCATTGTGCACAGAATATATACACCACTTGAAATAAGATAAACATTTCTCTTAAAGGGTCGCAATCCTGCTTGAGGGTGTCAGGAGATGAAATGAATGTGATTCTAGGTTGGCCCTGTGGTTTTATAAAAACAGGCTTGCATTATGAGTCACTCTGCCAAGCATTATGAGCTCGGCCATTGGCTCACAAGAGTAATCTCACCTTCTCCTTCATCTTCTCAATCTTCCTGACTGAGCTGCGCCGCTGGGGTCGGTCCTCGTGGCGCAGGAGGTTGACGTTAAGGTCTCCAGATTTGCTAAATTGCTTCTCCTCTTGTTTCTCAGCCTCCTTAAGCTTGCTCTCCGCACTGATGCTCTCCGTGTGATACATGTGATAAGTCTTCATCACCTGTAAAATGATATAAAAAATACTTTAAAGACTAGTCTAACAGCATCACACATAGTGTACACACATACTAGTGATAAAATCTTGCTGTTAAAAACGACAAGTGATATTTTGCCGATATTTTTATTTTATGTTCCATTTGGTAGCCCCGCCCACTCTGAGATCTCATTGGTCCAAAATCCTGCTCCAAATAAATGTGATTTAAAAATTATTATTATTATTATTTTTTTTTTAAATAAACAGGCAGAAAATTGACATTATTCACAGAATCTTCTATTGTACTCCCCAATTGCTTTCACATTTCCAAATAATTACAACAATGGGTGTTGCATCAAACCTGTTGGAACACTGGAAGCACAAATTGGATTTTAGACCAATGGAACAAGGGAATATTTTCCGGAAAAAAAATAAAAATGAAATAAAAATTTTACATTTTTAAAAAATAAATTGATACTATTTATTCAGAGGGGTGCATTCAATTGTTCAAAAGTGACAGTAGAGACATTTAGAACGCTAAAAAATATATTTCCTTTTTAAACAAATACTGAACAAATTATCCTGAAAAACGGTTTCTACTCATATTAAGCAGCAAAACTGTTTTCAGCATAAAAAGAATTGTTTCTTGAGCACCAAATCAGCATATTAGAATGATTTCTGGAGGATCATGTGACACTGAAGACTAGGGCAATGATGCTGAAAATTCAGCGTTGCTATCAAAGGAATAAAATCAAATTTTACAGTAGAGAATAAATTAGAAATATAGAAAAATTTCACAATATTACTGTAATGTATTTTTCAGATAAATACAGCTTTGGTGAGCATAAGAAATGTGTAAAGTCCTTTTTCTACTTTGCCGTTTACTTAGAACTTTGATTATACAGAAAATTGCAGTGTGAACAGACTGTGTGCCATAGAACAGTCATACAAGTTTGAATAACATGAAGGTGAGTAAATGACATAATTCTCATTCTGGGGTGAACTAATCCTTTAATATCATCTCTGCACATTAAACTGAGATAGAAGAAAGTATAACATTGAAAAAAAAATTATACTTCTTTATGGTGATACAAAACAACTCAATCCCGAGACTGCATTGAAATGATTCTCTTGACTAGTTTCATTCAAGGGAAGTTGTGCAGTTCTCAGATGAGGAGGATCAGATGGATTCCCGTCAGCTCTACAGAACAGGCCAGCTCATGAATATGCATAGGAGTATATGGACTTGGCAGAAATACCAGCCATAATCCTGCCTCTTTCCACCACGAGTCCAAGACCTTCAACTCAAGCCCGGGATGACAGGGGCTGAAGGAGGGGGCGATCTAAAGACAATGAAATTCTGAAGAAAATGTGTATGATACACAAAGCTGATTCAAACAAAACTCCAACTACAGAGCTCCCTGTATGAGCTCGGTTTATTTTTGGAGCTCTGAGCTATTTTTATTTACAGTATCCTTCATTTTTTGGACATTCGTTTGGAATTACTTAACTTAAATCAACAAGTTATCACCTCCGTAGTTATTCTGAATCTAAATGTCCTTAACTTTCCTTCATTCCACCTAGTAGTGCCTATGTGTGTGTGTGTGTGTGAGAAAGCAGGGGAGAAATCATAGCTCATCTTAATGTGTGCGTAATATTTATATAGGCATGTACTTTTATAATATTTATAACACCTACGAAGAGCTGTCCACACACAAATGATGGGATTTCGGGTGTACGACCACCGCTTGTACACCCTCGCTTCGCCGCTCTTTCTGTGTGTTATTTAATTGAAAATGAACTTGAGACTTGTGGTTTCCAAGTCTCGTGCAGTTTAGGGTCCTGTGTGAAACTGTGTTTAAGTCGAAGTGGTACTACTGCCGGCCCTATTTATCAGCTGTCCAACAGGAATTTTCCCAAACCTTCCGATATCAACTCCAGGCCTGCATATACTTATTAATAAAATACAAAATTTGCATTTGCACATGCACATGGAATTTTTTTTTTAAATTGTAGCATCAGAAAACATGCTTGTGTATGCCTTTATTTTAGTTCAGTTTTACTAATAAACGAAATCCTCAGTCTTTCACATGCATCTTGAAGATCGTGATTAATTGTGTGTATGAAGTGGGGTGTTTTTACGGTGTTGTGCCATAAGCCGCTGTTCTGACGATTTGTGCTACCTCCCATTAAAATGGATAGGTAACACAAATGGATAGAAAAATGATATCAGATTGAGCTACCAGCACCATATTTTTAACATCCATACCCAAAACCTACCCTTAAAAGAATGCAAATGTATTTTTTGTAGCACAATCTGATAGGTAGGATGTTTCATTGTTACATCGGCCCTATGTATAACAGAGGTGTTCGCAACAAAATATTATACCTCACGTCTGATTTGTGTGACTGTCTGCTATTTAACCCCATTATCCATTATCTACTTAAACAATAGAACAGAGCAGGGGGGTTCTCTGCACCATTGCCCTGCTTTATTCCTCGCCTTATAGCCGGCAGATGCATGTCAGACGATGTTTTTAATAAAATGCTTATTAAATCAGCCAGCCTGCAGGCGTCTGCACACTGCTCATCTGCAGCGACCCTCCCTGACATTAATGTACATGCACTCAGCTATTTCACTCTGACTTTACACGCACAGATCATCAGCTCATTTCAGTGGAGGTCATCAAGTACGTCCGCACGATGGCACTATGCATGCTTTTGCTGTTTCTTCAATGATTTAAAGATTAAATGTGTCAGTGCTACAAGTGGTAGGATATGAAACCGTAGTATTATCAGATTGGTTAAGCCAGAAGTTGTAAAACCCCTTAAAATGCTTTAAAAGCACAACAGTTTTGTTTTTAAATGTCGTCTGAAAACGTACTTGTAGACGTGCTTTTAATATTTTGTGAAGTCTTCTGTGTTTTTTGGGTCTTGATTTTTTTTGTTTTTTTATGTACTGTGTATAGCTCTTCATTAATGTATTTTAATGATTATGTAAAGCACGTTGTGAATTGTTGCGTTAAAGATGCTATATAAATACAATTTTACTTACTTTTTTTCCGTGTAGGCATGTCAGTCTGCGAATTACTTATTAAGAGGGTAGCAAGTTATCTAAAATTTTTAGATTTAGTTCAATAACGGACTGCAATTACTATAATGATGCCCAACCATATACATTTATCACCAAAACATACGATTTATCATGTAATATAATCAATAATTAACAAAAATGTGAATGGTTTGACAAAAAAAATATTAAATAAATAATCAAACAACATCAGCGTAAATATTTACACTCCTATTACTTAACTCTGAACATTAACATGAAAAAATTACATGTTAACATTATAACAATAAAACGACATATAATTACAAATGAACATTATCTTTCAATAATATGACACTACCATTCTCTGGTGCTTGGACTCTGTAAATTGTTGTTTTTTAGGATTTTGTTTTATGATTAAGATCTCTTTTGGTCATCAAAGGCTGCATTTATTTAAACAAAAATACAGTAAAAAATATTTATAATTTATTACAATTTAAAATAATTTTTTTCTATTTTATACATTTAAAAAATGCTGGCAAAAATAATTTTACATGCTACGAAATGTTTTTGTCGAAACCGTGATACTTTTCTTTTAGTAAATGTCTTTACTGTCAAAAAAAATTGGAATGTCTTTACAGTCAAAACATTTTTTGAATGAATTATATCAACCACAAAATATAGACTATTTCACAGATGATTAAAAAGGTAGACATACACATGCAGACCATGGTGAACCCATGTTAAACGTTCTAAATTCAATGCACCAACACCATAAGCCTTGTTCTTCGAACTAATATAACATGTTCCAGTCATTAACTGTTACACAGTATCCAGGCCCAATGTCCCTAGTATTCCCTGATGGAAAAAGCTGTTTCCTCAATCTCATTAGGAAGAGGATGCAAAGGATGTTTCTCAGAGTAGTGCTAGCTGTGTCTGGCCCCAGGACAGATCACCAGCCCTTTAAACAGGGTCTAGTAAACATGCACAGATGTGTAAAATGTCTTCAAACTAACCGATTTTTAGACATGTACTCTGCCGTTTCACATGTGGTTGTGCAAATGAGTCAGCCATTGCAAGATCTGGTGATAGAAGCTGTAGCATGCATGTTTGAATCTTACAATGAATGCACTAGATTTAAAATATTACATGGAAACTGATCCATCAGAATTAAAAAATATATTTTTGAATTTAAATAAATAATAATTTGTACACAAAACAGGCTAAAACCCCTTTTACAAACTCAGTAAGACCACAACACTCAGTGATACTAAATCGTGAATAAAAATACTACGCTAGTGAGTAAATTTGACAAGATCAATGTACTCCAGTGCAAGAAAAAAATCTAGGTTAGCACTCCGCTCCTCACAAAGCTGTCACCCATCAGCCCATACCCCTCAAAGAGAACACAGCAAAGGAACATGTTTACAAGCAGGTTTGATGGACGTGACTGGCAATCCTCCAGCATCAAAATTGTATTTACAGGCATGTTGAGGTGAGATGAGCTGACCTAAGCTGTAAAGAGCAACACTAGGGCAAAGCTGACATTAGATACAGCTCTGGGATATATTAAAACGTGCAATTCTGATGTACACACAACCCTGTTATTATGATGAGGGAAAATATTTAAATACAATCTAAACTGTCTCATACAAATGACTCTTAATGACTGTTCTGGTAGAGCCCTGATGAAAATTTGTTGCAGTTCTTGCAAAATAACTGAGGTATTTTGTGATCGTACAGTAGTAACCACATGTAATCTCATAACTCCTCATGGTTACATCAAACTAAATATGGTTGCTGTATATATATATATATATATATATATATATATATATAGGCCCAGTGATGTAGTGGTGCCTGGAGAAGTGGGTATACTCTTAATTTATGCCCCCAATATTTTTAAGCGTCCCAGCTAAGGATGAACGCTCTGTGTTATAAACAGTGACATGTAAGACTACTAGTCTTGCATTAGTATTCAATATGTAAGACTATAGAATAGAGTATAATGAATACAATAGACAACATTAGTTTTCTTGCATATCAGGGCCGCACATATTGTTTTCTAAATACCCAGGTGCCAGGTCCCACAAATGATATTTTTAGGGGGGTCCCCCCCCATCTCGAACATTCGAAAAACACATTCGAAAAAAAAAAGTTATACAAATATATTTATACAATAATAATGGCTATATATTTAATAGGGTGCTTGTGTTGTTTAATTGAGCTTATAATTTCCACTGTCTTTAATCAAACTGATTATTTCTGTCTGTCATTTAAAACGTCTATTGAAAAACAGCGGTAAATTTGAACTACTTGCATCTTATCTCTACACTGTATGATCGTTAACTGAAGTGAAGTGTCGCGTTAAGATTCGCGCTTGGCTCGCGCTTCTGTGAACAAAAATACTGCATTCTTTGATTGGTCTCACGAACATTTTGACATTGACGAGCAGGTGAGTGCTGAAGCAGATCAGATGAGAAGGTCAGTTATCGTCGCGATGGGAGAATCATTGCAGGAACAAATTAGAGCTAATATTACGGGCGGGGTACGATCCTAACTGGGTGTTTTTTTATTCACGAAATTGGATTAGCAACTAAATGATGCGCATCAGAGGGGATTTCGAAGTGGGTATACGCAATGCCGACTGAAAAGGAAGTGGGTATACGCCGTATACCTGCGTATACCCTGCACTACACCACTGTATAGGCCTACATATATTGAGATTTTTAATGAAATAAAATAAAATAATTTTAGCACCAATGAAACTGATCTCTAAAAAGTAATATATTTTAGCTGTTACCACGTGGTAGTGAATTCTCACCATTAGGTTGAAAAACAGAACAAATATTTATTCTCACATCTAGCACCACTGCCTTGAGGTTTTGTGGCCACTTAGGTTTGTCCGAGAGCTGTGCAAAGATCAGTCTCATCCTTTGCTAAGCCGCATTAGCTCAGCATTTGAGCATTAGCCAGAGACCTAACAAGCAATGATTTATCTGTAACTTCCATTTCCACACAAACTGCCTTGAGCAAGTCTACATGCTTTTGTACCGTGGTGCACACCCTAACTGCTACCATTTCAACCTCTTAGGCACTGCTGAATATTGAGAAATTCCAAGTAAACTAGTATTTCCCTGTCAACTGGTTAAAGACAGACTGTCTTTTGTAAGACCTTGTGATCGACGAGAAGAATGAGGTTCAACTGGCTAAGTGGGCAGCGCTGACTCATTCATCATTTCAGATCGATGGTCCTCACTGTGTGCCGGCTGATGCCTTTAAGACCCTGATGCATGAGAATGAATGACAATCTTGTTCAGAATGTAACAGAATAGGAAAGAAAGGCAGGACTTCAAGTTTCTGCAATCAATATATTGTGATTTCTCCTTGTACCACACCATAACAGAGGAAAGAGATGCAACCTTGCGGAAAATGTCAGAGAAACAATGTCCTATTACATCATGGGTTTTGAAGGCCTGCAATTCCAACTTGTCTTTAAATTAAGTCAAATGTCTATGACTTTGGCTCCCAAAGTCAACAGTTAAATTCTTATGCATAGATGCATGTTTAATAGGGCTTTAAGTGCAGTTGTGCAAGGACACTGCGCTATAGACTAATTTCCTTAAAGCTACAGAATTTATAATGAGCTGTTATGCCATCATTCAATGTACGTCAGCTCTCATTTATTACAGGCCTGTTCTCTGGCAAAAGCTGCTGAAAATACATGCGTTCCATGTGAAAAACTCACAGTACTTTGAATTACAAAAACAGCAAATAACACTTTAAACTTTTGAGATGGAACTAAAAATAAATAAATGCAATTCTGGTATTCAGTCTGATTGGCAGAATACATAGAAATTGTGTATTTAATGCCTGAGAAAGAAATTTAAGAACGTATTGATCACTCTAATACACAAACACACAAAACTAATGCAGAAATTTCACATTGGGACTGTAGAAGCTTTACATTCATATTTATTTTTCTACATTCAGAACACATAACTCAAACCGCAGAAGAGAGGCAGAAGGATCAATACTTAAAGCGTCTAGTGCAGACTCGCTTTTATTGTTATTGTCAAAGTGTATATCAGGAACAGTTGATCATAAGCAAGCCATGCTCTATCAAGCCAATTTAAAGTAGAGGTTTGCAAAGTCTGACGATATGTTTTATATTCATAACTCTGTTTAGCATAACTCAGTCTACTAAATAATTTAAGTTAGTGGTCAACCTAAGGGAATTTAAATCCTGTGGACACTGACATTTAAAGTGTATATAATATATTTAAAATAAAAAAGCAAAATTTTGGAATTGAACATTTATTTTATACATTATTCCCTGGAAAGTTATAACAGAAAATGTGTCTCTATTGACATGGGCAATAGGGTGCTGTTTTTACTGTATGTCAATAATCTCAAAGTGCCCAAATATGAAATTATATATGGTCAAAATATATTTTAAAAAGTCTATTGTTTGTTATCTTTATTTATTTTGTCAATGTCTTTGTTGGTTTTGGTTTGATTGCAGTGACTACAAGGCCCTTTGAAATAGCTGAAATAATTATGTGATGGCATATGAAACTGTAATGCGGTCAAGAAGTGACTGAAACTTCTTTTGCTGAAAAATAATTGCACACCTAAGAATGTACGTCAACCAATTAGAAACTAAACTTCAACCGCCCTGTAGTATAAATATATTTCTGTCATAACAACTCTCAGGGCCCTATCTTGCACCCGCACAAATTACTTTATACACAAATGCATTTATCATTTCTTATTTTGCACCAGCGCAAAGCGGACTTTTCCCTCCACAGACGCACGTCGGTAAACTATGAAATTAACTTGCGCTCCCTGGGTGTGTTTCGCCGCAAACATTCCCTAGTGCTATTTTGCAGTTCCAGAAAACAATTGCGCCACTGACCAGAAAAAAAATTAGTCCTAAGTCAGAGGCCCGTTGCGCGTACATTCAGATGCTATTTTAAGCGCGTTTGAGCATGTTAGGCCATAATACAGTGTGAACGTACATGCACTGAAAATGATTCTCTCATCTACACAGATGCATTTTACTTTTTGCAAATGATACATTATTATAAGGAAAACTATTAAAACACGAGGGAAATTATTGTTGTGTTCATGACGATGGGAAAAATAGAAGCTTACACGGTTACCCAAATTATTATATGCATGTTTAACTGAAGTTAATTTGGGTGGTCGCCAATCCCCAATGTCACTTATCTTTCTATTCCAGCCCTGACGAGAACATCGATCTCCTTGGCTGTGATTCTGAAGCGCGCCTGGTAAATGCACCGTTATAATATTAATGCGCCATGGAACAAGCGCACCTCGTTCATCATGCTCTTAAAGGGAATGTGAGATGACGCTCTGATTGATTTGTTTCCCGTAACGCCCAAACCACACCTATGAAAAATGAAGCTACTTCCAACCAACCCCTTTTAGATTTGCATTGAGCGCAAGAGTCATTTATCCCGCCGGTTAAACAGTAACAGCGCCCAAGACCCGCCCACAAAGTTCCTTGCGCTTCGTGCTTGACACTTGCGTTTCAGATCGTTAAAATAGGGCCTTCAGAGTGTTTGGCTATGAATAATGGTTTGGTGATAGATATAGTCAAAAACATAGTCAATGTTGATATGTTTGGTCTTGTTGGAATAAATCTGTTACGCTGCTACTGCTTCAGACCAAGTATGGAACTTGCAACTGCCAATACACACACGACAAACTGATGACAGAAAGAAAGACATGCTGCTGCTGCACAAACTAGTACTGCTACAGAAAATGCTGACCAGTGTTTGAAGGTCGAGCAGCAAGCTCATTGGCTGCTGAAACAGCAGGAACCAATCAGCAGTGCCCTATAGAGAATGATGTGATTGCATGCAGATGAACTATCAGCAACTAGTATCTAGAGTTTCATATGTATATATATATATATATATATATATATATGTGTATATATACTGTATATATACTGTATATATATATATATATATATATATATATATATATATATATATATATATATATATTGCACACAGGCTATCATCCTATATAATAAGCCCACATTTCTGTAACTACTTAGGAGAAAAAGTACATACTAAATATTTTGTGACCAAAATGATGCAGAACCTAATAAATTGCATCTTTCTGCAGGGATTCGGTAGGGTTTATTTGAGGAAAAGTGAGGAAATAGTAGAGAGACAGGGAAAGGATAATGATCCTCTCCCATGTCTTCTCCAGCGATACATTACACTCCTGTCAGTGACCTTGAAACACATCAGCGTCAGAGCAGCAGATCCCAAACCGCATATTAGTACGTTTTAACATTTTAAAGGAAGAAACTGTCTCTCTGATTCATAAGTATTATGTTTGTGCTCTTAAGTATTTTAGGAATGGCTTCAGAATGGTTATTTATAGTTTTATATATTTTATGGTAGGTGGAGTACATTCATATTTTAGGCTTGTTTGACTCTGTGATGAACAGCCGCAGTCAAGAGATGAGACAACGGGAGAGTGACCATATGAGCTATACTGTAGCTAGTTTCATTCAGGGATCCAGGGGAGACATATTACTATGCCACCTGCATAAAGATGCAAAAGGGACATCTGGAACAGGTCGAGCGACGGAGAAGAATCTTCTCTGATGTCTTGTCATGGGTGACAACATTAATCTCAGCCTGCTACTCTGCAGAGGTTACTTGGGTTTCATCCAGAATCAAAAAAAAAGAAAGCATGCATTTTGGTTGATGTGAAACTGTTGATGTAAAAGAAACTAAAGCAATGGAATCAAAGAAGGATTTCAGCTCCTAATGACCCAGATTCTGAAGCAAATTAAAATGCAATGTGGAAGCGTTTGAAGAAGGGACTACTATGAAGCTTAAAAAGGCGTGGAACAGGCGTCTCTACCAATCAACTATTTTCCCATGACTACCACAATCACAAATAGTACCACTTTCATTATTCACCAAAACATCCCTTGATTCAGTTTCCCATCCTTTAATAGAAAAGTATGTGAAGCAACAGTTTCTTTCTTCTTCAAACTGTCGCACTGCCAAACTGTTTTTGTTCTTGGCCGGAGAGTCAGCGTTTCCATGGTGCATGGCAGGACACAGCGGGTGAGAGCTCCATTCAGAGGGAGAGCGAGAAAAATACAGAGAAGGAAAAATAAAGGGAGAGAGATTGAGAGACATTATACTCACAGTGTACAGCTCGTTCGTCACTTTCACCAGCTCCTCGTGCATCTGAATGCCAATATCTTTACTCTGCAAATACAAAATGGGTCACAAATTAGTCAAACTCAATAACTTATTTTAAAACAACAACAAAAAGTTACTTGCAAGTTTTATGATGGTGTCATATTAAAGATGTTTTCCCATTTTTATAGACTGGTTTATACGGCACAAATACCCGCTATTTTTTTTTTGTAACCTGCCAAGAGTCACAAACATACTTGTCTAACATCCAAAATGCAAGTAAAAAACACATAAAAAGTATTTTATGTAAGAGTATTTTATTATTTCACATTCTTTCTATGGTTATGCTTGAATGTGTGCAGAATAGCATCCTTTTTATACGACTCTATTATTTCTGCTATACAGTATACTGCCAGCTGTAAGAATTTATGCATGGGAAATTTTGATGAAATACCTACTTCTAACTTGGTAAATAAATCATACTGAATACTACATTTACTGCGTAGTGTGCAGTAAGCTAATAACAGCATCAGGCTGGTGGCATCATGTTTCTCACTGTATGGTGGTGACCGCATTATATTGCCGCAAAATGCCAAAAAGGCTCATGTTTTCAATTGATCACTCATTTGATTCAATGCTTTGCTGCATTGTTTCTTGCGTTTATGTAAACAGTGGTTCAAACAGGGACCAGGCTGACACAATAAGACTGTGACACTGAAAATTGCTTATGCATTCCAGTGGTAAAATAATAATTTAATAATGCTATAAACAAGTTAACGGGAAAGAAGACAACCCTAGGTGAGTTAGAAAACATATTGTACCTCCTCCCACACAGCTAAGCTACTCCTGCTTACATGCACGCACACACACACCTTTAGCCAAAATGAGAGAATATACTGCATTTACTCTAAAGTAAGTGAGACAATCTGGCAGAAACAAGAGGGCAAGAACTCCGGGAAGCTGGAAATTGTTCACTTCAAGCACATATTTTTTCGTTAAAAAATTCAGATGACAAAATGCATGCTACATAAAGACAACAAAACATTAAAACGTTATCAAATAGTGTGTAAAACATCTGTTCAAGATCAACTGTCCAAGAGAAGTGTTGTTACTGTTAACCCTCTGGGGTTTTTCGGGTCAATAATGACCTGAAGCGTTTTACTTTTTTTTTTTTTTAAATCGTAGCTTCATTGGAATGGTCCAAAACTTCAATGGTACTTGGTATATGAACACCCAAAAAAATGGGGGACAGGATTTGAAAAGTCTAAGTGGTCGTAAAAAAAATAGTCACACTCAGGACCTTTGGGTCAAAAATGACCCGCACAGGAAATGAATGGGAAATTGGCAAAAATGTGAAAATACTGAAGGGTTGAATCTATAAAACATCAAGAGTGCAAAACAGACACATCCACACACAAACACACCTTTATACACAAACGCACCAAAAAAATCTGATTATACATGTGTTTTGTATTTTTAAAAAGCTCAGTTTGTCCACGAGATGGCATCCATCTAATTTCAAAAATTGCTTTTATGAGGCCTAGGCTTGACTCCAAAATGAAATACAGCTTTAAAAAAAAAAAATAAAAAAAATATATAAAAAAAAAAAATTCTATTATATTCAATAGGGGAAAATTTGGTCAGAATTATTGCATTAATACTAATTATATATATATTTTTTGTTTTTAATTTTCTCAAAACACCAAAAAAGAAAAGAAACAATATTATAAAAAAACAAGTAAAAAAAAATTTATGATTTTCTGATGATTTTGGGATAATGAATCCCGCCTTGGTCCTGAGTGTGACTGTTAAACGAAGCAAAACAAATTATATAAAAATAATTTCCAATAATTTAAATAAAGCTGGAATAAAATAAAATATAAATATTAGATGGAAACCATAAACTTAAAAAAAAGTTTAGAAATGTTACCTTGGCAACTACCTGAAGTTTTAAAGTTACTAAAACCAAAGGCATACTAAAGCTAAATAAAAATATATAGCAAATAAAAAAAACAAAAATCACAAAGAAATTGCAAAAAATAAATAAAAAAAAAAAAAACATAAAATAAATGCTAACTTGTATAAATAAATGCTAATTAATGAATACTATAATAACACAGTATATCAATAACACTACTGGAACGATCCATCCTGCACAAATGACATTTTGTAACATATTGATGCTGCTGTCATATTTGAAAATGCACATAGCGAGTGAGCATGATCCCAGTCTACTTGAATGAATTACGCCAGTAGCCCTCTGAAACCCTTTTATGTTCGTAAAACATAATGGACCGTAATTCTCAGTGATCAATAAAAGCTTCAGCATAAGCCTAGTCAGGCCTGTGCTTAGGGATCCAAAATAATCTCTCTGTACACATGAATGTGTACATACACACTTATCCCTGCAACCAATTTACAAGTCTAGTCATCCACTCTAATGGGATAAGCATGCAAATGTATTGATTTTGTCTTTAGGTGACATGTAGACTCAACATTGCACAGCATCTAATGAAACAGATAAAATGGCTGAATGAATACAAATAAAGTTGTCAAGCAAATCATAAACACACAACCAACAACAACAACAACATGTGATGCTGAAATAATGTTCCCCAGAGGTTGCTCTTTCACTTCTCAGGAAACTTATTTGAGCTCTCAGTTATGTTTTATGAAATTATCAACTTAACATTTTTTTATACAATTGTTGATATACTGTATAGTATAGTAAAGAAAAACAATGTATATGGATAGAACAGCTTAGAGTATTTTTAAAGAATTTGATGAGAAATGTACAAATTGAGGGATGTACAATATTAAAATTAAACAAATTAAACAGTAATGTCATACCAGACGATAATTTGCTCTGCTCTTGATTTCCATGGTGACTGAGAAACAGTATTATTGCATACATCAAATTAAGAGCGTAAAATATATAGGAAGAGCTCTCAGTGAAAACTTCTGATGCAACATTATGAAAGAGACACAGCCACTGACACACTGCAGTATCTTGCCACTGGTGACGTTAGCAGTAAGACCGTAAAACTGCTGTCAAGCTATACAGTACATGTTTCCCAGCTGTCTCTGCTGCTCGTACATCCTCACCAGTGAAAGGTTTCGCTAACCTCAGGTCTTTCTCCTCTTAATGTGTGCTGGAAACCTTTAGCATGGACAAAACTGCTGTTAGGGTCTACTAACTGTCATTGAATGTCCCAAACACATAAAGAAAGGTTCAAATTAGGATGGGCATTTTTCTAAAATATTGCATTTGAAATATTCGAGGCTCATAAAAATCGAATATTTGAAATATTCGATTTATTTAAATTATGTTTAACGAAAAAGACGTTATTTTAATTTTTTTTTACGTTTTTGTCACCATTTCTGGACAAGCTTACAATTAGGCAATACACAACAAGCTTACAATAGTAATTCAAGTTTTCTTTTAGTTGAAAACATTAAACAGTAGGCCTATGAGTAAACAAAATATATATATAAAAAAGCATTATTAAAAGCATGCTCAAGCAGCGCGAGCGAAAAAAACCCCTAATAAAGCAGATTGCGTCAGATATCGTACAGAACGTACACCTATACACACGAGTCAGCAAATGACTGAATATCGTGTTTATATTGTTTCACGTTTATGTTGAGAAAAACAATATCTAACGTTACATGCAGGGGCGGCGCCGGACGCCAGCACTTTATATGCTCGAGTGAGAAAAGATGCCGCACTGACAGACGTTTCAGAGAACGGTGTTTCTAACAGCACTTTGCATTTTCTGTTCTTAAACCGGTCTCCCCCAACGAAACTTAAAATAAGTGTGTCTCAAAATCATTTTGGTATTAGATAAGTTAACATCTTTGATCACGCGGAGTCCAGCTGCGCTTACCTGCAGTTGTGATGCAGTGATGGACAGCTGTCTTTCCTCACTCGACTGTTTGGATTTCATGTGATTTCTCATGGTGATGATATCATAACTCAGATTAATTAGTTAATTTGATCAAAAGTCATTCCGTTTAGTAAGATCCTTTTCAAGTAATGTTTATTCCCAACTTCACAAGGCAGACGACACCATTATGTGATCAAATACAGACAACTTGTTAACACACTCCACAGCGCCATCCAGTGCATTTAATTGTAACTGCGAGTTAGTTCTAGGATTTATCATGGACTCACTGCATTTACGGCCAAAAAGCAACGTATTCAAAATTCGAATAGTATTTTATTTTTCGAATAATAATTACATATCAAATATTCGAAAATTCAAATATTCAGATCACATCCCTAGTTCAAATAAGAGCTTAAGGATGTAAGGAAGGCTATTCATTATCATTCCAGATGGCAGACTCATGTTGCTAGAACCTCAGGAGTCCGGAACTATATTTTACATTGGACATCAAGGAGTAATTCAACTGTACAACAGTACCAAAAGTAAAGAAAAACGTCCTTAATCGCAGAATTACATTTTATAATATTACCATGAACTACACAGCCTCAACATGCAAAAATGTTGATAGGAAAAATGTTCGTTCTGGTTTCGGAAATAGTTTCATCAGCTTCTGCTAAGTCATTGATGAATTTGAACAGAAATGCCACAGAATATTTATTACCACAGTGTTATAAACGTGACTGTGTAAGAAAAAAAATCTAATTTCTGATTAACTCTTTCAAATCTATTCATTTTGGTGAAATCAAAAACATACTGTACACACTGATGTTCCATTCATGAACAAATTACTCTATTAAGCCAGTTCTTTTGATTAATAATTAAAAAACAACAAATTAAAATGAAATTTGAGTTTATATATCATGTGTATAATTAGCCTGGTTAAAACCAGACCATTCTCAGTTGTAACTGAGTTATGCGTCATAGACAAATCATTTCCAGAGGGACGTCACCAACGGACGTCGCGAATAGACCTAAAACCAATCAGAGCGATGAAGGAGATGACGTATGCACAGCGTGTTGTTCTTTGCTCGTTTTTTAACTAAAAAGGAAACATTCGAATCGCTAAAACAGACGCGATAGCTGATTCGAACGAGTGATGTTCGACGGGCAACATCCGTTGTAATGTAGGCTACAAAATCTGCTTCAAAATCCCAGCACTGTCGTCATCGTGTAAAGCCCGCCCAACGTTTCTGATTGGTGCCTCGATTTCAACGGATTGGAAATAGGCCTGAATGAGCTGTTTGCCAGACTAACTTTCAGAGCAAATCTAAATTTGCCGGAAGTTGTCTGGGTTTTCCCAGGCGTAGTGTATAATACTTTTTCACTAGAAATGCAATTTAAAGATTTCTTCTGTTTACTATATCAACATTAATTTTATTTTGTTTACAAATTAATGGTGATCCTTTTTTTTACTATGCTCATTTATAAGGGTTCCCTATCATTAACAGTATTAGTAGTGAGATCATTTTTTTAATAAGCAAAATTGCCATTGCCATAACTGAAATAAATCAAAACTGAATTATAATCTGAATTGAAATGACAGCTTGTGATTCAGAATCAAATTGGACACAAAATATGATGTACTCTCAGCTCTCATTATAAATACAACTGAACTGAGCCTGTCACATCACAGCATCATTCAAGCATAGATTCGGTATCTTAGGTGACCTTGAGTGCACTCACTGCAGGCAATTAACACTTTCCCAAGGTGCTCTCGGTGTGTTTTATTGGTTCACAGTCACCTCACTGAACCACTCTCCTATGAATGGTGGCTGGAAGCACAGGGCCTCACCTACAGGAAAAGCAGCCAGGTGTAAACACGCTAGTAGTGTTTGGATTTCACCACAGGAATCCAGGCTATGTGTTGACATCGTTCCAACTCATATAGCCCAGAAGTCACACCACAGAGAATACAGCCAGTGGCAGCACTCCTCACAACAGTATGACTTTTACTCTGAGAGGATGTGCATAAATAGGCAGTAGTCACACTGTGAGACAGCATGCATTTAGACATGCCCATTCATTTTGTCGCATACCATCCGTATACACCAGACGCAGGCATTTAAAATCCACAATCTAAAATTTACAACAGTTAGGCAAGTAGGTAGGAGGTAGATGTCGCTGTGCTTAGAAGAATGCCTGCCAAGAAAATGCATGCAAATGTATGAAGTCACCTGTGTGTGCGTGTGAAAGAATACATAATGATTTTGGTGCAGCGGAGGGTGTTACGATTTCCCACGTTTGGAAAAGTTGCCAGTTTTCAGTAGACCTTCTGCTAGAAAAACTTCACTACTAAACTTTCAGTGACAACAAACAGACCCAACAAATTAGATAACTCGTCTTGTTTGCATGAATGAATAACCATGTGTGGTTACACTATTTCAATAGTCCCTTTAGACATTCTATTAACTATAAGTAGCTTTGCAACTATGTCAACTAACTCTCATTAGAGTAGTGCTCTTAGTGAAGCTTAGGTTAGGGTTAGTAGAATAAGTTGACATACTTGCAAAGTTACTTCTAATCAGTAGAATGTCTGTTGGGGAAGCATCAAAATAAAGTGTTAGCAGACAGTCAAATTTTTTTCCCCCAAAGCAAGAAAATTTTCTATTAGTTTCTAAGAGTTCTATTAGTAGAAATTTCACACCAGATTATGATGGAATTTAAAAGATGTGAGAAAAGAAGAAGGGTGTCAAAGATGCAGACCTTTTTGAAGAGCCGGATGACATCCTCGCTGATCTGAGCCAGGCGAACGATGACATTGTTGATGTAAATGTCGTTAAGTGTGGCGTGATCTCTACTTCTCTTCCGAGTTTGGTTTAAAACCAGATACCAGCAGTTTACTGAAGAGAGAAGGTGTTGTTCTTTCCTAGAAGAGCAGAGAAAGGGATAATAATGTTAAATAATGTGGTTGGTTGGTTTACTTGATATTTTGCATTTGCATTCATCCAGCTGAAATGTTTGACTCATTCTCCATCTCCATTTAACGTCTCGTTTGCCCATAATTGTCAGATTGTCAGAGAAAATCCACAATGCCTGTAAAATATTCTATGCTGAACAACACATTAATTCAGTTTAAAGTCATCATTTTCTGAAAAAAAAACTAACAAATGCAGTCATAATAAATTACTATTCAGTGACTTTTTCAGCAAAAATTGTGTTTTGGCAGCCAGTCAGACCTCACTGCTATCGTCCACTATTGGAGACACATATTTAAAATGATGCGATTCTCTTGATTTTCACATTAACAAAAACGTACAAATCTCATCACCATTATGCTAGGATATAGTGGGCGGTTGCTAGTCTGTCAGCACGTTTCTATGCAGTTGCTAGAGTGTTCTGGGTTGTTCCTAGGGGATTACTAGGGTGTTCTTACTATAGGAGCCCACACCCAATGATATTTTGGTCCTAATATATATATGGGTTTTATTGACCACCAGTTGAAAATCTGATTTTGAGTAAGCCTGATCACAAAAATGAATAGTCCACTCCAACATTATAAACATACTCTTTCATTAATATCAATTCAGTCCACACATACAGTACACACAACTGACAGTAAACTGATCACTTAATACCTTAACACTGCGACAGAAATCGTCCTAGCTTGAAATTAATCAGCTTTGGGGACCATAAGCCTATGTTCTGTTCTAACCCTTCACTTCTTTCCTTAGTCCTATCTCCTTAACCAATCAACAAGCTCAGAGAACAAGAGTGCAAAAAATAAATAACTGAGTGGAGAGTATTGAAAAGCCGAGAGATAGCAGGATGAGGATTTGGATAAACAACACAAGGAGCAAAGTCAATTATTTGAGAGAGTATTTGGGCTAGGGGGGAACATCAAAGTGTGGCCTCTTGCAAGAGTTAGTGAAATGCTAATCGCTGCTAATGAGGAACGTATATCTCCCTGCTGCATGTGGCAAACGTTATTAGCCCTCTAATCTGCCCTGAAATAAGGATAAACAGTAAACAAAGAAGCATATGCCAACCAGCACCTTATTAATGTTGATCTTTGGGGTAATGACAAGCTTACCAAAAAACTAACACTGCATAGCTTATATAAGCCTATATTTTTTTTTTACTTTAAAGTTGAAGTCCCTCCAAAAGAGGAAACAGCTGTTTAGACAACATGTTTGAAAGCGGACATTATTTTTAAGGCGATATTTGTACCTTATCTGATTTTTAAAACGACTTTATTAATGTTGTTTATTGTTAAAGGGACACTTTACCCATTTGCATTAAGCTTTGTATCTTTAGAAATCCAGTAATATTTTTGAATGGTCATGTTTTTTTCCCTTATTTTCCCCTGAGATGTGTTTTGCTTCCTGCTCATTGTGACGTAAAAATCGTCATTTAATAATCGTCATAATAAGCAGGAAGTCACATTTCATTAAAAAGTGTAGAGACTACAAACATTAGCTCCTCATTATTCCAGGGTGTGGGACCCACTCACCCAACAGGCCTATTACAGATCAGTGGGACTTCACTTGCAGATACTGAATCAATATCTGCCATCTTGTTTGGAAGCTAAGCTAACAAGCGCTGTGGAGATAGGAAGTTACGACAATGACGGAAGAAACTAAACATGATATGGAAGAAGAGGATTTTGAAATTCTGTTGCTCGAATCCGATGTTCGTGGCTATCTTTACAAGCCGCAATATAGTGAAGAGCAGCTGAGGCTGATGGAGAAACAGGAGGCGGCTGCCTGCAGCGTTGGGGAAGCTACTCTGAAACTGTAGTTTGACAAGCTACTCGTAAGTTAAAGCAGTTTAACTACAGTCAAGCTACCCGTTTAGAAAAGTAGTTAGCTACACTACAAGTTACTACCAAAAAGTAGCTAGCTACATTGAAACTACTTTTGCTTTTTTTAACAACGTACTGTATATTATAAATAACTGAATAAGTCTCTGAGGAATGTTTTAAGTAAAATATTTAGTGTTTAAAACAAGGCAATGCAATTACGATTTCAAAGAGTATTGTTTTATTACACACAACACTAAAATATCGCTGACTGTCAAAATTGCAACAAATAGCCTACAACATTGCAAGAACGAAATATACATTCAACGTAAATTGCATGCAGAACATATTCTCAAAAACACTGATTGAACTTGGACAAATAAGGCCATGGGTAATTAACGTTAGTTGTTTCTCCATCCTCCAAATCTGCCTTCACGTCTTGCTATATAATCATAATATGGGTGTGTCAACCCACTTCTGTGCGTCAGTGAACCGTTAGCCGCAAGATGTGTGATTAAACAACAGGTGGCGGTAATGGCAAAAAATTAGTTTGTAATCTAACAAGAAGAAGAATATCCTTGCATCGCGCTGATTTCCTATGGCTGATTCGCGCAGGCTCGACAATGTAGCAATGTAGCTTTTGCTCGCGCTACACCGCTACTTGCTGCAAAAAGTAGTTAGCTACTGAAAAAGCTACACTGTTTAAAAAGCAACTGAGCTACTGCCAAGCCACTAAAAAATTTAGTTAAGTTGGTAGCGTCGCTTCTTGTAGTTAACTACTCCCCTACACTGTCTGCCTGTTACAGTCGAAGAGTCCGGACTGGCTCGAGCTGGGCAGACTGCAGGTGCCGGTGCTCTCGTGTGTGTTACGAACACAGATAGAGTCCGTCTGCAGCAGAGAATTTCAACGATGGCAATTTCTCCTGGATGAAATCTCTGAATCAGATGAGCACACGGATGTTTGTGTTGTGATGTGAACCATCCTAGTTTCGCTGACTGAACATCCAGGTATCATGCAGTAATTCACCATATAGAAATAAATACAAATGAGGAGTAATTCACTAATGAGTTTGGCAATGTAACATTAACATAAAATCAGGCCTGTTTCTCTCTTGATCAGCACTGTCGTCGCTCCTCATTTTATGCTTTCGCTCCTCGGTGAGAGATACGAAACTGGTGCATTCATCATCACTCACGCCACCGGCCTCACGCCGTACCTCTTACGTCTCTCGCCCACGATAGTCCTGCTCGCCACAGCCCACTAACTAGAAATTTTATTCTGGTGGCAGTTAATGTTAGCCTTGTAGACGGAAGACTGATTTCTCTAATGTCTGCGCTGTTCTGAATTAGTGGGTGTGGCTTGCGGAGCTGTGCAATGTGGTGCATTGTGGGAGTTGTGTTACAGACAAATGCGCCCTTCAGTTATTTTCTCGGTCTTTTCTGGTCAAGAGGGCACCAAATTCAAAAATTATTTACATTTCGACAATATATGATCCACTTCTAATAAAGATTAATGTTGAAATGGGTGAAATGCTCCTTTAAGTAAATGGACATTATGTATTATTTTGACGATTAACCACATTTTATTAAAAAAAAAATCAGGTTACAAAACAACTGAAATCAAGGAAACAAGAAAAACAAAGAAGGAAAGAAAACTGTTTTCAATATTGAACATTTTCAGGGGGAAATTTTCTTGACCACTAAATCTGAATAGTTTGATTTCTGAAGAATCATGTGAGACTTTGCAGTTGATTGGAAAATTCAGCTTTGCTATCGCACACATACAAACAAACAAAAGGTATCACCAAGGCACAGGTATTACCAATGCACTAGATTAAAGTTTGCTGCTTTGGAGATAACTGTGCCCCACCACTATTAAAAAAGAGAGAGGAGAATGTCACTTGCAAAACACAAATGCATTCCAGTTCCCCGTCAGACACACGCAATAAGCAGTGCTACAGTATCTGTTCATAGCTTTATATGCAGAAAATTTGCACCGCATTTAAAAGAATGAGGAAGAGGAAGGAGTTTAATGCAATGTGACAGACCATGGCTGCGGCAAGGAAATAAGAACATGCTTTCAGATTGAGGTGAAAAATGAAAAATTCAAACTGTGCAAAATGATTCTAAAGATATTTTTTTGCCCCTGCTTTTGAAACTGGCAATTGTAGAACAAGGCCATAGGGTGGATCTGAAGATTAGAAATCACCTTATTTCATCCAAAAATGCAGAAAAGACATTCTCTGGCCCGCATTTATACTTTTTTCCCAATATTCAGAAAATAGATCAAAAGCACAGCTCCGACTCTACAATCAAGGCCTGAAAAAGGATCATATGATTCATAATCACATTTCTCCAATGTCAAGCTCCAATGTCGAGAACATTTTCAATGTTCATGGTCTATAATCCATACAAAGGGCCAAAGATCCACATAGAACTCCTAATCTAATTTCAAAGCCTTTGAAACAAGAGTGCAAGACTCTCATATACTTAGTTTTTAAGGCTTTTGTAGTGCACATCCGACTAGGGCTGGAGATCAAAAACTGGTTCTAAATCTACTTGTTCCATTTAAAAAAATTACCAAAACCAATTATCTTCATGAGGCTACTAAGCCAGTTCTGTTCAAATGGGCCAAATAGACTCATAAATCAGTCTGCTCATTAGTGATCAGTCTGAATAAGTCTAACCATTAACTCACTGAACAGAGTGGTTCTTGATCCACTAAACGGTTTTACTGAATTAACTGCAAGTCATTATGTTTGTTATGTCCTCAGAATAGTCATAAATAGAATCGTTAAGGACCAAAATGCTCATGCCTACAATGACCAAACACTAACACAACTACAGAAACACAAATCTGAACAGATAGCATATGATTTTCTTCTTATGTAACCTTACAATATTTATCTGCCAATGAAAAGCCTTTTACAGCTTATAAAAATATAAAGTCAGCTGTTTTACCACATGACAGCCGCCTTGGGCGAGCTACACAACACGTTGTGCCGTGATTGTTTGTGACAGGAGAGAAGGGCTTCTGGTATTTGGTGATATCCTTTTTGTGGGCCAGTTTAGTCCCCAGAAAGCCTTGGGCACAATAACACTATTTAAATAAAGTTCTTATCATGTAAACACTTGCCTGTGATGTTTCAATAACTAAAGTAATATTTTGCTTCAAAACACCGGAGTTTTTTTCAGCAAACATTTGAGCATTTTCTTAAATTTAGTAAATCTGAGTTGAGCGATGACTCATGGTTTAGGTTTTTGGGTTTGATTATAAACTGTTGTGCATGGTTTTATACATTTTTTCATTGAGTTATATAGATTTGTTTAACTATTTTTTTACATTTGCAGTACTACACCCAAAACTGTAACACAAATAAGAGTTTTTCAATAGTCTAACATCATTAACACAGAAGAGAACATTCATATTGGTTTGGAACAGGATGAAAGTGAGTTTTTCTAATAAAAATCCCTTAAAAAAAGAAAGATAAGGCTTTTATTATTTCATATCACTCAAGACACTAATTCTATGAGGTATATTGCAGTAACTCATACATAAATACAAACACACATGATAAGCAGCTTCAATCGAGTGCTATTGATCCACAAAACGGACTGATCCTCAGAGGTTTTGAGTCAGAACTGAGCATAGTGTTGTTCTTAATCTCCACATATTGGATCCTTGTAAACAACACTCTCAAACTCTCTCAGACTCCAGTATTTCACAGCTCTGCAGCCCGGCGAGTCAGAAAGTATATAAAAAAAATAGAAATTACTGTGTGAATGAGTAAATAGGGTTTGTGTGGCAGTACCATCAATGTATCATGATACCCGCAGTACTTTTCATAAGGAATATGCGTGTATAATTCATGAAGTGCAAGCTTATATGTGTAGTACTACAAATTAAAATATGCAGAAGCATCCAAGTATATGCATAGCCCAACACTACTTTTGCGTCATCGAAGGGTAACGCCCCTTTTTGATGGAAAACACAATCAGTTTCTTGATAGCAAATATGGCACAAACATACACACTCTCTTTGCAGCCCTGAGGACTGTGAGCGGTATTTAGAAGCTACTGGATACACAGTGTCCAAAAATGGACTATTGAGACATCTAACATTCCCACTATCTTGTGGAATCACCAAGTATTTTTATTTTATTTTTTGTAATTAACACTCACAGTATGACAATCTAGACGATGAGGCCATGTCACTTGGATCATACTTGATTTAATCTATTGACATAGTTTTGTTGTTGACTAGCTGTACTATACTGTTGAAATATTGGCAGGCTAGGACTAAAGTGGACTTGACTGGTTTTTGCTTGTGTCTAGAATGTGCTAGGACTTTGAAAGTTGTAAAGGTTTACAGTGTACGGCAAATTATGTATAGAACCTATGTATGTATGGGGCTATCAAATTGGATGTTGTGACATTACGCTATCCTATCTAGCCTTTGTGTTTGTGTTGTTACATGTACTGTAGCCCAGAGAAATGGTCGTAAAAAAGTCATTTAGGCCTAAAGAACTTTCTAGACACAAGCAGAAACCAGTCAAGTTCACTTTAGTCCAAGTCTGTCACTATTTCAACAGTAAAATCAGTTAACAACCAAAGTAGCGTGCCTAGTGAGAGCTAATCACGTAGCGTTAGCTGCTAGCAGCTTCGTCTTTCTAACTAGTATAGCTCAGTCGACAACAAAACTGTCAATAGCTTAAATCCAAGTTAAAAATGATCCAAGTGACATGGCCTCATAGTCTAGTTTGTCATACTGTGAGTGTGTTAATGAAAAAAAAAAAATAGGCTACTTACTTGGTGATTCCACAAGATAGTGGTAGATGTCTGAATAGTCCATATTTGGACCATTAATCCAGTTTTCGACCATTTTAAAGGGACATCTCTGTAACGCCGTATCTAATTGCTTCTTTAAGTTTGTGCCATTTTTGCCATCAAGAAACTTAGACAGATCTAAACCGAGTTCTGTTCTCAGGGTTTTCCCCCAAAAGGGGGCGTTACCCTTCAATGACGCAAAAGTAGCGTTGGTCTATATTTAATACTGTAGGTACATTGACAAAAGGTTGTTACATTTTGAGTGTGAATTATTGTGTCTTTTCTAACCTTTAAGCCTATGCAAGAGATCTAAAGATCTCTATCCTATGTTAAGAAGTGATAAGCGGTTATCTGTATTGTATTTAAAAACACCCACGCAGAGTAGGAGTGGGGTTCAAAATCACTTCACACTTAGCTTCATTATAGCAGCACAAGCCATGAAACATAATCATACAATTGCTCTCACCGCCTGCCACAATATTCATTCAAGAAAGTGTTTTTTTTTTTTTTTTATGAGCCAAGCTCGATACTGCTTTATCAAAGAGCTTTTAATCCAGTCTGGGGTGGCTTGCTCAAGCTTATCTCCTGACGGAAAAGCAGGGAAGGAATCAAGTGCCAAATCAGGAACCGTAGTGGAAAGAGAAAGGGGGGCATACGCTTCTCAGTTCAAATGTATTTCCGCCTTTTTAAGTAAGCTTCAATACATTGCACGATTTTTGCCTGCCCACCAACCCCCAATAACACCCCCCAATCCACAAACACGCAAAATGAGGCCACCAATGTATGATTGCTCCCAGCTGTAGCCCCATGAGAGAGCTGGAAAAGAGAGAGAGCAGAGAATTTCCTCAGAGCAGTGAATGGTAGGACACGGATTAGCTCAAAAGCTCACTGCTGACGATTCTGACCTTATTAATCTTACATTATTAGCCATATTCATGGAATCAAGACCAAAAGATCTGAACGTTTAATTTGCACTGAGCTTTAAAGGAATGGTGAATTCTGTCATGATTTACTCACCTTCAAGTCATTCCAAACCATATGACTCTCTTTCTTCTGTCAATAACACTAATTTTTTTTTTTTTTTTGGAAGAATATTCTGGCCACTTTTCAAACATTTGTATTGTAAATAATTAAGTGAATGAGAACTGGGGCTGTCAAACTCCAAAACAACAAACAGACATGCTTCCTTTCGAATGTCAAATTAAAGCTTTGTGTGAGAAACAGACCAAAATTTAAGTAATTATTCATGGAAAATATCATTCTGTTTCTCATTTTCATGAGAGAAGTAGTGATGGATCATTCAACATTTTGCAAATACAAGTTATACTGTAGATCTTATTGTGAGCGATTCAACCAAATTTTTGACCTCATAATGTTTCTAACTTGACAGACTTCTCTCTGGTGTTGTATGCTGGACTTCTCCAATCATTTAGACATCTTAGACCCACCGCTCCACAATCAATCACAAGTTTACATTCATTTTTAATTGCAACACCAAACACCCATACCTCAAAATCCAATTATGGGGATACTTCACCTCTGGAAAGATGAATGTGTATTTAAAAGGGGTCATTTATGTAAAAGTAATGTGAAATTATTTTTTGAATTTGGAGCTTTCTAGACTGAGAAAAGACAGAATATGTATCTTTGGCTCATGTGGATGAAAGACAACAGCTCCCAGAATGCACTTGTTTCACTGCCCTAGGAGGCCACGTCTACTGGTAACAGAGCGCAGTAGTTAAACAACAAGTCTAGGCTACTAGTGAGTCTCTGTGATGAGTCTGTTTGCGATTTCGAGATCGCCCAAAATGTCCGGGATTCGGCTTTTGCGTTCTACGGACTTTATTTCAACTATTCATTTCCTTCTCTGGGCCTCTTGTCAGTTAACATTGTGTGATAGCGTAGAGCTACGTCACACGTAGGCTCTCTATTGGCCAACGCTGGTCATGTATGTGATGCGAAGTGACGTACAATAACAAAAGCTTACACTATTAAACTAGTAACCTGACTCAAGGCAGAGAGAGAAGTAAATGAATTAGTTGAAATAAAGTCATTGTTTTTGCACAAAAAAGTGTTCTCGTCGTTTGATAAACTTAAGATTGAGCCACTGTAGTCACTTGGACTATTTTAACGATGTCTTTAATAACTTTGAGGCCAGCAAGTTTAAATTTCTCAAGAAGCCTATGGACTAGTATGGAGGAGTGATCCAGCTCTCAGATTTCAGCAAAAATATCATAATTTGTGTTCCGAAGATTAACAAAGGTCTTACGGGGTTGGAACAACATGAGGGTAATTAATGACAGAATTGATATTTTTGGGTGAACTAACCCTTTAAGTTTCAATTTGTTGGCCAGAGCTACTGTATGACTTGAGAAGGGCTGAAATATAAGCAACTTTAAATTACTTCACGGGGCTTTTGTTTCCTTTTTGAAACTTGAGAAGCACCAGTAATTGCATTGAAAATACCATTCAATTATTTCACATTTATTATTTTGAAAAGTCATAGGAGTTTGGAATGCCATGAGAATGAGTTAATCATTTTTGGATGAACTAATCCTTTAATGTCTAAGTCTGCGAGATTGACTTTCCAAGCACATACAATCCCAAGGGTCTCAGCATGCTCTCTGAGAGGCTTGGCAGTGAGTGAATGAAGGCCGGAGGTGGAAGGCAGGTGCTGCCGTGCGAGGAGTGGAATGCAGCAGGAACTTACTGCAGGGCAGTTTGATTTCAGGCTTCTGTCCAATAGGCTGCAGCAAATCCAGTCTGCATGCTGCCACATCTACCAGAACTGCATCTTAGCCCAAAACATCATCGCTTTGTTTACAATCCCAAATGTTAGGGTGATGGCTACATATTTAATCATTTTCACATTTTTAATTCAATTTTCCACATATTATTATTGATTGCTTCAGATCACATAATGCATTTTTGCTGTGTGAGGGCAGCTTTAAATAAATGTAAGAATGAAGACCAAACAGTATTCAAACAGTACAATGACATAACCATTGATGGTCTGGATTCAATGTGTGAAGATTAGTATTGACAGACTGTGGGCACTACTTACTTTGCCGCATTGGCATAACTTATAGCACATATGTGTGGATTCATATTTTAATGATAACACCACATCGCTATAGTCAGCATTTATAAAATATATTATGTAAATGACTTGGGTTAATATGTTGAATATATTAATGAAATGGCCATAGTGAGAAACATTTAATGAGATCTATGTAAATTAGCACTGATTTAATAAGCCTGTCACATAATCAAGGGAACATACTTAACCATGCACTTAATTTTCCTATACTCTAGTTTACATGCTGGAATATATATTCATGTTCATCAACAGAAAGTACTTAAGATGTGTCCTCTGGTCATTAATTACATTATTATTGTAAATTACTAAAATTATATTTAAATCAACTCACTGCAACAGCACAAAAGTGTTCAGTCATTAAAACATCTGGCAGAAATAGACCTTCTTAATAAAGGAAGAGAATATTTTAATTAGAAGAATGCATTTTCCCATCTTTTTGGGGTCAATTGACTAGTACAAACAGCAGCACTAGCAATGTGTTTTGTCATTAGCAACATGTGGAAAATATAGTAGCTTTGTGAATGCAAGCAAACATCACACCTTGCATTCAGTGCCCTCAATGCATTCTATCAATGCATTCTAATCTTTGCATTAAAAAACCTGCGTGGGCAATGGCCTTTTTTCATTTCAGCCAAGCAAAACAACCTAGAGGTAATTTAGTTTACATTCATTTCCATCAGCCAAGCCACCCTGCAAAGTAAACGCAGAAGCTTCAACCGCCATTCATGTATACTTTAGAAGTAATCTATGCCTGGTTTAATGCATAGGGAAAGAGCTGAACTGCAAGCAGGTTGGATTAGTATTCAGGGACTGTGTTGCAAGTCTCAGCACCAATATGGATCAAATGAGACTGCAATAACAACACATGCAGGCCATGGAACGAGGCAAGATAAGAAAAGGAAATATGGTAAGAATAAAGCAAAACGTGTTCAAATAAACACACACAAGTATGCAGAGTTTGTGTTCTGACTGGTAAAGCCCAGCGTGGATGACAAGTCTGCTATGTGGTGATAGGGGGGACTCACACATGGACACACACACACTAAAGGCCATTAATGACACTATTGTAGACACACTCTTATCTCCTCTAGACATGTCATGGTCTGTGTAGAAATACATCGTTTTTTGGGAGGCATGGATTTTACCCCTATAAATATGTGGTCGCATATGTGCGAGTGGACGCTCGCGCAACAGAACGCCATTGTATCAGCTGCTGCAGTCCGTAACTTAGGTTGAAAATAAACGAGTAGGCTACATAATGAATCCATTTTCCAAACTGTGTTTTTGATGTATCCTGAATCACGACAGTACGCCTATCTCTCTCTCCAAGTCGTCCTCAGACGAGCCTTCCATCGTTGCCTCCAGGTATCCCGATTCTCCATGCATCCGGCCAGTTCGTTGGTGCTCTGGGCACCCGTATCCCTCTTGAGTATGTCCACGTATGTTAACGTGGGGCGTCCTCTTGACCGATGGCCATGTGTTGGTTCCCATAGCACCAGCTTGCTGGCTGGCAGCTCTCGATGGCTTCGGCAATGTCCTGCAAGTCTCATTCTCCTCACAGCAATCTTGTTGGTCACTCTTGATACTCCCTCATAGAGGATTTTGTTGGTTACATGCACTCCCTTACTTGTATTAAGCACTGCACGCAGCATCCTGGTGTAGCACCCGTCCAGGGACTTCTCTAGGGTTGGATTCAGGGTCCAGCATTCACTGCCATAGAGGAGAACAGATTCTACCGTCGCGTGAGAATAAGCTGAGTTTGATTTGGCGGGAGAGGCTGGACTTCCATACACTGTTCATGCCGTTCAGTGCCCTCCATGCAAGTGCCTTCCTCACTTTTAGATCTTGCTCAGTTGAGTTGACCCATGCGCCCAGGTACTTAAAGTCCTCAACTTCCTTCAGCACAGTGTCTCCTACTGTTATCAGAGGTTGATGTTCCGGTGGTACGTTGTAGGTCATGACCTCAGTTTTCTTTGCATTTACCCTAAGGCCAACCTTCAGTGCACTCTAGCTCCACCCTGTGTAGTAATTCCTGAGCTTGTTCCATGTTATTGGAGAGCAAACTGATGTCATCCGCATATTCAAGGTCTGTCAAGACTACTGCCGGGTGCCGACTTCGATTTCCTTGGTGTCAATGTGAAGCCAAGGTCCTGCTCTCGCCTACTGATTGCCTTCTTGAGCACAAAATCAAGGACTATGATGAAGAGGAAGGGGGCTAATGTATCCCTTGCATAACTCCAGCCTGAATGTCAAACGCCTATAATAAGTGTTTATATTCTGACTATTTTATCCCGGGGTCGACTCGGATGCGGAGTTGCCTGCGTGACTCGCCATAGACATTAATGAAGAGAAGTAGCTCCGGCTACAGTGTTCTTCCGCAAGACACGTGCAGTTTATTTATTGACAAACGTCAGACGTCACGCGCATTGCACACTCATGGTGAAACACACCAATTACGAATTCACAAATTAAAGCATATAAAAATGAAAATGTCTCACGAAACAGCGTGCCCCTTCCTACGTCTTTTCAGCGGTTAGATGAGAGTAATCGCTCGACTGAGGAAAAAAAAAATATATTATAAAATGCAGAAGGTAAGGAGTGTGTGATTTTTGTTACAACTATAAACTTTGATAAGGAAAAATCTGTATTAGCTTATTATAATACTCTAATCTTTTAAAATGTAATGCATACATTTAAATGTTTAATGATTTTTAAAAGATAGAAAGATGATGCTGATGGATGGATGGATGGATGGATGGATAGAATACGATTCAAATGTAAATAGACTGTATATAATTAAAATGTAAAATGCTTAAAATTACAGATTAAAATTAGTCCAAAATCCATGAAAATCCTGAAATTTGGCAATGATAATAAATATATTACAGGTGTTTAAGCTGCAACCTAGAAAGCATTTGCTAGCTTTGGTCCATTAAAACCATTATTCATCAGCATGCATTGATTAATCCCATGAAAAAAGGCACGACCAAATCATATGCTGGTGCGACCAACTGAGAAAGTTGGTCGCACCAGTGCAACCAGTCGAAAAGTTAGTCTGGAGCCCTGTAATTGTCACTTGAGTGATACAGAAACATGCATGAATCTGTAGTGAAATAAGAGATGTTCCTTGATCCTACATACTTGTATTTTGTTCATCAAGAGACCATAAAACTAATTCTGATTCCCAGTCCATCTATCCACTGAAAAAGACAAATGTGTGTTGTCAATGTAAGCATGTGTTTGTGTCTGCATTTGTGAGTGCTTGTTTCTTAACATGTGTCAGCTCAGCTTGTGGTGAGGCTTGCATCAGCAAAACTAAAACCCAAAAGCTGACAAAATATTAAAGAAAGTGGAAGAAGGATGAAGTACAAAAACAGAAATAACTAGAGAATGACAAGGCCAGACACAGGGCCAAGAGAGCAGCAGCCATTGGCGCTGCTGTTCCTCATTGTTGTCTGCAGTAATGTAGTCAATGGTGCAGTGAGACTGGCCCCGGGAGCCAGCAGCAGACGGCCCTCCTCCACCAGCTGCTTTTAATTAAACCCTCCAATCCTGCTGCAAAACTCACAAAACAAATCTACCTACATTCATGATACCACCCGTATATGTACATATTCTGACACTTAACATCTAAGAGTAGTTGTTTCAATATGTTCATTTTCCCATCATTCCCAGAAAAATATGAAATCTATCTCAAGCTGTCACAATGTGTTTCTGCGGCCATATCAGAGCTAGTAGCATTGGTAGAATCCTTTATTTTTCACATCTCACAGTGACCAATTGAGATTTTGTTAGCAGAAGTTTTACTGCAGACTCAGAATCCATTGTTGGCTTGATGCCACATGAGCAAATAATCACCCCTAATGAAAACTGTACCTGTTTACTGCATTGCTGAAACGTTTCTATAACACATATAGTATGATATTCTAAATAAGTTACTTTTGCCATTACAGTCACCGGAATCAACATATTACATTTATATTCTATAAAATGCTGTTTAAAAAGATTCAAACTAAATTTTCCATAGTCTTAAAGGGATAGTTCCAGCATAATTAAAAATGCTGCCATCATTCTATGAATCACAAAAAAGACATTATGAACAATATCTTGTCCATATAATGAAAGTCAGTAGAGTCCAAAACAATATTGGACACCATTAACTTTCACTGTATGGACAATACAAAGACATTTTACAATCACCTTTTGTGTTGCACAGAAGAATGTCAGTCACGGGTTTGGAATAAGTGTTTGGTTGAAAGAAGAAAAACTTGTTTGATAAGAACAGTTGCTTTTTTAAAGTTGGGTTAGAAAAGGGTAAATTAGTCTAGACATTGGAGGACAGAACTGGCTATCTTGGATTAGCATGAAGCAAATGTATGTTTACTTTTGAGAAAACACTTCATTCCAAAGGGTATTTCATTTAAATGAACAACCAAAGAAAACATCCTAATGCGCAAAATTCTACAGGCATTTGACAACTTCTTTAAACTTTGCAGAAAGCAACCCTTGTCTGAAGGACGATTATGTCCAGCAGCAGGAGAGAGATTAAAATTCACCAGCAGCTATTTCTGCTCTGATTGAAGAAGCACTGAGACAAATAGTGAAACAGACTGAGAAATGAAGAGGAGACATAATCTAGCATGCCCAATTAAAGGAACAGTTCACCAAAAAATGTAAGTTCTGTCATCACATACCTAAAATCATGATGTTTGAAATTTTTATGGTGTCATTTCCATCAAGCAATAAATAGGATTTTTTTAAGACAAACTTTAATGCAGTTCTTTTTCATACAAGAACAGTTCATGGTGACCACCATGGCTTTCAAGGACCAAAAATGCATCATAAAATCATCATAGAAATAGTCCATACTAGGGTTGTCATAATATACTAATACTACCAGCATTAGTCTGTACAAAAAAAATAATAAAGTTGACAGTCCCAGTATTTCTGCAGTGCCTATAGTAATGATTACCGGATATTTTCGGTACACACTGCAAAGGTTTCTATTTACAGTGTATGTTTTACAAGCGTTGAGTACTGTGGCCAATCACAGTCATATCTGTTGAGTGCAGGAATGCAGTGGCCAATCAGAGGTGCTTGTCCGTAACTTCCGCTTATCACTGCTGTTTTGTTCAAAGTGAGCCACATGCTCACGAATTTCTTATTACAACCAACAAAGTGCGAACACAATGTAAATTTGATTTAATGTACAATTAAGACAGCTTTTTTTATTATAATAACAAGAGTTTTTGTAAGAGTGCAGAGTTACTTTGTTTATTATCCATTCATACTCTAAATACAAGTTTAGTTTTGCTGCTAAGTACACTGCAAAGTTTCTGTATCGACAGATTTTTGTTTTATCCGCACGGCTGGTTCAACTGGCAGCACAGTGCAAAAGCTCACTATACGTTTACATGCTGATCAGTCTCGGTCATGCAACCTCTAAACAGGGCTGTGAGATCCAATGAAAAGTCATTGAATTGAGCAAAGAACACAAATTTCTCTGTGATTTAAACCAGTTTAAAGCCTGATGAAACATCGCTGACAAACATGAGAAACACTGTGTGCAACGAGACAGTCAGAAGGCTTTCAATCTACAGATCAATAGCATAAATGTATTTATGCTACTGTTTTTCATTCAAATACCATAGAAACCATACAGTTACATTTTACCAAGGTAGTGATGTGCTACAGTATATGCTTGGTTTTAACTGGTTCTCAAGATCTAAATGTATGCTACTATTGAAGCTATTTTAATATAAAAAAATATTTTATACACATTACATTGTTTTACACATTACTGTTTTACGGCCGTCATCCAGGCGCAGCTCCTGGAGCGGACAAATGGTGAAATTCGCCAAACGGTTTGCCTCCGAAGGGTTTGGTGGACACAAATATGGCGACGATGATCCCCACACCTCTGTTTTGCTCTCCAGAGGAAATACAGAGCGGTGACTCTCTCGATGAATGCTCGATCAACATAAAAAAGATGGCCGTCAACGGATTTTGATTCTGACGTGTGAGTTGCGCATAAATTTCGCTTCGAACTTTTTTTTACACGCGGCAATTTGGCACTTTACACACGAATGGATTCAAAGTGTTCACACGTATAACTAGACGCAGTAGGCGCAAATTTGACTCGTTATTTGAGTCTGGTGTGAAAGCACAGTAAGGGAAAATGACTGGAAAAAGTGTAAAGAATTCAAAACGTATTTGTGATAAGGAGTAGTAGGACTTTTACTTGGGGACAAAAATCTGCCTTTAAAAAGGAAAAATGAAAATAAAGATTTCACATGTTTCGTGAAACTTACTGAAGATTTCATTGTGATGATATTCGCCCAGCCCTAGTACAGACTACTGAAATGTTGGTACTGTAACAACCCTAGTCCATAAAACATTTATCTTAAAAGGTTTACCATAAAGTATATCTTTGTATAATAAACATAACCTTTGTAGAGTTTTTTGGCAAGAGACTCCAAAAAGATATATCAGGCATTGTGTTCCAGGGAAAATAATAAATAATGGCACAAATTTCATTTTTGGTAGAACTATTCACATTAGCACATAATATCAAATAAGACTCACCTCGGGCCACGAATCTTTTGAGGAGAACCTCTCGGCCAGTTTCTCTAGACTGCGAGAATACTCCAGTTGAATCTCAGCCTTGCGCCGAAAAACTCCTGCAGGTCCTGCAACAGCTGGATCTGAGCCTCTGATTGCTGCTCCAGGCACTTGAACTGCTCCACCAACTGATTACGGATCTCTGAGCAACAGAGTACACATAAACACGTTCAGTTTCGACTCAGCACAAATCTCTATGTGTACATATACAAAAGTAGTTAGGTACAGATGTTCTCTTCTCAAACTGGCTGAATCCATTTCATCCATTCAGCTACTGACCAAAGAATTTCCACGATTACTCCAGTCATTTTTGACTACTGGATATGAATACATTACATCATTGCAGGGTATACATCCATCCAATATAGATATGAAGGAAAACAACCTACCACTTTATAGAAAATTTGTATTCAAATTGGTAAAGGGAAATGGAGAAATTTTAAATTCAGTACACCAAGTCAGACCTATGCTTTGTCCTTTAAAATGGATGAGATTGAAATCCACACTTGTTTTGTCATAATATAAGCTTTAGGTAATAGCTGTACAGCTGTTCCTTATCAAACATCCACATGTTATGCAAAGGTTACAAATTTTGAAGTAGTCATCCCACAATCCACTGGTTGATTCGTGAGGTTTACTTGGTTAACTAGAGTTTTTGTTTTTGTATGATGGATGGGTGGATGGTCATTTGCCTTATCTGTGTTGTAGCACTTGCTGCTATTTAGAGAAACTAATATTTAAGAACAGAGCCTGGTCTCACAGAAAAAATCACTAACTTGCAGTTAATTACAAATAAAGGTTTCCTGCCACAAACAGTGTGTGCTTGAACTGACAACCTGTTTCTTTAGTCCTGAGAGAGAAAGCGAGAATTATACGAACACAACAGCAAAGTACATGTAGGTTGTACAGTAAGTCATGTCCCTCAAGGCAGTCAGTTTCTACAGTGTTAAAGCAAAGCTTATTTCATGTGCCATTTCAAAAAGGCCTCTATTCCTTCAAAGACTCCCTTTGAAGGAAAATTTCATTATTTCAGTTCCCCGCACCAAGGTCAACAGAACAATTAGACAACAGAAAAAGTAGCTTGATGAAGTAAATCAAGCTTGACACAAAAGAAAGCTCACAATCAAACACAACTTAAGGTAGATACAGTTTCACTGGAAATAAAATAAATCCACTGTGATATTGATCGACTTGTGTAAAGCTGCTCAGGGCGAAAATTCTGAACTTCTGCGAACAAGAAGAAACATCTCAGAGCTAACCCAGTCAGAGCTGTCGAGAGTGTCAAATAACTGCATTCTGTGGTCTTTTTCGCATATACAACAACACTTCTGAGCTACAAATAGCATGATAGACAGTGATTTATCATCATGTTAATTAACAGCATAGGTGTTTTTTTACCACAAATACCATTCTTTTACATATTCTTGTTATTGGAAAAAACTTAGATCAAATTAACTTTGCGCTGCTACTCATGAATGCATCAAAGATCAGCCACATTTCCACATGAGATGTGAAACATGGATGTTTCAGGAAAGTGCTGCGGCAAGTTTTTTCCATTAAAGGGTCATTCCACCTCTGGAAAGATGAATGTGTATTTAAAATGGGTAATTTATGTAGAAGAAATGTGAAATTATTTTTGAATTTGGAGCTTTCTAGACTGAGAAAAGCCTGTATGAAATGTGGATGAAAGACAACAACTCCCAGAATGCACTTGCTTCGCTGCCCTCAGGAGGCCACGCCTAACGGTAACAGCGCAGTCGTCAACAACAAGTCTCAGGCTAGTCTAGTGAGTCTCCATGATGAGTCTGCCTGAAAATGTGTTTTGAGATTGCCCAAAATGTCCGGGATTTGGCTTTTGCATTCTACAGTCGCCATTCATCATGTTTACTGTGGCAAGCGGGACGAGTCAGGGCCGTGTGGGAGCGACGCGAGGCCGGTGGCGTGATTACCGATGAGCGACAGCTGTACAGACGTAAGTTACTAGTCTGGTGTCTCTCTGAGAGGATCAGGAATTTAATTAGCAATGTTAAAACGCACATCAATCGATCACTTTTTTAGCGTTCGTGTAAACACTATATTCAGATTCACCAATCAGAATAAATTCAGTTAGATTGAAACAAAAGCTGTACATGTAAACAATGCATGGCGACTGCAGAAAGCAAAAGCTGAATCCCGGACATCAACGGCCGGACATGTCCGGGAAAAGAGGACGGTAACCCCTAAAGTTACTACTCGGCTTTCTCCACAGAACAAGTTCCTGCTAGCTTAGCTTCCAAAAAAGATGGCTGACACTATGTGTAATCCCAATCCTCCATAATGCATCCGTCTGCGTATTCAGTACCTTCGTCCATATTTTCAAAAAGTTTCTGTCGGTGAAATCAAACGCACTGACACTGATCTGTGATTGGTCTGTTAGCGCATTAGGTCCAACCCCCTATGGGCGGGTTTGAAAGGGTGGGAACTAGTGCTTGTAGTCTTTACAGAAATCGCCCACTCTTACACTTCCTCCTACAATGAAGTAAAAGTACAACTGTGCTAATATTTAAAGTCTTAATTTCCATATTTTCAAACGTTAAACCATTGAGCTTTTACACTCTGCCGATTTCAGAGTGAAACATGGCACTTTACATGGGGCAGCTCGGAGACTGGTGAAGCGCTGTATCATGGGCAGCACTGCCACTCTGAATATAAACATTTAATAAATCACAATACGTGATTTTCACAAACACACTAAGTCATAGCGTAATGTTGATTGTATTTTGTTATATCATGCAGCCCTCGCTACAAGAGAAGAATTAACAATTACAGTTTAGCATTGCAATTTTTGGTTAACCACTGAACCTGGCTTTTCCTTTAGAAATGAGGGCTACTGCCTGCTGGCACTATTTGCAGTTAAAACCCATGTGGGCCCTATTTAGAGGTAGCTTATTGAAGAAGAAGAAAGCTAACGAACCCCTATTGGTTGATACCTTTCACCAAGACTCCCTGAAAACTTCAGATTATCTGTTTTTTATTCTTTCCCTCTGCTTTTTCACAAACTCTTTTCTCAGCGTGTATTCGTGTAACAAAACAAGAGAGCCTACAGGAATGCCCCAGAAACATCTGACACCGTTTCGCATGAATGGTAGGCAGGACTTCTTTCAAAATACTCTTGTAAAAGGGAGCAGGTTTAAAAACCTGCAGCAGTGCGAGAGCCGAAAAATAGGTCACATAGTAAGTGAGCTTCTCACAGAGACCCTAAGCCATCACAGAATTATTCACAAGAAAGAGGATTCTAAGTGCGCTGTGTTCACTCTGTGGCTTCACTTGATGTCTGGAACTCATAGCTGCTCTCAGAAGAGGAATGCTGTGAATTTTGGCCTGACGTCCCTTCGGCCCCCGTGTAACACTGTGAACTGGTTACATTAGAAGCAAGGAATTACTTAACGGAAGGATTTCTCTGGAATACCCTCATCTGATGAGTCCGAACTCTGTCACAACCTCGGTCTGCAAATAGCTGAACGATTGTGTCAACATGAAGGTTGACGTACCCCTGAATTACACTTTAAAAACAAATACACGAGTTGAGACCATCTGATTTCAATGAAAACAAATAGCCCGTCTCTCATATTAGCAAAACATGATGACTGAGCCATCTGAATAAATAGAGATGATGGATCCCTATTATAGAGTATGAAAAGTAGGGTAAAGAGCCAAAAATACACAAAAGATCATCTAAGTATACAGGCAACAAGCCTAACCTTTAATTTAAAGGTTTTCTAACAGAAACTATCTATCAAGATACTATCTATTATCCTATATACTGTGCGTCATTTACTTCCCTTTCCCCCCAAACCATTTCCATCTGAGCCTTCGGTCCATTTGTTTATGGGGGACTTGAATGAGGGTGTTCTAGATTCCAGAAACGTTCTTTTTAATTAAAACTCACAAGACGCGCTCTCAGTAGGTGTTGGTCTAGAGCTGTGGTTCTGCGGAGCACTGGTGGTCTGTACACGTCTCTTATGCTCAGAAAGGGTGTATTTATTTGATACAACATTTTTGTGGAAACCATGATATTTCAGGATTCTTTTGTAATTATAAATGTCTTTTCCATCACTTTTGATCAATTTAATGGATCCTAACTGATAAAAAGTATTCTTTAGTACATGGTAGTGTTGAGTGAAGCTAATTAATCAACTCGGCATAACAATTTCTGGTAACGTTTTTTTTAAATTGTCTCATTTGTACAGAAATATTTGGTCTGACATTTCACCAAAAGAGCAGTCAGCAATCTAGTTAAATAAATCAAATCAATAAAAAAGTAAAAAGAAAGAAAACAGCAGTCTGGAAAAATTAAGCACACCACTTAAAATTGCAGGTAATTGTTTAGAAGTTGTTTGTATTTTCTCCCAGATTTGAGGAGTTATGTGATCCACAATCTTTCATAAAACACCCACTATTCACAGTTCGTTCAGTGTGTTCGTTTATTAAATATCATGTCTAATTTGATAATGCTTTCAGTTGCCATCAAGACTGCAGTATTCTCAGCTTTGTTTAACTCAATTTACCATGCTTAACCCTACGGTGTTGCCACCCAGTCATACCTGTCTGTATACATTTTTGGAAGCCAGCTTCATCCATATCTTTGCATAAATGTCACATGACGGTGTAGGTTATTTCTTTATGTCTTTTTGAACACTATTCGTATCCTGTGCAGTTTGAAAATGCCTGCATTATAAATTTTTGTTCACCTGATTTATAATGAGACAGTGTTTTTCTATGTAAGTGCGCTGACATGGATGTCTTCTGTTGCACTCATGTCTCATGTCATTTGCAGCATCTCGTGCACGACATGACATTGTAGGTGACTGCCAAACTTAAAACTTTTTAAAAGTTCGTCCTCAGACTGTTTTAACCGGAGAAGCGCATTGTGTGAATGGCCCCTACTTTGTTTTGCTGCAACTCATAGTTTGACAGATCTTGCAAATTACATGTCCCTATGATACATAACCTCTCCTGTATCCGCAATAATCCCAAACCACAGATGTTGATTTTTTTGGCCAAGTCCTTATCCTGCCCTGAATTCACCTTGCCTGTTTCAGTGCTTTCTTCCATGTGGTAACGGTAAAACCGCTCTGTTCTTTGTTCTAGATTTGTACCCTGCATTCAGATGGCACACTAGGGGACTGGCGGAAAAATCATGCCGTCACATCGCAATTTTATTACAATTTTGATGAATCACACAGCCCTTCTATGGATGGTTGCCAGGGCGTTGCAATGCAGTTGCTAAAAATTCAGAGTGGTTTTAAGCAGTTATAAGCCGTTTTAAGCAGCTATGCAGTTGCTAGGGTGTTATGGGTGGTTGCTAGCATCTAGAAGACCCTAGAAACCACTTAAAGTCAAAAAGTCCAGCCACAACGATATGATATTCTGGTCCCTAAATATGGCATGGGTTCCTTCTAGAATGTAAGTCTATGATGTTTTTCCAGCAGCAGCACAATCTCAAAACAGTCAAGAAATGCCAAGTCCTGTTGTGCCTGTGACACAATGAGAAACTTTCTCAACTATAGCATCATTTCACAAAACCCTCGCAGTCTCAACAAGTACTTCTTGTTGGAAATACTTCCATGTGCCATTTGCACAAGAATTCATTCAATTCACCTTTTTACAATGGTGAATTGGAGAACTCGGGCCTTTTCATGCAAAATAAATCAATACCAAATGGTTCCACCACGTAATAAGCACTTAAGAGTTTTACTGCAACATAATACCAGTGACGTGGTCTTTATATGATGCTGAAAGCTCTCTGTTCTGTGGTCTTATTTCTCAGACAAGCCCGTCTTTGAGCTCTCTCCGCCTTCTAACCCCTCACTGCCTCCAAATCATTCCACAAGTCCATTTGTGTATTATTAGATTCTGATTAAAGAGTGCTATCTTTTTATCACGTGCGCTACTCATCCGTATATCTCTCAGTCTCTCGCTCATTACACACAGTGATTATCCTCTTTAGATACACAGCGACTCGGTTGCTGCTGTGTCACTGAGACACTCTCTGTGCTGTAAAAGGGCAAACATGTGCCTTGGACAAAGAGAGGAGTGAAATCTAATCAGAGAAAATATATCAGTAGCAGATAAGGAAGGTTGTTTTTTTAGTGAATCACTGTTTGTCACTATTTTAATAGCATGTGAAGGCATGATTCATTGTACACTTCTACAGCATTTGGTTACATCAATTATGTTCATCTTTAGAACACAAGTAAAGTTATTCTAATAAAATTTGAGCCAGTTATGTTCCGTCCATGACAACTACCACTTTGAAGCTTCAAAGATTAATAAGAGAGATTGTAAAACTAATCCATTTGAATTTAGTGGTTTCTGAAAAGACACAAACACTTTGTATGATGAACAGATTGCAAGTTTAGGCTTTTATTCATTCATATCAAGTTTACATTGGTATCGAACATGAACAAAAGCTCAACCGAACCTGCTTGATGCAGCGAGAAACAAACCATATTGGTTATTGCTGAAGCTCAAACATGATGCGTAACACAATAATGAACCTCCATTGGTTTATTGTGAAACTCAAACGTGCCTGTGTAACACACAAAAATTAACCTCATTGGTTCTTGCTAAAGCTCAAACATGCTGCATAACACAAGAATGAATCTCATTGTTTCTTACTGAAGCTCAAACATGCTGAGTACACAAGAATGAACCTCATTGGTTCATTGTAAAGCTGCAAATGTGCTGCGTAACACACCAGAATGAACCTCATTGGTTCATGGTAAACTCGAGAACGCTGCAGTAACACAAGAGCATGAACCTCATTGGTTAATGGCAAACTCGAACGGTATTGCGTGTCACACGCGAGAATGAACCTCATTGGTTCATTGTGAAGCTTGAATGTGCTCCGATAACACACAGAATGAACCTCATTGGTTCAATGGTGAACCTGTCAAACAGTGCTGTGTAACACAGGAATAAACCTCATTGGTTCATGGCAAACCTCAAGACCGTACTGCCATGACACACCAGAATGAAGCCTCATTGGTTCATGGCAGAACCTCAAGCAGTACCTGCGTAACACAGAAGAATGAACCTCATTGGTTCATGGTGAGAGCTCGAGCATACTGTGTAACACATAAGAATGAACCTCATTGGTTCATGGCAATCCTCAGAACGTACTGCGTAACACACGCAGAATGAACCTCATTGGTTCATGGCAAACTCTGAACCGTCCTGCCGTAACACCAGCAGAATGAACCTCATTGGTTCATGGCAAAGCTCGCGACCGTGGACAAGAGAATGAACCTCATTGGTTCATGGCAAAGCTCAAACGTGCTGTGTACACACGAGAATGAACCTCATTGGTTCATGGCAAAGCTCAAACGTGCTGTGTAACACACGAGAATGAACCTCATTGGTTCATGGTGAAGCTACAACGTGCTAACACATAAGAATGAACCTCATTGGTTCATGGCAGAACTCAAACAGTGCTGTGTAACACACAGAATGAACCTCATTGGTTCATGGCAAAGCTCAAACGTGCTGTGTGACACACGAGAACGAACCTCATTGGTTCATGGTGCAAGCTCAAGAACGTGCTAACACATAAGAAATGAACCTCATTGGTTCATGGCAAATACTCGGACGTATGCGTAACACACGAGAATGAACCTCATTGGTTAATGGCGGAAGCTCGAACGTGCTGCCGTAACACATGAGAATGAACCTCATTAGTTTCTCAACGTCATGCGAACATGCTTGAGCTTCCGTTTACCGCAACTGATGTGTGCGTTGATTAATGTTTACGTGAATAAAAGCCTAAATGAAATCTGTTCAGCCTAAAGCAATTTCGTCTTTTCAGAAAATTTGGACTAGCATAGCATCACAGCTACAGCAATACCGCATGACCAAAAAATCCACAGTACCATGATCACATGATCATTTGTCCTTAAAATTGTTCTGATGATAGTATAGTCAAAAACCTTTTATCACATTACAGAGAGCACAGTCCATTTAAATACAGACACTTTGGAAAAACTGCATAATCCATATTATTCAGGACTTCTACACCAATGCATCACACAAAATGCATACAACATGTGCAATAGCTAAATCAGCATCTTTTCCAATCACTGCTTAGCAATAAGTGCCCAGCCACAAGATGAATGAGTGTGGTCATTGCTGGACAATATTTAAGTGTTTTCCCCTCTCGTTCCACCTTTCAGCATCCCTTTTCTTCAGCCATCTGTAAAGCAAGTCCACAGCAGTTTTGCAGAGTTCACAGCGAAGGTTACATAACACACGCCGCAGGCAATTAACTTCAAACTGAATCTGATAAAGACCCCATCGTTTCTATTAACGACCATTCATAATGACAGCAAATCTGACCTTCTGAGCCCATTAGTTACCTGATTAACCCAATATAAGAAAAGGTGAGAACAGACATAGGGTGTGACATATGGACCTTTCTTGTGTAAAAGGTCCAGCACTCCAGAGAACAGAACTAGTGACATTTGAGCTTTAAAACTACCTTCCTATAAATGTAACAGACTTTGAGGTCCATCATCAGCCCAAAAGAACTTAGAGTCACATTAAAAGGCCACAGATTTATGCTTATGTTTATAATGGACTGATATACATTATATTCAGCTGCCATGATGGCATTTATATGATGCCATTTCCCATAATGCCTCAAATCATTAAGTGGTGTCATTCTTCAGAGCGAACAACCTTTGATGTGTGGTTACATAAGGGCAGACAGCTAGATCAGTAACTGTCCTGCTATCATAGAGTACAGAATCAGAAACACAACTACAATGCGAAAAGCTATTACGATTTGCTTTTATAATTTGAGCATCTTAACTACAGGTCAAAAACATCTTTTGTTCGTTTTTTGAATGCCTGAAACATCAATTAACTGAAATTGGGTACATAAGACAATACAATATCACTGCAGAAGATAATGCAATTCTGTTCTTTTCTCAAAGCAGACAAAAAACACACTAAATAATGTACATGAACGCACACAGAAACACCACCATCCAGCTTCCCATCTATTTAACGCATTGATTTCTCCTCCCAAGCTGAAGTATTACCATCAGCATCCTGTGTCTATGTTATACGATCTGGCGTCTTTAGAGAATTCGAGACATGTCCCTTTTAGAGCTGTGTCTTCAATCATAGCGGTCTCCATGCCAGTCCCACTCACAGAGAAAAAAGGACTGTACACCGTCTCTGACGGCAACGCACGGGTATTCTCCCGGGAAAAGGTCTGAGGAGAGATGTAGGGCGCCCCCGAGATGTTGACACGTGCACATTTACACAAGGCAACATGACAAGACAATCATCTGACCTCTTTTGTTGCTGGCTACCTCTTGTGTGGCACCAATTTTTAGAATTTATTCCCTTGGCTGTACAAAATGTCAAAATTGCAGTGGTTTTTAACTGGAGGGTAGCAAGGTCTGTTTTAGTAGGAATTGACAGCTGGGGACAATTCCAAACGGGGAACAAATTTAATATTCATATAAGAATAAATGTCAACAAGATTCAGTGTCTCAATAGATTATTTTCACAAGTTCACAATTGCATACAATTAAAGGGAGTAAAGTTTAATGCGTATTTGGCGTGCAGTCCGGGGGAAGGCTACGAGCTCGGAATTCGGCCAGAACCCAGAGTACTCCCCCGTGTGTAAATGGTTAGGACTAGAAGAGTGGAGAAGGGGTGGTGGAGGGATGCTATCATTTATCATTGGACGCGATCTATTGAGGAGTAATTAAAAATGGTTCAAGAATTAGCCGGGTCAATCAAATTGCCAGGGCGGGCTTTATACGATGATGAACTGATGATCTCCAGTTACGTAATCATTACGTTATCAAAGAACGCTTGGGTTGAACTGGTTTCCCTCAAAGATGACTGCAGCTGGAGAATTCAAATGTATAGATTTCGCTAACACGTCTGTTGTAAAAGAAATTGACAGTGCATTCATTTTAAATGACGAACAGAGAACTGCAGTCAAGGCATTTGTCGATTGGAAAGATGTGTTTGCCGTTCTTCCTACGGATTCGGCAAAAGTTTATTTTATCATCTGGGTCCGATGGTCGCTGAAGAAGAAACCCTGTGGTCGTTGTGGTTTCTCCTTTGGTCGCACTCATGGAGGACCAAGTAAAAGAAGCAACACATTATTTTACTACTTCTTCCAGTGTGCGTTTGGTTGAGTTCTGTTGACAACGTTGCTTATACGTCACTTACTGCGTTGCTCTGATTGGTTTTAGGTCTATCCAATTGAGTGCAGAGTTTGTTTCTGGTTCGGTTAAGACACACCTCAAAATCAAAGTCCTATGGGGCAGTATCAGACTCACATTCGGACTAGAATATGAGTATGACGGTAATACACAAGAGCAGTTGCGTTTTATACCAAACATATGGTGAGTGCGACCTGGACGCATCAGTGATGGTGAGATATTTTGCTAATTAAAATTAAAAGTTAAAATAATTATTTCTTATTATTTCTTATTATTTATTTTTCCATCTGTATCATCTCGTGAGCTTTTGTGAAGTTTCAAGCATGCACAGTAAGGTGAATTTAGAAGTTTCTCATCCACACTGAAACGTCAGAAAACGCTAGTGTGGACGGAGAGAGATTTTAAACAAATTTTTTTTTTATGTAGACGTAGCCTATGACATTATTGTGATTAATCGTCGATTAAATATTTGAATCATTTGACAGCACTATTTTTTATGCTTTAGTAGAGTGAAAAAGTTACTTGCAGCATACTTTAAGCAAACCCAGCTGAGACACTCTGGTTTAAAACATTCACTACAGCAGGGTTCCTCAAATTGGTTCCATAGGGCCAATGCCCTGCAAGAGTTTAGCTCCAACCCTGATCAAATACACGTGAGCAAGCTAATCAAGGTCTCACTAGAAAATCACAGGTAGGAGAGTTTGATCAGGGTTTGAGCTAAACTCTGCAGGGCAGTGACCTTCCTGGACTGGATATGAGGAACCCTGCACTACAGCAAGGTTTGGACTCGGACAAAATTCATATGTAGCATGATGCTGCTAACAGGCAGTCAAGCACAGAGGGGCGATTCACCACAATGGAATAATTCAGGATACGATTAATATTCTTCAGAACACTAACTACCTCATTCCAGAAAGCTGGCATGTAAAAATAGCTCCCTTTCTGGAGATCAGTTTGACGTATCAACAGTTCTGCAAAGAGGAACAAAGAGGCTCGATTCATAAATTGCCATACAAAATGGGTTTGACAGAAAATTCTGCATTGAACTTAACTTCAACTAAAATGTGCTGCCATGTTTGTCGATACTCGCACTTAAAAACTAAAGCTGTCCAGTCAATAATGTAACTGAAGGGATTCAAGCTGTAACTAAAATGAATGTCAGCAATAGCCTACTCATACTGGGCATCAGCTATTTTTTAAGTGCCATGACATGCAACTCTGCTTCAGTTGTCACTAATGAGCTCCATTTAATGAGGTATATGTGCCACTTCATAAATCTAATTTTCTTTATTTTTTGTATTGACAAAATAACATAAACTAGTTGATGTTATTAAGTACTTCTTTAGGAAATTTTTGGTCTGAAAAACAGTCTAAAATTTGGCTTTATTATAGTTGTTATCAACTTTGCATGGTTAGATGAAAAAGACCATTTTGCAAAAAAACTTTTTGACATCAGGAAAACCGACAAAGCATAAACAAAAGCTTAAAGGTGTGAAAATACTCCTTGAAAATATTCCTCGGCAGCCAGCAAACCACGACAGAAAATTCAACAGCAAAATCTTAACAAGCTAGCCTATGCATGTATGTTTATTTGCAACCCCAAATTATCTAGTCAGCAATAAACAATTATACACAACTAGAATTTGAGTACGATTACATCTACCTTCAGGCCGTGTGGAGCTTATCAGCGATAATTTGGGTCCGTATCTTTCTAGTGAGCGCTCAATATAAATTAAGGGGATCCTGAACCCCAGCCATTGCTGAGGTTTTAAAACTCTGTCTGGCGCCAAGGACCCCTGCCAAAAACACAAACCACCTGCTCTCCTCTTAACTCAGATCACAGTGGAAGAAATTTGTGGAAAATGACAGAGAAAGAAATCAAATTCAAGCCCTAAAAACAAAGCTCAAATCACATGACCAACACACATCACCACAATAAGGGATTTAAAGAAGTAGAAGTACACTTGAATGTCTGGTCATGCGTCTTGGGCTTTATCAATGCAAATGAAGAGAAGGCCTGAATATGGTCATGCCAGACTCGGACTCAGACAGCACACCCACGGACCACCCACAGTCTGTTCACAACCATCTGATGCATACTTACTGACACAAAAAAGGCAAAAACTGTCTGAAAACTCGCACTTTCATTTTGGCTTCATGCAATTTTTTAGAGTTGGGTTGTTCTTACAAGGATAATACAATGTGCAAATCTTTGAAATAAGATATGTTGGTACTAGCAAGCAAACCAAATTTCCACAACCAGACATGTTTTGTAAGTTTGCAAGTTTATATCTATATTTAATGCAACCTGTTAAAGGAAACAAGGAGCAAAACACCCATTATTGTAGTATCAATTATTTCAGATAAACCATAGGCCATGGGGTGTCTAATCCAGCTTCTGGAGTGCCACAGTCCTATAGTAAACACATTTGTCTAAATATTTCTCGGGCTGTGTTCGAAATCGACCCTGAGGGCACCATTTGAGGGAACAGCCATTTGTAGTGGTGTCCGAAAACCATAGTGGATGTTACCGAGTGTACTCATTCAATCCCATTATGCACCGCAATAATGAGTGTACAACCGATGTATGCTCAACAGCTAGACTATAAAATACCCACAATTCACTGTGAGCGTCACGCTGAACAAATTCCCGAGTCCCACTAGAAGATGGCGTCCACAGCTGAATCATCCATCCATCTATTTTCCAAAGCATCTTTCTCTGCTTGTAAACAGAAAGTTTTGCGCTTCCAGCTATATCAGCCCGTCATCTTATACGGTAGGTGGCAGTAATACTCCTAAGCGTTGAGCAGCCGGTAACAAGAAGTAGTTGAAGAAGAACGTCGTCATCTCAGTTCTCGCGCATGCGTTCTGGAAATCTCTTCTACTCTCGTCTAAAGGCCCATAAGGAAGTAATGGAATAGTCGAATAAAGTCGTTATTTATGGGTTTTTTCACACAAAAAGTAGTCTCGTCGCTTGATGAACTTATAATTGAGCCACTGTAGGCACATGGAATATTTAAACATTTTCTTTAATGACTTTATGGGCCGTCAAGTGCCAGTCCCTTAGGCAGCCTATGTAGGAGAGATCCAGCTCTCAGATTAAATCAAAAATATCTTCATTTGTGTTCTGAAGATGAACGAAGGTCTTACGGGGTTGATACAGCATGGGGGTGAGCAATTAATGACTTAATTTTCATTTTTGGGTGAACTAACCCTTTAAAAGGCAAAAGAAACATGTTTTCCCCTTAGTAGTTCATCAGACGTTCTTGAACATTCTCAAAGTGGTCTAGACTGTGTGTCAAGTCCAAAATCTAACTACTCAAGTCAAAACTGTGACCGAGATTACCAATATAATGTAAACATGCATGTATATAGTTCTAAACCACCAGAAAAAACAAAGTATCTACAGTTCTTGCCATTCAAATTAAAAATCAATGAGACATTTCACATGCAAAATAAAATCACTACTAATAATATCGTCCTATCTTGGGGTGTAACAGGAGGCATTTGGGCTGTCCTGCCTTGCCTAATGAAAGAGGCGATGGGAAGCTGGCAGACCCTCGCTGCCAAATCCTGACCCATTACATAACACACTCCCTGATTATGACAAGCCTGAAAAGGAGAGAGACAAGCAGGAAACAGTCGCATCCACCCTCCCCATCCCTCGCTCCTCTGCGTGAAGGGAAAGACTAAAAAGTCCAATTCTACAGCTCCAGCTACTTCTCCACTTCTCAGAGCCTCTCTATTTAAATGCAAATAAAGCTGTGTGGCAGCTGAACAGCTTGGACGGAGGTGAGGTGCACAGCCCCCGGGTCCTTCTGGGACCCTTGGCCTGGCGCTCATCCGCTGGGCTTAAAAATGTTTATTAATAAGCAACCAGCTGATAGGAAATCAAGGGTCTCAGACAAGTTCAAGATTGTCAGTAGCTGATGCATAAGGTGTCCCTTTTACTTTAATATCAAGAGTTTGGGTAATAATTAGCAAAATTATATGTCCTCTATGTCCTCTAAAAGGTCGCCATTTCTCTTTTCAACATTTTAATTGCCTTTTTAGCTAGTTCGTTTTAATTGGTCCTGCAGTGACGAATAAATTGAAGTATAAATGAATAAATGTAATGAATAAATAATTTTGTCAGGTAACCCTAAAAAGTGGAATTTGGTTACATTTCTTATTAATTATATTATTATTTTCCATTACCTTGTTGTTGTATTATTTATTATTATTACATATATACATCTATCATATATAAAAGTCCTTTTAAAAAAAATATTGGTCAGTGCTGGTTTGGTCCAATGGACAGTTGCTATGGCAATAGTCAATGTCTGCTTGCATTGAGAATGAATGGGAAGGGCATTCTATGAATCACATAACTGTGCAGCACTAAGCAGACCTGCACAAACTATTGAGTGGTGTGTTTGCCTGTGAGTGTGTTTGTGTGTGGTAGGACCATGAATCACTGCTGGCCACTCGGCCTGTATCACATTAACCTGTCATTTACATTCCTGCTGTGTGATGTATGGTCAAGCGGGGTCTACAACCCGTATTTAGAGCAGGTAGACCAATTCACAAGCCACAAATGATGAAAGGTTGTTCAAACAAAAGGAAAAGAAAAAGCAGACACTCAGGCACATATGTTTAAACAGTTGTGTTACAATACAAAACTAGGTCTACTAGTTTTCTTGTATTTAAAAAGACAATAATCCCTTTAAGCATCATTGATATTCATTCAAACATCTTTGGCATATCACAATGTTTGAGCATCCTGTCATAACTGTTGCGTTTGTCTGTTCCACTCCCTTGCACTTGCTCTAGCAATTTTTGAAAGCAATGTGTGCAAACGCCCCCTGAAAACATGTTTGATCAGGGCCAAATATACTTTGTTTCATCAAGACCAAATGGTCAACTAGCAATCTATTTTCAATCTACAAGGAATCTTAACACCTGACCTGAGGAAGTACATCATAGTAAAGTTGCCAGACAAATCGTTCATTTTGTTTCTAAGCATTGAGGGTAACAAGTAACTGTGGTAAAGCTAAACCTGATTTATCAAGCAAAACCTGTTTTTTTAGTACATGCATGCTTTCAGTTTTAAACGTTTTGAATTACTATGGTAGGGAATCTGAGAAAACCTCAGACAAAGATCTAAACATTTAACAACAACAAAAAATGGTAGAACTTGTAGTGAAGTATTTATTCCTTCACATGAAACTAGCTTTGTCATATTTCAGAAGTTTTTTCTTACATCATTAAATTCCCTATTATGGTTGTGTGTCTTGCAATACTATCCAACAAGGTTAAATAATATATATATTTACATTAATTCATTTAGCTGATGCTTTTCTCCAAAGCGACTTACAACTGCTACATATGTCATAGGTCGCACAGCCTCAGGAGCAACTAGGGGTTAAGTGTCTTGCTCAGGGAGACATTGGTGTCTCACAGTGGATTCGAACCAGGTCTCTCACACCAAAGGCAAGTATGCGTCTTATCCACTGTGCCATCACCACCCCTATATATATAGTGTCGTTATCTTTCAATGAACTCAGTGAATGCATGCATGACCAAAAACTTTGCGCTGTAAAATAATCAGTAGGTAAAACTCTGCAATATAGTAAACACTGAATATATCCTATTTTTCTAAAAAAAAAAAATAATAATAAATAAATAAATAAAATCATGAATCAGCCAAAGTATTTTTTAACTGATTTTAAAGGAACAATATAGTCATTTCAAATGTGTATAGGACTTTCTTTTCTTCTGTGTATCACAAAAGTAAATGTTTAGAAGGATGTCCAAGCTGTGTCCAAGCTTTTTACATACAACAAAACAGACAGTAACCAGGGACTGTTAAACTCCAAAAGGAGCTTGTGCAAATTGAATTTTTGTGGACACTAGACACATGAGAACCAACAGCATTTGTCATAAATGTTGAATCTGGAGTAAAGCATCTCAAGGCACCAATGTCTGCGATCACGAAAGTGATTTTAGGATGAAAGATTTTAAACAAAGAGAAAGCTTTCTCATGGCTACAAAAGAATTATAGCGCGTGACTTCTGTTGACAACCTCCCTGATGCTTTTATGTTGCTTTTTGTCCTTTTGGGGGCTTAGAAGTACAAATCATCTTCCACTTTCCAAGAGCAGCTTGAACCTCTGACATTCTGGCCAATCATCTCCTTGTGTGTTTTTCAGAAAAAAAAATTTTTAATTATAATAATACAGTTAATAATACAACATAAATTTAATTTTACAACAATTTTAGCAGTTCCTTTAAAGTCCCCCTTTCATGCTTTTTTATATTATCCTTTAATGCAGTATTATAACTGTAAACAAATAAACGTATTGTCTCCTAAAAGAAAGAATCAATTTTGAACTGATTCCAGTATCAATTCATGTTACATACCTATATAACCAATGTAACAAATTTGCATAATACCAAACACTGTGGTTGTAGCTGAAGTTAAAGCATGCACTTATCACTGAGTGCATTTACATGGACGTTCTTATCCTGATTATGCTTAATAATCCGACAATGTTTTCCTTCGTTGGTGCAAGGTCATAAACGGCTTAAGCATAAACCGATCGACGGTTTAACACTGATCGCTAGATTTCTGTCCCTTACGCCAATTTAAACATGTAAATGGCACATTAACCTGTTTCTGTCAAGCTTATTGAAGTGCGCATGTGCAACACATTCTCATCCTTTGATGCCATATGACATTTCGTCAAAATACTATGCACATGGCACCCTTTAGCATCAATATAACACACACTGTTATGGGTAGATTTAGGTCTGCGTCTCATATTGACGCTAAAGGATGCAAGTCACCTGTATGACACCTTGGGTTCTGCGTGTTACATTGACACTAAAGGGTGCCATATGCATAGTATTTCGACGAAATGTCACGCCAAAGGATGAGAACGGGCTCAATATGTGATAGAAACGCATCCTTACTGTGGATTTAAGCACACCCAGACACATCCAGACTCACACTCTTTCTTGGCCCAAGCAATTTATGACAGTGCTCTTTTTTAAGAAGAAGTGGTACAGTCAAAATGCTACATCTGTAACTGCACGAGAGCATAATATATGAGCCGTAAGTTTCCCGCAGACATGTTGCAATGCTCTTTTTCTGTTTTTAATGCTTTATTTAACATCACAACGTCACTGACGTCACTACCAGGAAATAACCTGATGTATTAATTTGTCAAGTTATTGTTTTGCGTCTAAACCTGGATAACCGTTTATTTCAATAAACTGATTTTTGTGAGTTATCAGTGTACTGGTATGCATGTAAACATGCTCACTTTGTGTCAAGTGCTAAGGAAGCCTCTGGAGTAGCGATGGGTCGGTCAAGAACGGAAAAAGGTCAGAGTCAGTAAAATGATCCAAACTTCCCACTTCTACTGTGGAGCTGAAATTCAGATATGGCAATAGGCACTACGTTTCTGACACATGCTGTAAGCGGTAGACCAATCATAACAGGCTGAGAGCGTCTGACCAATCAGAGCAGAGTAGGCCCTTGAAAAGGAGGAGTTTAAAAAGACTGAAGCTTCGAATTAACAGTTTTCTCGGTTGAGGTGAAATGAGGTGATGTGCAATTTATATATTGGAAGAAAAATATGTCTTGGATGCATGTAAACCTATTGTAGGAGAACTCCAAAACAAAATTAGGAACCATTAAAATAGCATAATTGGGCAAAAATGTATTCTTTGGTTCCAAGAAATTATCACACACAATAGTGTAATAATCTCATTTGGTCTTGATGAGTTAGATAATCTGATTGTTGAACACACGTAAAAAGTACATTTATTAAATTTGCATTTGACCCTCCTTTGTACTCATCTTGACAGCTTGAAAGGCTCCTGTGAATTTCAAAACATTAATTATGCAATTTGCATGTGCATGTGTCAGGGGCACGGTGCTTCTGTTTAATTAAGCAAGGTTCCACATGAAAAAAAAATGCACGAGCAGAGAGTGGGAGGGTTTATGCTAATTTACTCACAGCTGCTCGTAAGGATTGTTTATTACCCTAACAGGGGATTTTACCAGCATGCATATTATGCTAGTTTCTTGCACAGTGATTGGTTTGCGATGGTTAGGTCTCTTTAGGGCCGTTTCAGGAAGCTCGTAATTAAATGCAGACTTAAATCTTGTGTCAAGGTGTGAGTTATTGCTACCTGGCTAGATTCATAAGCTCGAGATGGACCTTTTAAAGGACAGTGTGGTGATTGCTGCTCTGTTCACACATGGTGATTTGACTGTGGTATGCATTAATGAGGACTAAAATTGGACTCAATATCATTATGACATCATGAGAGCACACTGAGGTGTGTTGTTAGCATTTGCGGCCCCTGGGGTTCTACAAGTTCCAAAAAAATATATTTCTGTTATCATTTAATCACTCGCATGTGATCTTTTTGTTAGAGGACTAAAATTAAAGTTGTTATTCATTAACATTGATAAAATTCAATAATCAAACATCGAAAATGATACAGTGTAGAAACAAATTTAAGCCTGATTTAAAAAATGCTTTGTTTTTCATAGGGAGGATGTTTTAATCTATGAAATTTGCAGGATTTTCTAATGGTACCAAAGACCTTGTATATGTCAAAAGGCAAAGGCAAATTTGATTTCTCATATCATGACCACTTTAAAAGATGTGTGTGCAAATTACTCCTCATTCTCCTCTCTCCACCCTACCTCTTTCTTTCTTTTCTTTTAACCTTCATCAATTCTATCTTCATTCTTACATAATTCATTGTGCCTTTAATTATTCAGAATATATAATTTGTAAGTTTCTTATCTGTTTCCAACCTCCTTTTCGTACATGATGTAGGTGAAATGTTCTATTATGATTATATATGCGACCTTTCACCAGCTCATGTCTCTAGATCTCCACTTCACATGTTTTTCTTCACTATCACGTTCTCTTGGGTTTACAACAGCAAAGAGGTGCGAACAGTAGGGCAATTTGTGTTAATATATATTTGGATCTCATTCACCAAACCCTTTACTGATTGTTACAAAGAATGTATCAAATGAGCTACATGATTTTGACCACATCAACATTATATTGTTGTTGGTGTTTTTATCCAATCAATTTGAATTTGCTATAGCTAATTTGCTGTAATTAAAAAAAATCAAAGTGTCTCCATCAGCCTAACAGAGCCACAACATGGGTCTGTGTCATGGGGGTCTGTCAACCATTAACAAGCCCATCTGTGTCATTCGTAGTTTGCTGCTCAAACTCCCAAAGATTGAAGATAAAGCTCATTACTATTCCAGACTACATCTCCCCTGTGTAACCACCAGATCTGCTCTTGACAAAGACTGACTATGGTCTGTGACCGTCTGAATTTGAAGATCACCCAGCCAAATGTGTTACAAAAGCAAATATAGTATCAAACAAATGTTTCATTATATTATGAATTATTTGTGTTTGTATCATATTTTAGTATCATTACTATTAATAAAAATTATATCACAAACTAATGTAAGCAAGCTGGATTCATACACACATCAACCCGATCTCACAGCAATTCGTACGAATTTTACAGAGTTGGCTCAATTCGTTAACAATGCGTACGGCCTGACTTCGTACGAATTAGTACAATTTTAGCTAAATCGAACATATTTTACAAGTTGCCAAATTCGCAGGAATCCGTACCTACCCCTGACCACGCCCCTAAACCTACCCATCACGTAGGTTTAGACAAAATGATACAAATTCGTACAAGTGAAGTCGTGCGAGCCACCTTTTAATCAGCCATACATATTCGTGCACAAATTGGTTGGTTGTGAGATAGAGTTTATATCTATATATATATATATTTCATTTTAGACAAGGGGGGGTCTGGTGATCCACATTTTAATGTTAATGGCATTTGTTCAAGAAAAGAGTGCCAGTATTATAGATCACAAGTTATGTAAATCCAAAGTATGGGACGGGCCTCTCTATGCTTGAGAGCCATGTGGCCTTCTCAAACACTGAGGGGCAAGACTCTCTTTTAACAAAAGCTACTCAAGCGAGAATCACAGGCGTTTAGTGTGAAGGGATCCTTGAGTAAGAGAAACAGACTTTGTAAATCCCACCGCAGATTCAGTGTGCATCACATTACACTTAATCCCAGGAATTCACCAAATGTTGAATATTAAAAAAGAAAAAGACCAAACCCTGTTCTGCTGCATAAGAAAACTCATTTTAAATGGATGCTAACTTAGTAAAGTGTTATTTACATACTATTAACCATTAATAATTAATGACTACTGTCTGTGATTATACACCCTTTCTCTGAAGTTTACAATTTATCCATCCTTTTCATTTCAATGGATAGTAGCCAATCAATGAACTGCTTCTGGAACGCCCTTTCAAAGCAAACCTCAGTTAGTTTCTAAACAAGCTCAGTCAGACAAACAACCAATATACACTACACACTCTAGAGCTCTTAAAATACTTTGTGAATGGGTGCATTTTGCAAACACAAAGTGACATTGGACTATTGAGGTGGAAAGATTCTTGTAAATAGGAGGGAACAATATAACATCTGAGCATCTCGTTCATGAAAACAGATCACCATCTAAACATACTAACTTAATCACTACAATACTTGTCTCTACACAGGCTTCGCATACACATTGATTATATAATGATGTATTAATGGTCTTTGTTGCTTCCCTTTAAAGGGTTAGTTCACCCAAAAATTAAGATATTTTTGATGAATTCTGAGAGCTATCTGACTCCTTCATAGGCTTCCATCAAAAAGTTAGTAAAAACATCGTTAAAATAGTCCAAGTGACTACAGTACTTTTTTGGGCTAATTATTTTTGTTTGTTTTTGCGCACAAAAAGTATTCTTGTCACTTGATAAAGTTAAGGTTGAGCCAGTCACGTGGACTATTTTAACAATGTTTTTACAAACCTTTCTGGCCCGGCAGAATGAAATTGCCTAGAAGCCTATGGAGGAGTTGTCCAGCTCTCAGATTTAATCAAAAATATCTTGATTTGTGTTCTGAAGATGAACAAAAGTCTTACGGGTTTGGAACAACATGAGGGTGAGAAATTACTGCAGAATTTTCATTTTTGGGTGGACTAACCCTTTAATACTAAATCTGCCAAAAGAAAAGTGTAAACAAAGGAGAAGAATTAACTGTGCTCACTGGTTGCCTTGAAGTTCCACCCATCTGTGCAGAGAAAGTGACAATACAATACACCATTCTACCCAGCCAGCAACAAAAACCCTCACCCAACCTAGTTATTCACCAAAACATTCAACCAAAAACATTAATAGCAGGAATTTATGTGCAACAGCGCAAGAGTCACTGTAATAAAACACATTTGAATATATTAAACCATTCATGTGGTTGCACAAAGCCCCATGTCAATTGAATCAAAGTTACTAATGCTGTTATAATTGGACACATTTTTGACATGAGGAAAGGACAGATGGCTACAAAGCATCAACTTCAGCCAGACAAACACCAAGTCAAACATTTAGGTAAAAACTGGAAGGAGGAAGCCAGAATATGACAATCAAGTCTTGATGAAAAAATGACAAACCACTGCATGGACTTCATTGCTATCCAAAATATGAGACACAAGAGTGTTTCTCATAATTTCTACTAGTAATATTTCATCATAAGTCTAGCCAGAATGGCTAGTTACATATTAGAAAAAACTAGCACAAACCAAATGCATATTGCTGTCTACCAAGTGCTATTAAATAAGTACTAGTAAAGTCGACACAACCAACTATTGGGAAAGTTATAAACAGGAAATATCTAATAGTCCTAACATTAATCACAAAAAAATATAGAATAATTACTAGCACGAATGCAATAGGCACCAGAACTATTGAAAACATACTAGTTAAGAAGTAAATAGTTGATATCAGAACCACAGATCCAATTGTGTTGCCAGTAACAATGGACTAGTTACAACAGACTAGTGACGCCTTGAATAAAAGAATTGGTAATTTGGAAGAAAAAAATACTAATGACTCAAGGCCATGTGAAATGAGATTGAAGACTGAAATAAGACTACCAGCATCTAATAAGTAGGCTAGCTAGTTTAATAGGCTACTAAATTGAAAACAACGGATTAGACTACAAAAATAGCTGCTAATTTGAAGGGGTCACTGTAAAAACAGCTTGTTTTTACACAAGCGTGCAAAACAAAGTAGCCTAATCTTTGTTTATTTAGAGAAGCAGGTTATGAATCGGATCAGTAAACATCCAAGTATCTCGCTGAAGGCCATGTGAAATAATATAAACTCCTCAAATCGATGCATAAGACAAACCTACATACCTTTCACTTGCGTTTCATACTCCGCAATGATCTCCTTGTCTTTCTTAATCCTCGTCTGAGATGACATTTTTCTTGAGGTATAAATGTAGAATCCAGTGATATGTTGAGCTTGCGCGCGAGCTACTGTCACAGTTTGCAGCTTCCCCCCTTTTCCTCACCAGTTACTCTCAGAAGTGTCCTTCAATGTTACATCGGCTGGTAAATCCTGATACTTTCCCCTTCAGAAAGAAGCAGCTGAAAGCACCCCGGGCACACCTGCGCTTTCTCAGATCCGATCCCTCGCGTTCAGATGAGCTGCTGGGCTCGGGGAGAGGCTGCTCCTCCTTGCTCAAGATCTGCCATCTGAAGTGACTGAAGAAAATACAATTCCTATCTACAAGAAGAGCTTTGGGTATGAACGATGCGGCGTTGTGTCTGTGCCCATGCCGTTTATGTGGTCCTCAGGTCCGCATGCTCAGAAAGGAAGAGTTGAGATGGCATAATCTGAGTGTAACTGGGCTCCGTTGCATTAGAATCTCAGCGGCAAAGCAAAGAACAGAATAGCGCCCGAGCGTCGTATGTGACTCCTCCTATTGTCGAATTCACTCCCTCAACCAATCCAATCACTTCCATATGCACCCCTCCCTGGGCACAAACACACACACACACTCACACATTGGGCGTTTCGTTTACACTTTCACATTCTCTGAAGCATTTAGCTCAAGGTATCATTTTCCTCAGAGAGGTATCAGCATGTTTGTATTTGTGTCCTAATATAACAACATGAAGTTATACACACAAAAGGTTGAATAGGGCTGTATCAACACTTCAGACAATGACCTGTAAGACCATAAGGCAATAAATCCATCTCTCCTTATAAATTACAATAAACAGGCCTACATGTACAGTCAATCGGTCATTGTTGCAAATCAATCCCTGTCAATGTGAGCATGTTGTATAATCCTGAAGGGGGGGTATTTTGGAATAATAACCAGCAGATTGTGCATTATACTAAATAAATAAATGTCTTATGCCATCAGTGTGTACTTATATTTACGAGTCATTTAATCAAGTTTAATTTGGACTTCTCTGTGCATGCTCTTTGAGGTGGTGACCATAGACCTGCATTATATGACTGACAGACAAGAACGGTTTGACCTAAAAATAGCAAAATTGAAACTTCTGTGGAAACAAAGACATACATCTTGGATGCCCTTGGGATAAGCTAAAACATACCAAAAAATTCATTTCAAAGTGAACTGTCCCTTTAAATCATACTTTGCTTGTAGAGGCACCAAACTTAAGCACAGCCATACACAGGCACTGGATGATGGTCATTCAGAAATATCATTCTGTCCTCTGAATGCTGCAATGGACCTATAAAAGTATTCTATGATGGTGAAAAAAATGCATTTGATAATGCAATAGCTTTAAGTAAGAAAGTGGGTTAAAGGATCTTTGGGGAAGGGATATCAATCACCAGTATCTCTAATTCACTACAGAACATTGCCTTTGACAGTTTAGACAGAAATGTGGTTAAAAGGGTGGCAGTTACTTCGAAAATGGGAAATGGAGGTCAATTGCTAAACTACTTAAGATTAACGTTTCAAACTTGCCGTTCATGAGGACATTGTGAGGTCTAATATTAAGCATGGAGGGAAGTGTTTTAAGCGAACAAACAGCACAGATGTTCAATTCACACAAATTGTTTTTTTTATTCTGTGGGTGTTTCATAATTAGTTTGATTTGCATAATATGACAGCATGTGCTAATGCGTATGGAAGTATTAATCTAACATCTAATTTGTTTTGCATCTATAACCTTGATGCTCAAGATGAATTTAGGAAAATGTCCAAAAGCAATGAGCATCGACAAGAGCTCTGTTCATTCTGGTGTCAGAGATGTTCAAAGACGTGATGTTCTGAGAAGAGAAATGGTGGCCTGACAGTTCCTGTCAGCGAGGTGTTTAAGCCTGTGGTCTCAGAAAGCCACATCAAAGCTCTGTCATCATGCCATTTTATCTGTGATCTTGCAGTGCAAGAGAAAAGCTCTTAGTGAAATGGGTCGTGGTCTGAGCGACACTGATAAATACTCTTAAGATGCGAGCTTAGAAATCAGTTACAAAATCAAGAGCAATGGGCATCAGAGCCATACAATAGCTTTTACACAAAAAAATACAAATATAGGGCCTACATATCACCTGTCATGTTGTGATTTATTTTCAGCGCATCTTCGGCTGCATTACTTCATATGCGTTGCTGTGGGTTGTGCGATGTCACTAACAAATCCTTAATATTATCACTGATCTATTCCTAAAAGTTAAGTGTTCCTACAGCCAACCAACACAAGCATCTTTAGCTGTGTTTTAACATACAAGACACTTGACCTTTTCAAAGCTCACTTTTACAAGCTTACCGTAGGAATTTATAATCGCATATGCAAACAGAAGGGTTATAGGTTTGCATTTCTAATGTGGAAATAGAATTTTTATGATACAAATATCCAGCCTTCAGGTGAACTTAACGGTGTCATGAACTGGCTTTTTAAATTTTATTATATTGTTGTCTGAGGTCAACTTATGACGTTCACTTGGTTTTTGCATTCAAAAACATCAAAATGGATAAGTGATAGGCTATTTTGTACCCTAGTTTTGAGCCTAGCTGAAAACACTCGGTTTTTATGGGCGTCTCGCACTGAAGACTTGGAAGTAAATGCCCACTGCTGTGAGTGGATAACAGTTTTGCATATTATAATGAGTTTAACTCACCCGTCAATGCACTTGGGGAAATTGTTTTGAAAACGTCCAATGTTGTAAAATGGCAACCGGAATGATTCGCCCATACATGTTCAAACGAGAGTCATTAAAAATAAAGTTTATCCATCTTAAACTTTATCCATCCAGGTATCTAGAGGAAGCATAGCCTATGCAGCGGCTTTCTTCTTCCACAACCAGGCGTTGCACAATATTTTGTTTTGCTCGAAAACTCTATCCGGTTTGTCATTACGAGGTAGGCATCTATGTTTTTTTTGCTATGCGTGTAATGCGCGATTCGGTGGGCGGGGCTAAACTGGTCGTGTTGAAGTAGGTGTTGATCTTATCCTGCGGGGGTGGTGTTATATCAACGCATTCAAGTCATAGTTCCCCACTTTGAAAAACGTCGTTTGCTAATGCTGGTGTCAATAAAAAGCTTTTATTTGACTAACAAGGACGTTTTCAGTTCTGAAACTTACAGGATATTCTTATAATATGACCTCTTAGATATCAAAAGCTCAAGGAAATTTTGATTTCTCAGTTCATTCCCATTTAATTATTGAGACAGACAGACAGACAGACAGACAGACAGACAGACAGACAAACAGACAGACAGACAGACATACAGACAGACAGACAGATAGACAGACAGACAGACAGACAGACAGACAGACAGAGACAGACAGACAGACAGACAGACAGACAGACAGACAGACAGATCATTTCTTCAATTTATAGTTTTGCATAACTCTTTATCAGGAGGCTGGGGAACATTTTATAGAACATCATGGGCTATACCGGGGTAATAAACATCCCAGAGGCACAATAATGTGTTGTATCCTTTAGTTCTGGGCAAAAAAAAAAATTACCAAGCAATTTACCAAGCTCTGTGCCCCTCCTCTCGCTTCTTCACTTTTAGGCATCTCAGGGGGCAGCAGCCTGGGAAACTATGACTTCAGTGTTTTTGAGGGACAAAGCAGCATTGTGAAGTTCTTCTCAGTATTTCAGCTTGAAGAATAGCAGAGAGAGAAAGAGAGCTTCCTCCGAGAGGCTCAAAACACCAGAATGAGTCACTGCTGAGAATATATGTGCCATAGAGGATTCTGTCTGGACCAATGCCAGGGTATTAGGCGACTGAAAATGAATGAAGTTTGGACACATTAAGAAACTGGGAAAGATGTTTGGGTGTACAGTTTTATGTTTTCTTTCGATTACAAGTCCAATATCGGCATGCTGCACATTTATCTGACGGAAATGAGAAGATTAAGATGAAATCTTGCCTTCAGCTGCTCAGATTCACTGCAGCACATACCGAGAGGAAACAAGACAAAATCCTACATAAATGTTGCTGTACAATCACAACTATGCCAAAGTATAATGCCAAGAGCTGGTAAGAAATCCTGGTAACACTTTACTAATCAATATGGTTCTTATGAATACAATTTACTATGTTACTTAAAGGGATAGTTCACTTTGAAATTAATTTTTGGTATGTTTTAGCTTACCTCAAGATGTACAGGTAGGTGCATCCAAGATGTAGGTGTCTTTGTTTCCACAGTAGTTTAAATTTTGATATTTTTTTTAGGTCAAACCGTTCTTGTCTATCAGTCATATAATGGAGGTCTATGGTCACCACCTCAAAGAGCATGCACAGAGAAGTCCAAATTAAACATGATTTAATGACTCGTTAAATGTATACACATTGATGGCCTTTTATTATTAATATTATTTTAACTAATGAATATGGTTCATTAGTTAACATTAGTTAACTACATTAGTTAACATGAACTAAGAATGAACAATATTAATTTAAACATTTAATAATAAATTAAATCCAAGGTTGTATTTGATCGCATATTTGATAACACTGTGAAATAACATGAACAAACAATGAACAGCTGTATTATTGCTCATTGTTAGTTCATGTTAATTAATACATTAACCAATATTAACTGATGAACTTTGTTGAAAAGTGTTCCTGAAATCCTGAATATTTTCTGCATACTTCCCATTCTTTTATCATCCACATCTGGCACTCAGCTGCACTAGGATATTCCCTGTCATTGTGCAATGAATCCAGCATAAATTATTTCTGTCATTTTAGCAAAAGACAAAAATAGTGCATTGGTGCCGTCAAAGTTAACTACAACAGCTCTGGAAAATGTTTTAGATATTATAAAAATCAAAAAATAACATTGCATTGAAAACTTTATATATCCATAATTACATATTTGAAGTCAGTATTTTCAACGTAATATTTATTTAAAATGTTGTCCTGGCTTCCTCACAGTAACAATATAAAAACAATTATTTAAGTTTGCAAACAACATTCTTACAATTTAAATGGGTTTTAAAACATAAAATTATGTAGCCTAGTTATAGAAAGGGAACACTTGCAAGAAAATCCTCACATTTTGTGGTCCATGGCATCAAAAAGCTATAAAACCCCTAATATTTTTCAGTTGGCTAAGGTTGATTAACTTCGAGCTTATCACTTAGGTCTGACAAACAGAAGCATTGTTGCAGTTTCTTAAATTGTCTGAACGGTGAGTATCACAGCAGGCCATCAAACCGGTAGAAGACTAACTTTTCCTGGCAAGTGGCAAGCATCACCAGTTTGCCTTAATCACACACACACTGTGAGCAATTATCACAAATTTCTTTCAAGGACAAAAATGTGTTTAAAAAGCTCTTTATGTGTTGTTTCGTTCAATTTTTTGACATAATCATATTCCTTCTATGTTGTACTTTAACCTCCCATATAGTTTTCCGTTCATGTCATTTACTTTCACTTACACACGTCACTCAGTCTGATTTATCTCATCGCTCTTTATACATACAAGAAAAGTGTTCATTCTGAGAAACAGTGTTTCAGGGGAAACACAGGGCTATAGTTGAAATCATGTGTGGTGGTGCTCACAAATAGACTGAGGCTACACACTGCAACCCCTGCAGCACACAATAACAATCAGTCCCATCTGGCTGACAGCACCAGTTCTCCATCCCCCAATCCAGTCTCTCCTCACGTGATCTCTCTCTTCTTCAGCTCAGACTGCAGACAACAAGTCTTTTCAGAACTTCTGTCTTTGAAGTTAGTGCTGTCAAACTATGGAATAATATGCATGATGTCCATTCTGTAGTTCCAAAATGTAGTCTGTATATTATGAAATGCCAAAAGTAATTGAAATCAACCAGGAAAATATGTGGCCCAAAGAAATATAAATTTCTTTGTACACTAAAAATGTAACATTTTTTACTATCATAATACACCTTAGGACCAGATTTTTTATTTTATTATTTTTTTTTTTTTTACTTTGGTTTTTTTAAGTAGGCCCACGTACAGTCCATTGCCCACTAAATGTAGCAGTTTTATGTGAAGTGAATGCGCCCTCAAGTGGTAATAAAAAAATCACACTTTAGGAGACAAGTAATTACACATAGTAATAAAAAAGTAATTGCAGAGTTCAGAATAAACTTAATAAACAAAATACTGCCTTTTCAATTAAAATATTTCTCCTTTTCGTTTGGTTATACAATGTCGTACTAGTACTATTGGCCTATTGTGGTTTTTATTTTGAAATAGCCTATGTAAAAGAATTCATGACGCATTAGAGGCAGGAAGTACGTTTCATGACCGCGAATCGGTTCATTTGAACAGCTCAAAGAACTGGTTAAAATTCACTGTTAAAATTTGATTTAGTGAATCCCGTCAAAGTGGAATCTGGCATTCATTCGAATAAAGTCCTTAAAAAGGCACACATGTTTGTATATTAAAATTCTTTCTCGTCTCATCAAACGCATATCGTACAGATCCGAACGGTTCTCTGGGTACATCTAACTTAATCTTAATCAAGTCAAGTCAATAGCGCTTTTCACAATACAGATTGTATCAAAGCAGCTTCACAGTGATAACATGACAGTAGTACAACACAGATAAATAATATTGTTAAATAAACCCAACTAAGCAAGCCAAAAGCAAGGCAAAGCAAGGCAAAAGTGGCAAGGAACCAAAACTCCATCAGATTGGATGGAGAAAAACCTTGGGAGAACCCAGGCTCAGTCGGGGCCAGTTCTCCTAATCATGCAAGAAGTTCAATTGAAATAAGCGAAATGTTTCCAAAACTAAATTTGTCTTCTGAAACAGGGAAGTATTTAATTCATTCAATTAAATTACTGAGAAACAAAGTCGATTCAGTCCGATTTGTGAACGAACTATTCAAATGATTCGTTTTGTTGCCGCTGAACCGATTCAAAAGCTCCGATTCAAAAAAACGATTCGGACATTCGGAGCACATGTATCCGATGTTACTTGGATCCATCAAGAGCTTAGACACATGAAGGTTACCTTATTGCTTTAGTCAGCTATTCCACGAATGTTAAAGCAGCTCAAGTCGCTTGCTCAATTAGCTTACAGTGAAGAACGATGCTTTTCAAGACCATTTGTTTTCGATTAATGCAGAGATACAATGGAGTGCCAAAACATACAGTAAGTTCCTGATCTCTTTTGTATTTAAATATCACTATTATTGGAATAAAATAATTATTAAAAATGTGTACTGTGTGTGTGACTGGCAATGAATGTGCTGTTGATTTTTGCAGCGTGTTTGTGAGGTGGTCGTCGAGTGCAGCAGAGGGCGCTGTTGCTCCTCCGGCAAACTGTAGGATCACAGCAGAGGAGGCGGTCAGACTGTGGGCTCAACACTTCACACTGCACGGCATCTCCGAGCCTCTCCAGTCTAGTCAATATATAATATCTCATGTACTTGGCCAAAAAACTGTGAGTTTTTCTCTCACACCATGGTTTTGAAATAGTTATATACAGTGTAAAAGTTCCAATACATAACTGAAAATATGTGGAGGCAGAGTCTTACAAAGTGTAAATTAATTGTTTAAGAGAATTATTGTACACATTTTAATTCCCTTTCCATGACACCATGTCCTTGTCTTTCTTTGTTAAAAGCTGGAATGTGTGCCGAGGAAAAACCTGAGAGACACCCTGACTGACAGGGAAATGGAAAGAGTGTGGAAATTATGCTCCAAACGCCTATCGAGGTAAAACTGCATTTGACATTTTTACTCACTCCTCACTGCAACTTTTTTTTAATGAGTAAGACCCTGTTCGCACAAGTGAAGGCCTTCACAGCAAACAAGTTTTTTATTGTTATTCTAAGATTAACACTTAACCAAACTGATTAGCTCAGGTCCATTAAATAGTAATAACAGATATAACTTTTTTGAATTTGAACATATAATCAATTACTTTAAAAGTATATTTTTCATTTTAAAGTCATGATAACACTAGTTAACTTAGTTAAACGAATGGAACCTTACTGCAAAAGTGTACAAATTAAATTGAGATGCAATGAGATGTAAACAATAAATTAAATTAAAACATATTTACTCAAATTCCCAAAAGAAAAAGTGATATTAGTAGTAACATTTATAGGTCTTATTCTCCCAAAAATGATCCCATAATTTACTCACCCTCAAGCCATCCTAGGTGTATATGACTTTTTTCTTTCAGCCAAACACAATCTGAGTTATATCGGAATTAGACTTGCAACGGTCGTCACCAGAAGTCAGTGATTATAAGTTAAAAATATGGATATGTTTCTTATAAAAACACATCACTTTCTAAAGAAGGCCTTTAAGGATTACTTTTATGATGGATGGATACTCTTTTTTTGAGCTTCAGCAATAATCACTCCTATTATAAAGCTTGTAAGAGCCAGTATATATATATATATTATTTAATATATTTATATTATATTATATTATATTATATTAATATAAATATATATACCTTTTAATATATATATATATATATATATATATATATATATATATATATAATATAAAACTCCAAACTCCGAAAAAAATTTCATTTTTGGGTGAACCAGACCCTTGAACTGGTTATAATAAATCAATGACTCGTGAAAAAGAACCGGATGCATTTAATCATGGAAAACAATTTCTAAACGCCTCTGAGAAGATAGATTGCCAATTGCCTATTGTTTTTTTTAGGATGCCTGTACAGTATGTGATTGAAGAATGGGACTTCAGAGACCTGACCCTGAAGATGAAGCGTCCCGTGTTCATACCCCGTCCTGAAACAGAGGTGAACAACTTTAGTGACCTTCTTAGCACATGTCTGAATTTTGCAACAAACTGAGAGTGGACTTCAAATAGATGCGACTTTTTGGATAAACACAGACTGTGTGTTTGAAAACATATATTTCCGCTTGGACCCGCTGGTTTATGTGCATCTAGGAGCTGGTTAGTCTGGTTCTAGAGGACCTCCGGTTGAAACAGGGGGAATCACGCAGGACTGATTTACGAGGTCTAGAGGTGGGCTGTGGATCTGGAGCCATCTCTCTTAGTTTACTACGCAGCATTCCACAGGTTTGCACTGTGTCTTTCTCCTAATTATTTATCTTGCTCTTCTGAGTAATGTAGCATGTCATCTGTAACATCTGTACCCATGATTCTTTAAGCTCAGGGTATTTGCTTTGGATCAAAGCCAGACGGCAGTATGTCTTACAGCGGAAAATGCGAACAGGTGACTACCTTTCCCAGTCGACTATATAACGCTTCTATAGATTAATCTTTATTACTTAATGATTTATTATGTTGACTATACCATATGTATCATTATCCTCTTTTGTTTGTTCCAGACTGGGTCTACAGGACAGACTAGATGTTCACCATTTAGATGTGATTAAGGGTAAGAGTGATGGAAATTAGATGAAAAATCACACTCCGCAATGACTAGTTAACATAACAGTTAGTGAATATTGTAAGACTGACAGGTCTGTGAAAGTGGCAACTTTTGGTCAGCACACAACAACAAAAAACGTCATTTCTGGGCATCTTGTTGATTTTACGTCACTGGCTGTAATCTGATGATTAATTTTTAACAGCTTTTTAACATAACTTTTAAACGCAAGATCTCATTAAAAGATTTTATTGCAAACTTAACAATGGTGTAGTTACATATTATCAATATAAATATACCTATATATTTAACTATAACTATGTATATATTTATCTCACACACACACATATATATGGGCATATTTATACAGATAATAACATGATAGGTCACCACATTGAGTATTTCCTTTAAAAATGGTTATAAAATGGTTATCCAGAATGAGCTATTGAGAACTACTGAAATTTCAGGATTTTTTTTTAGAAGGAGAACGTATTTAGATCCAAATGGTAATGAATTTTGATCGGAACACAAAACCCAAAGTGTAGAATTTCTATTGAGAATGTGCTGTTTGTGTTTCCATGCTGATCTTGCATACATGAAGGTTAATATGTCAGAAGTGGACGAATGGAAATACTTCTCAATCAAGGTGTCATTATTTTTCTCTCTTTACAAAATGATGTTATGTAAGCACAATGAGTGTTTAAAGCCATGTCTAGACTAGATGTACATTACATGTTATTTTGATTCTATAGTTAGTTTCTTTGCAAATTAGTGATTAATGAAAAAATAGAGGGAAATGCAGCATGAGGGAGTTACTGGCATTTTGATTGTCCCATTTCCTGTTGGTTTGTTATGACTGGCCAAAGTGAATTCCCTGAAAGCTCCTCGGATTTCTGTACAACTTGAATGCCGGTCATCCATTCCATGCATCCCACTCTCCTTATATGTTTGTTTACTAAATATTTTGAGTAATTTCATCATGCATTCAGCCTTCAGAAATAATCTCCCTTTCTATTTTTCCATAAATCCATGACACACAATTTCCACTCACAATGCGGGAAGAAGCTGAAAAGGTGCAGAGATTCATCGTGGACCTTGTCATAACATTCATAATTGATTTAGCATTAGTTCGACTTGTGTGCTAGTAGATAACAAGACTTTGAGGAATCGAGCCAGACGGTTCAGCCCTGAATCCTAGAAGGGCCTCTAAGGCAGTGACATGGAAATGTTCAGCTAATTCCAGGGATTTATTGGGCTTTTCCTGTTAAAGCTTGAGCCTCTCTTCCCACTAGATGGCATTAAAACGGCTCTCCTGAAACACTAAATAACCATTTTTTAACTCCGTGCCTAACCACATTACTATTATTAGACTTTGAGATGAAGTAGTTTTCGCTTTAATCGCTGCACTAACTGCATAAATGAAGGTACTTCTGCAGAAAGTGTTTTGTTTATTGAGCTAGCAGACATAAATGGAGGCGTTTCATGGATCATTAACAAATATATTTGTTTCGGCAGTGTTTGTGTGTACAGTATATACAGTAGTGGCCAAATTTTAAATATATATAAAAAAATAACAAATATTTTCCTCATATTTTGATGGTTTAATTGAACTTGTAGGGTCATTAAAAACAAAAACTGTAAAAAAACAATAAAAATTGTCCACTACAGTATATAAGAAAATCAAATATTGTTTTAGTACTGTATATACTTATAACTAGAACCTAGTATAATTTATATATATATATATATATATATATATATATACACTGTAAAAATATATTGTTGGTTTAACTTAAAATTAAGTAACCTGGTTGCCTTAAAATTTCAAGTTGATTGAACTGGAAAAAGTTAGTTAATACAATGAAGGAGATTGATTTAATCGTCAGAAACTCAAAATAATAAGTTATCTGAACTGAATAAATTATTTAAGTTGATGTATATATGAATAGTTCAGATGCAAAAGCCTCTAAGTGCCATTTGAAATTTTCTTCTAAAATGACCATTTTTATCAAGCTTGTATATTTAAGTTCAGTAATTTCACTTAAATTACAATGAAGATTACCTATTAATTGTCATTTAAGTGAAATTACTGAACTTAAATATACAAGCTTGATAAAAATGGTCATTTTAGAAGAAAATTTCAAATGGCATTTAGAGGCTTTTGCATCTGAACTCTTCATATATATAAATTCAAGATTTGTTATCACAACATTTTTTCTTTTGTCAAATCAACTTAAATAATATACTTCAGTTCATATAACTTATTATTTTGAGTTTCTGATGATTAAATCAATCTCCTTCATTGTATTAACTCACTTTTTCCAGTTCAGTCAACTTAAAATTTTAAGGCAACCAGGTTACTTCTTTAAGTTAAACCAACAATGTTTTTTTAAAGTGTACATATAATGTTTACACTATCGTTCAGCGGCTTTGGGTGGTTATAGTACGAATTTTTAATGTTTTTGAAAAAAGTATTTTATGTTCACCAATGCTTCATTTATTTGATAAAGAAATATAGTAAAATGTAGTTTGTGAAATACTACTGTTTTGCAATAACAGTAATTATAACAACAGTGATCTATTTTACTATTTTTAAACTATTACTTTACTATTTATTTCCTGTGATGGCAAAGCTGAATTATCAGCATCATTAGCTCAGTTCCTAATATCACATGATCCTTCAGAAATCATTCTAATATGCTAATTTGCTGCTCAAGAAACATTTATTATTATTATTAATGATGAAAAACAGTTAATATGCGCTTGTTAATTTTCAGGGAAACCATGGGGGTTCTTTAGGATTCTTTAAAAAAACATAAATGTATCCTTGCTAAATAATATTAATTTCTTTATAAATAAAATCTTACTGACCCTAAACTTTTAAATGTTACTGTATAGTATGATAGTGTTTTGATTCAAACACAACAACAACTGAATATATCCCCAGACATTACAAACATGTAATCAACATTAATGTAATTATTTTCCTCATTGGTCATCATTGTTGTTTAGTTTCAAGCTTTAAATTTCCATATAAATGTTTTTGTAATTCAGATGAAATCGCCACATCAGTGCAAATATGTTTTGCATATGACAGCGAGAGAACAAAATGTGTTTTGTATTCCCAGATGCAGATGCGATACTAAAAAGTGTGACCCGGTTGACTTTATCAGTGAGCAACCCTCCCTACTTGCTCAGTCAGGACATGAAAACTTTACAAACAGAGATACTCAGGTTAGGCCAACATGCAGACACACTCGACATGTGCTTTAACCTTTGGTGTGTTTTGAAAAATCCTCATGTAACCTTCTAAACGGCCACATCTCTTTCCTGGAAGGTTTGAAGACCATGCCGCATTGGACGGGGGTTTGGACGGGCTGTCTGTGATTCGCCCGAATTTGGATCTGGGCTCTAAGCTCTTAACAAAGCAAGGGTAAGATGAGAAGTGCGTGTTTGTCTAACGCCATCATATGTGGTTAGGCAGAATGTCTGGTTGTCTTTGAATATTCTTGTATTGTAGCCAAATACGCTAAAATCGCGCTAAGAAGCTTTCCAGCATACCTTAAATGCTTCAGGGAATCGAGTGCTACACAGTTCTCTGTAGTTCAGTTGATAACAGTATTCCAGGGACCAGATCATTCTCCCAGTACTCCTCCCACCCTTATCACTCCCAAGACACACAAACACACTCATATGCACATGCATACACAATAACAAATAACACAATTAGCTTTTGGTGACGACAGTTGCAAAACCTGTCTTGTGGAATGTTTCATTGCCCCGTAAAATTACTAATTCAATAAGCAGTTCACCAAATGGATACAAGTTAATTACGCTTGTAAAGGCTCAGAGCATTTGCGCGTGTTGTTTTTCTTGTCAGTGCATGCTGAGAACTTGCTTAGTGGTCAGGTTTCAGATTTCCTTGAGGGTTTCTCATTATGTGTCCACTCAAGATTTGTTTCTTTCGCCGAAATGACACATTGCTGTTCTTTTATAGATACTGAGAGCCCCTAGCATTAGCTTTCAGGTTTTCTGTCTCTGACCTACTATTCTTCTTCATGACTTAATGGCTTGTAAGATTGTTTACTTGGAAAAACATCCTGTCCACCAAACCTTTTCCTCCCTTACTTTTTAAATGCCTTTGTCTGCCCAGACGGGTTTACCTCGAGGTTGCTCCATGCCATCCCCCAGTCATTCAGCAGCTGATAGAGGAAATGATGCCGGGGTTGTTTATCTGGAAACGCACTGTGACCTCACCAACAGGTCAGGTTCTTATGCTAACGTGACCTGTCCTTTTGTTTTGTTGTTGTTTACTTGATTTCACTGAAAATGTATCACTTTTGGGAAAAAAATCCTCACATTTCACAGATGTCTTCAAACATCTGTCAAATGAGGACTTTTTTCCCTCAAAAGTGATGCATTTAATTCTAGTGAATGTTTGTTCTTAGACCAAGTCCATATTACAATGTAATTACATGGTATGTGTCTCTTGTGAAATTTTATAACTGCACTGATGCACTGATACCACTTTTCACTGCATTTCTAATTTTTAAATGTATTGGTAGAGAACCCAAAAGAATATAAATTATATTAGTTTGCTTAATTTGTTCATCAAATATATTTCCTTCAGTTATTTTCATGCTTAATTAAGCTGAATGAGCTTTTTGTACTTTCACTGTATCATATTTTATCTTTTATTTAATAGCACAGTACTTATTTAGAGCAGCTCCAGCAGTGCTCACTGCTGAGGATTGGGTAAGTGGTACAAATGTTTAGACACCAGTGAAATATCAATTCTTAATTCCAATTTTGATACTACAAGAAAAACTACCAGCCTAATAAATGTTAAACATTATCAAAGAGAAGTATGCAGTCAGTAATAAAATAAGAACAAATAATCGGCTATAAAAACAGTGTTTTTAGGTAGCCAACAGAAATTTGAGTAATCAAATGTGAAAAAACACTGCATATTTAATAATGTATGAATTAAATAGAGATGGGTCTTTGTAAAGTTACAAAGGTAGCCTATTTAGTCATGAGCAGTAATTTCTTTGTCCTTGTTTGATCAAGATTAAAACACAACAGCAGGTTTATTAGACTGCTGCCCATTTAAGCACGGACCTCATTTGAATGTGTTCACTTGAGATATAATCGACTTTGTTTACTAACTAGGATACTGTGTTTTTACATCATTTTATGTGAAATTCGTCTGTGCAAGCCAAGACAATTCAATTCACTATTCGACTCGCTGCCTGAGACGCAGGGGCGCGCGTGCTGAGTGTTTGCGTTCATATTTTGACCTGAAAATGCCCTGTAATAATGTAGTGATTGGGAACCACTCGTCATTCATAAATCAGGTAACAGTTAACGTTAATAATAATAATAATAAGCTACATGCTTCGTTTTACTTTTTTTCCATTGTCATCCGACTGATCTACAAACTTTCCACTGTGCCGCTGCGCACTAAATCCACTGCGCGGTTTTCGCTTATCAGCTCGCGCACCACAGCTATTTATAGGCGTTACTATGTAAATATAATTTAAAATTCCACTAATAAGATACATTTACTTAATAATAGACAGCCTTCTTTTTTTATCTCCATATAATATCCATTGTCAGCTTTTCTTTGTCACAAACACCGTACACAAGCTGTCTATCTGTTGTTGGTATCAGAGCATTTTTTACATAACATGAGCTCAGTATCAGCCGAATACTGGTATCGGTGCATCGGAGAGAGGTGGGAATTTCAGGGGATGCTAAATTGTCATTTTATATGTACACACCAACACCTGCCAACCTGCCAAATGCGGGTGGATTTCAGCAGTGGCGTGTAACGCAGTCACACCTATAGCCGTGTTGGTGCGTTGACTTTTATATAATATACATTTTTTAATCATAGTCTTTTAAAAATGCATCTGAAATAATAAACTAAGTGTAATATAGTGTTGTCAAAAATACAGATTTTCTGATACATATTGATACATAAAATATCTGAAATGCTTCTAATACTCTTATTTCGCACAATACACACACAATACGAACTACTTTCTCCATCTCAGCTCTCTGACAGCGAGTTGACACATACACACCCTCCTCCCCTCACTCACTGTTTCATTTGCTCTGCCTACAGATGAATATTGTTGCTGTTACAAGGCTTGAATTTCGGCATGGGATTACACGTATTGTGCATAATTTCACGCATTCTCACAGATTCTTTCCTCTCACCCAAAATGTGCTCACATAAAACCAAGTATCCTTCACTTGCAAACTTCCCTCCGTCTCGTGGACTCAGATGTGTGGCATCGCCTACGTTGCATGAATGCCCACTACTGGCAAAACTCGTGCATAAGGTTTAAATAAATCATAGACCGTAAAAGAAATGGACACAGCGACCCCATAAATTTCAACGGAGAAAAGTGAAGCCAATTAGAAGCACTCACTTTCCTGATTGCGAAGCGCACTGTGCATGCTCAAACTGAGCTTGGCGACGTAAATGTGATGCGAGCAACCTGTCTCACAGTTGTACGTCTTCTAGTGGCTGTGCCGAGGAATCTGAATCATTCCGTTACGCATCTTGCAGAGTCGAAGATCGTGAGTATTAGCAGTCCATAAGCTAGCAGCAGGATCAACATTAAGACTCTCTATGGGCTTCTCCCTCGACTTTATGCGCGCAAGCTTCTACTTCTCTCTATACTGTAATTTCTCTACTATGCGACAGAGTCACGTGGTTATGACGCAAACGTTAGCCTATTTGTACAAAAACTGCTTCTACGGGGCCATGAAGTAAGATTCAAGAGAATGGAGCCTTTTATACATTGTCGTGTTTCTTTAGAAATAAACAATGGAGAAATGGAGTCTGTAAACACCTCAGATGTAAAGTTATTCACTGTCAAAGTGACGCCAAAATGAATGGGAGTCAATGGAATGCTAACAGCTGGTGAAGATCCGCTGACAATGGCGGATCCCTCGAGGCTTCAGTTTCCGGCTGATGGATTACCGCTTGAGTTTAAATGGACTACTTACACAACTACTTTCATACTAGTACATACCGGGAGTTTCGGTTAAGGCGTTCAGCGCACCTACAAACATGAGAATGCAGATTATCACTGTTTTATGGCTGCCAATTGATTAAAACAATGAACAATGATCTCTGAATTAAATGTCTTGAGCCTGCTGAAATGTTCCTATAAATATATTTTCTTTACAACTGTGCACTCTGAATAATAATAAATAGGCTAAATAGATGTATCCACTAAGCTGCAGAAGCCCAGTATACTTGTCTTTTCTCTTTGGGTTTACATTTTAAATGAAATTGACTATTAAAAGGATTGCTTGTGTGCACTGCCGTTTTATCAGTTTTTTGTAGGCTTCGAAAGTGCCTGAAACGATGTTAAATAGGCTAGGCTATAATCAATAACGCAACAGCGTTAAGGAGAATGACTGTCAACTACATTTTGGGCGTAAACATGTATATAGTGAAAAGATTGACATTAAAAATGACACCGAATGATTAAAATATTTAATCCAAATAAATAAATGTTTGCGATTCGTTCTGATGTTATTCATCTATAAACTTTGACTGTGAACATAAGGTATCAACAAATGTGATTAAATCTCAGCACAATTAATATATTATTAATATATTATCAGTTAATTTTCAAAATAATTAATAGGGCTAGGTATCGTTTAAAAAATTTAGATATCCAATACATTGATTTCGATACCGGTTCCTGAACGATACTTTTTTCTATACCAATTTTATGAAATCCATTTTAACAAGATTACATAACGCATTACCTCAGAAAACCTTTGTTTTGTTTTTTTTTCAGTTTGACTCATGCTCCTTAGCCAGTGCATAAAGGAACATATTTTTTTTTGATTTTGTGTCGTTGTGCATTTCATATGTATTTGTTTGAGTACTGATTTAACGAGTTAACCCATTAAGTATCGAAATCTCGTCTCCAACAACAAGTCATTTTAAATACTTGATAGTATCAAGGCAATTCTGTCGGTACCTAAAAAGTATCAAACTTCGGTACCCAGCCCTAATAATTAATATATCCACTTGAGTTACGTGTGATCTGTTGTGAAGTCACAAGTTGAATTGTGGATATGGAGCTGAAGTGTACGTCGGGTAAGACTGGCTCCCTCTGTCAAATCTGGAGGTCAAAATCTTGCATTTTTGAATTTCTCAATAACTAATGGGATGTGAGAATTATAATGATCTTTAAAATGGGAACTACACCTTTAAAATGTGCATGTGCAAAAGGTTTTGTCCAGGTCATTCTGGATCATCACTCCAGTATTTGGTATATTAAAGACGGCTCTGTAAATAAAAACTGATGCAACCTTAGGCAACTCAAGTACCCCGTTATCTCTAGATGCCGACAGTCAACAGTATCCCATTGATGATACACTGTAAAACAAAATATTTTACGGTAACACTTTACAATAAGGTTCATTAGTTAACATTAGTTAATGTATTTACTAACATGAACTGAACCATGAGCAATACATTTGTTACTGCATTTGTTCATCTTTGTTAATGTTAGTTCATGAAAATACAGCTGTTCATTGTTTGTTCATGTTAGTTCGCGGTGCATTAACTAATGTTAACAAGATTTTAATCAAGTATTAGTAAATGTTTGAAAATACATGACAAAGATTAACAAATACTGTATATGTGCTATTCATTATTAGTTCATTACCTAATGTAGTTAACTAATGTTAACTAACGAACCTTATTGTAAAGTGTTACCATATTTTCATGATTTGTAATCACATTTTTTCTTTTGTCAAATCAACTTAAATAATTTATGTGGTTCAGATAACACTAATATTTCGAGTTTCTGATGATTAAGTCAATCTCCTTCCATTGTTTTAACTCAATTTCAATGAACTTCAAATTTTAAGGCAACCAGGTTCCTTAATTTTTTTAAGTTAAACCAACAATATTTTTACAGTGTATACTGGTAAACACACCATGCCTTTTATTTTACAGGCCTCGATTTTTGCATTTTTACAGAAGAAAGGAGAGGATGACTGAAAACAAAGGACAGAGGAAAAATACATTTGGAAAGACAGTCAGGAAGATGATCTTGTCTGGAATGACACCATACCAAGTAGAGCTACCATGTCAAGTCTTTACCATGAGCAATTGCCCATTGAAAAGGCCTTCAGTCAAATTGCAGTTGGTACACTGCCAGGCTACTCGCCTGTTCCCAGCATGCACCGAGTTAACCTGCCAATCCTACCAAGAAGCTCCTTTGTGAAACTTGCCGACCAAGGGTTTCTATTTGTCTTGTGCTGTAACCTTTTGTTGTTATATCTTTTCATATTCGCTTTCCTTTTAATTGATAAGCGTGTGCGTGTGGCTGTGGTTTGTTGTGGTGAGATTGCATTGATTGTGAGTTTATGCTCAGTGTGCAAGTGTCAGGGTGCAGTAGGCTGAAGGTAATTATTAGGCCTTTTCAGAGCTCCCCTGCTCAACCCTGCGCTCAGCTCACTCCCTGGGAGTAATGCACTCATTCTGCGAAACAGCTGGCCCGTTGCCGCTAACTCGCTCGCTCTGCTAGCCCACAAAGACAGACAGACAAACCAGACATGCGCCACTACCACAATGTATACACCAATTCTGTCTGTTCTCTTTGTTATAAATGAGTGAAACCCATTTTTACATGCACTGCCTCTCTTCTCTGTTTTAATAATGTGTATTCAATTATTGCAGAGTCATATTTATTATTCTCTGTATACATGCAATGCCATAATAAACTATTTTAATACATTTGTTTTTATGCTGATAAATTTATACTGGCATTTCTGGGAATCTTATTGTTACTTTAGATCATTAAATAAGAACCTTATAGTGCAACTGTTAAATTACAATAAGGTTGATTTATTAAACATTAGTTCATGCATTAACTATCATGAACTAAACCATTTGTTACTGTATTTGTTATTCTTTGTTAACGTTAGTTTATACAAATCTAGCTGTTCATTGTTTGTTCATGTTAGTTCACAGTGCATTAACTAATGTTAACAAGATTTTAATAAAGTATTAGTAAATGTTGAAATTATCATTAACAAAGATTAACAAATTAATAAGAAGTATTGTTCATTCTTTGTTAATGTTAACTAATGTAGTAACTAATGAAGTGTTACCAAAAATTCGTATCGATCTTCACCCTTTTTAATACCGTTTTTACATATATTATTGCAGACAAAGATTATTTACGTCACCAGCAAATTTATGTAAGCTTGCGCAGCACTGAGATCGAGTTTCAGAAAAAGCTCTGCCTCTCTTTCTGGGAAGCACTAATCACGGTGTGCTGAAGAATGATTCACTGTGAGGAAAATAGAATGAGGAAACAATGCTTTTTTGTTCACAGACATGTCTTTCATTTCTCATTAATGTTTTGCTACTCTTGTTCATCAATTTTAGGCATTTAAAAAATAATTACATGACACATGAATAATTACATGAATAATTTTTCTCTGACATGGTTTAGCTGTGAAACCTTTATGGACGGCGACAATCTAATAATCTTGTATGACACACATTATGTCCTGAAATTGAACAGCAATTTTATGCGCATTTGTTCATCTAATAATGCTATTATTCTGAGATTACAGTTCCGGATGACCTTGTTTGATAGACTTACTAGAAAGCCAGTACTTAGAAGAGGACTCAGTCAGATTGTTTAAACCTGTGTATTACTTCCATTTCATTCTGCGAGAAGGTCCAACCTCAGCACCAAGCAATCTATATTTTTTCCCTTTTGCGTTATCTATGCATTTTACTTGATTATAGTCTTCTATAAATAATTCTTATCATTATTCTCAGAGGTGGCAAATGACACAATTTGACAGTGTTGGAAAAAAAACAGTATGACGTCAAGTACATTTGATTGTCGCTTTTATTATAAAATGAAAGGATCTTTCATCCATAAATACATACAAACTCCACATTGTGCACATACAAAAATGTAAATCTTTATTAAAATAGTAAAAAAAAACATTTCACTGCATTGCACTTTCAAGAAATTTTTCCAGTCAAGGCAGCACAGTGACTAAGCCCGCCCTTTATAGAGTGCTGAAGATCAAAGCCACGCATGTGCTTCTCGTGAGTTTCAGACGAGCTGTGTGATCTCATTTCAAACCAATTTCAAAAGGGTCATGTGACCTGTAACAAAAGTTTAACAAACATTATTTCAAGCCGGTGGTTCAACCTGTCACACTTTTAACAGTATGACATGAAAGGCTTGAAGTTCGTGACTTGCTTCTCATTGAGTCAATTCTGCAACTGGGTCTTACTCGAGTCCCACTTGGGTATAAACAAAGCATCTAGCTTTTTATTCAGATAGACTTGCTGACCATCAAAAACTTGTTTCTTGTCCATAAACAAGTCTCAGACACTTTCTTGTTTGACCCCAAACCTCTCGTTGGGGCTGTGCATTTATCTCGCCTCCTTCAAAACATCAGCATCCACCTCGTGATTGGCCATGGTGTGCGATTCCATGGTGACCTCAAAGCTGGAAAGGGTAATCCTTAAGATATTGAAGTATCGGTCTGGGTAGAGGCAGGTTTGCTGTGCAAGTTGTGTTTTTGTTGATAACCAAGCGAGTGAGATGTTGCAAAGAAGGAAAGGCTTGAGGATGATGGATGGGCTTTTTGAGTTTTAGTAACATGGCACATTCCTTGGGTGTTAAGGAAGTTATGTGATCAGACTCCTCAGTCTTTCCCCTCCCCTTTGTTCCTGGAGCCCACGTAGTGCTGTAGGAGGCTGGGGACGTCGGGGAAGGACTGCAGGCGAGATTTAACCGGGGTACTGGAGTCCAGATGGAAATGTCCATGGCTGTACTCGATGCGTACGTTCGTGGGCCCACGGGCTGGTTTTGACAGACAGTGTCAACATATAGAGAGGTGGCTGCTGTCCCGTGATCAGGAAAGTACCATTCGGTGCCTCCTGTAGGACAGAATGGGCCTCGTTTGCGAGAGATGGCACCCCAGTACCAACCTGGAAAAAAGGAAGGGATTATTGAAATTAGTTATTACTGGACCCTTTTATGGATATAGAAATAATAAGTGCCACCTACTGACAGAAATTGGATTTACATTTTCATTCAGTTAATGGAATATAAGCTAATGTCCATTCTAAACATCTAAATTCAGATAATACGAATCTAGAATTATTCATTGAGCTGATAAAATACATATAATCATTTTTAATCATTCTGTTTTTTTAATGCTTTAAAAGCTTAATATTAGGTATATCATTTTATAAAACATTTTTGGTCAATACTTTAACTGAACATGTAATGCATACATACATTAGTAGATAACATTATGTTGCAAGTCAAATCCAAATGTCAAAATGTTTCTGCTGTTGTTGAATTTATTAAAAGTAACTGATTTTGTAATCCTGTCATTAAACAAAACGTGTGTCAGGGTGTCTGGGCCGTTAAGGATTTTGAATGTTAAATAGGGGTCTCCTGGAAAAGAGGTTGGGAACCACCTGTCCTGGAAAATTGGTGCTTTTAGAGGCCTTTAAAAAAGATGGGGTTTTTTTAAGCATGTCCAACTTCTGTTGATGTATATACACATTTTGATAATTATGTTTTCAGAAATGTGTATTTTGCATAGCTAAAAAATGACCTTTCTAAAAGCAGTGTCTATGCACATATGTGTGTGAACTTCAGAGTAGACACTTTGTGCATATTGGAAAGGCCCTAAGTTTACAGACTGACCCTTGAAAAATTTGTGATTTACGAATGAATCCGTACTTTCCCCCAAAAAATATAACAACATCTATGTAATAATTAAAAACATTTTTTTGTCTTACCTGAGGCATCCAATATGAGAATTTTCAGTAGACATTTTGAATCTCTGCTAGGTTCCCATGTACTGAGGTAATGGCCGAGTGAATGCGGCGAGGAGAAGAGAAAGTCACCACCGGAAACCTGACCGTCGGATCAGGGTATCGGTCAAATGAGCTCTTGGGCTGAGAAGAAAAAATAATGATTAAACAAAACTATTTTAGGGACAATCCTTTCAAAAATAAACTTTTCAAAATACTGAAGGCACATATTATTTTATTAACAATACTTTGTTTATATACTGACTTATTAATATGTTCGAATGTGCACACTAATACACATTTTCAGAAATTAGGCTTTATAATTTCATTCAATTTAACGTTAATCTCTGAGCCATGGGTTTCAACAGTTTCAGTTCACAGAAGCAGCATAATGAAAAATCGTGTGACAGACAAATACTGTAAAAATAAAAATCCCTGTCTACCTTTATTCAATAACATATATTAAATGTATATTACTTTAAACAAAATTATATTATTGCAGACAGCTTAAAATATCATATTACATGTAAGCCTCTCTGACATGTTTCATGCAGTTTTAATGCAATATACAATGTAAATTTATATGTACTAGATATTTGACTATATAATAATAATAAAAATATCATTGCTGAAACAATTTGAGTCCACATGTCTTTCACGGATGCTTAGTGCCATCATCAAGAATGTGTTGTATTTATTTAATAAACTAAACAATATTTAAAGAAATTGAGGAGGCAAAACTCACCCTTGAACGCAGAGAATCATTGTGAAGATGTCCGGTTAGATATCTGACCGATTCCGTAAAGTTTCTTCTTTGTCCCTGAGGTTTTACTCGGGCTGGAAAATAATATGTTCTCTCTGAGCGATGACAAACAGATCAATAATGAAATCTGTCGATCTGGAAGGTTGTTGAAGAGAGTCGTGATTCAGTCATATAACGTTAAATGCGCGAGTTGTCAACGGATTTGTTTAAACTACGCGAGAAGATCTGACGGACATGGTTGTCGAAAACGAGCGGTGTTTCTGTTCAGCCCGTGCCCTGAAAACTGAGCCAGAAGCGGAACACTGCAGGGTTTGGCTTGTTCATTTAGTCTGACTTCCCAGAACTGGTTTTCTCAGAATCCCCCGTGTTTGAGCGCCTCTGACGCCGATCGGCAAGTACAGGCTCTACGAAACCAACAGAATCAATCGCTCTTCTACCTCATTCAAACATACAGCAGTCTTGTGAGTAATGAAATAGCACTGGCCTTATTCATTTGTGAGTTTTATGATGATTATGGTCGGTAATTGCTTCCTGATGTTTGTGACTGACGTTCGAGGATAAAGCCGGTGTTTCCCGTGAAACCGCATGTCTTGCGTTCCAAGAACTTTCCAGGAAATCTGAGCGCCTGCCCTGAGTTAAGCCAATCAGGTCCCTCCCATTCGATGAGGCCCCGCCCCTCTAAAGCGGTCACCGAATTAACCATTTGTTTACTGATGAAAGGAGTTTCAGAAAAAAAGACACACCCGCTTTGGATCTCGAGGAAGATCATTTCTTTTAAATTAGAAATTTAAACTTTTGCTTTAAGGCCCTTGCATTAAAACATTGTGATATTTCGTATACATATGCATCTTAGCGATTGATATATTGTGGTATTTTTATTTATTTACAAAACAACAGTATACAGAAATGTACAGGAAATTTTCATTAGTTAATCAAAAACTATATAAATATTGCAAGTCTTTTTTGCTTGTTTAATTGACAATCCTAACAAGTGATGTATTCCTTGATGATCTAGAGAAAGCGAATTAAATTTGGCTTGATCATTTCTTCTTATGTATGTCTGTGGAACTTCCTTAAAATTTTTATTCTACTGTAAAAAAATATTGTTGGTTTAACTTAAAAAAATTAAGTAACCTGGTTGCCTTAAAATTTTAAGTTGATTGAACTGGAAATAGTGAGTTAATACAATGAAGGAGATTGATTTAATCATCAGAAACTCAAAATAATAAGTTATCTGAACTAAATCAATTATTTAAGTTGATTTGACAAAAGAAAAAATGTTGTGATAACATATCTTGAAAATATAAATTTTTTACAGTAGCCACTTGATTTATTAGCGTTTCTTACAGAGATTATTCTAAACGCTTATTTTTTACTGCCATCTAGAGGCTATCGGGTGTATCCCATTGTAAATTGCAGTATTTTTGCAGGGATGCCCTCCTTTCATCAGTGATTTTACATTCATTTAGGATTTAATTTGTGTATAGGTCTTGATTTACCAAATAATAATTACCACCAAACACTCAGTCAAAGTTTTTTTATTTATGCAACAATATGTTCATAAACAATGCAAGAAAGGGCTGTTGATTTTAATTTACTGTTAATTACAATTCATTTTTATAAGGTATGATTATCTTGTGTATGACCTTTCACTCTTAATCACTGACAGACAAAAAATAAAAAAATAAAAGGGGCTGGGGGATTAATATTTAATATAAATGATCCATGTCAACATAGTCCGGGGCAACCATCAATAACAATAACAGACAAATTAAAACATGTTTTTGTTTAGATATTAGCTCTTACATTGTTTATGCTAACCATGATGATTTTAAACATTTCACTAGCTGAACTATTCACTCTATTAGACAATTATATTTTCAATCCTGATTTTTTTTTTTTTTTTTTAGTTTTTGACATACAAAAATATTTCATTTGGAATTGTTCTGATTACTAATAGAAGCTTATACACTTAGTATGCGTTTCACAGTAAATACTCTGGGGCCATGTAATTCAACGAATGGAGTTATGAGACATATTTGTGTATTGTAAGAAAAAATGAAGACACCCAACTGCAGCTATAAAAACACAAAAGATTATCATCATATAAAATGTTTAAATATGAATCTGAATCAAGTCTAAACCTGCATACATATCTTTTACTTAACAGTAACTTGATTGGTTCTCACACAGCCAAGTATAACATTCTGTCTGCATGTCACATTTAGCTCTGGTGATTACGTGTATATAGCGGTGCCTGTTTCTATGAAATGACTGTGGGTTCTTGTACTTGTGTGACTATTTCAAAACTTCTTTTCTAGACTTTTAAAAAAACACTTTTAAAATAAGAGCGATCCTCCATCTTTCACTATAAAACTCTTAATATGCTTAAAATGTTGTTGAGTTGAGTGTGTATGCATGTGCGAGATTATGTAACAAAAATATGCTCAGAAAATTTACTGAGATAAAATTAATTCCTGAGTTTTTCTCTTAAATATAAGCACATTAACACACCAAATGAATACGCATCTGATAACACTGAGTAAATACAAGCCAAAGAAAGAACGTTTTAACAACAACTGAGCACAGAATCCCAATTTTTCCATTACTATACCTGCAGGGTGAACAAATCTAGCCTGAAAACAGGTGGAAATAGGGAACTGTGGAAAATTTAGGGTACCACTGAAGTTCATTTATCTCCTCCTCTCACTTTATGTCCTTCCTAGCGGTTGTCACCATTCTCTCCACCTCCCTTTATTAGACGTTTGTTTCCCTCTTCCCAGCAGGGCCACGAGGTTTGGCGAATGCTTGCTTGTGGGCTTGCTGCTTAGGATGGACCTCATCATACAGATATTCATCTGTCAGCTCCTCTCCACTATCTATCTCCAACTAAATGAACATAGACACATTTACAAGAAAACACACACCAAAAAAAATCTGAATAAATTGTCAGTGTATATAAATTGTCTCCTATTTGTTACAAGTCAACATGAAAAAACATTCACAGTGCATTTTTGTCCATTTTAGGGCTTTTTACACTTTGAAATGATTAACCCTGGGTCATTCTCAAGCCCTCTGTGGAGCAGAGAAACCAGCCCGGGGAATAACACAAGACACTCCACCTTTTTCAAGGTATTGGAGTCTCGAATCTCATCATCGCAATAGTCGGAACATGAGTCATAAACAGATACTGCCTCAGTGTGCTTACGCCAAGACACGTTAGGCAGTGATCATGACAGGCCAGGAAATGGCCGCATCCAGAGACAAACGGGTGAAATGCCATCTTTAAAATGACACAACATCACCTGTGGTTGCTCTTTTAGGGAAACTGCTCTTTTGTTTGTTCTTAAAGCACATGCGCCATCTCTCCAACTCAGAGCGTCTCCTCTTTGTCAGCTCCGAGGCAGATTGGCAGAGCACTGAAGATCAACCGCTCGGCTCTGAATCAAAAAGCTAAATGAGTGAGTTTCAGGCGAGCTTATATACCCAAATGTCCAGGGGAGGGGCTTGCCAGCAAAATCTCACTCACCATTGCTTATTGCCTTGTTTTCTTACCACTTGAAGTTGTTTGGCTCCCAAGTGATACCCTAAATAGTTAGCACAGAATCCCATTTTTTCCTTTACTATAACTTAATTGTCTTTACTATGATACTGGAACCATAATTATGGCTCATTCATTCAACCATATTATGCTGAAGCACAACCAAACAATGTTCTTCCGCCAAAATGCATGCAGTTTTGTTTAACAACCACTACAGGGACAATAATTACAAAGTGTACCTTTAATTGTATGTTTACTTTAAACAAAGTTTTGGGATTTTAAATCATGTGAGAAGTGTGATAGAGCGTGTTTTACCTTTTTAGCCACTTCTAGGTGGAAGTCCCTCTCTACTCCTTCCAGAAGACGACTCTTACAGCTGGAATACAGCATCCTTTCCTTGATGCTGCAGCTGTATCCTGGCATGGAGTATATGAACACTATGGAGAGTGATAGAGAGTGTTACACAGATTGATATAGATTAGATACTTATATAAGGAATGGTGGATGGAGTGACTAACCCACAGACTCGAGGTAGTCTCCTTCATGTGAATGTTTGTAGAGAAAGAAGTGGTATCTGGGTGTATCCAGGGATTGGCAGGGTAGATCACGGATGTCTGTCGGGCTGGTGTGCACTAGTTCAATTGTTTCCTTCTCTGTATCTAACTTCTAAATAGAAACCAAACATTTCTAGTCAGTTTGGTAAGAAAGTATCTGGTAAGAACACACCGAAGTATAAATGTGTATGTCTGTGTCATACTAGTTGAATGTAGTTAATGCGTCTCTCTGCGAGCTGCTGTAGAGCACGTTTGGCCTCGGCCTGTAACGGGAAGGCAAGACCCTGTAGAGTCTGATGTTTGGGGTCCACACTGATCTCAGTTTTCACCTACAGACACAAACACAGCCAATTGTGTATTCCAGCACTGTAAATTATGACCTAAACAGTTCCTGTCAATCTATTAAACACATTTTCCTAAACAATTCCTATGAGCTACCCTAGAATGTCATGGAAGACTTATGCCTGTTCTGTTGTTTGTTTATGAGGGTGAGAGATGGTGGATAAGAGTATAAGGAAAAGTAAAGTGATAAACTAACCATAAGAAACTAATAAAATATATATATATCTTAAAGAAAAGCTTTATTTTTAAGACTCTTAAGATCCTGAATTATGATCATGACATTTCATTTATCTTTATATTATCCTGATTTAAAATGTGTTTTAGTGTAGAAACGAGTGAAATCATAAGTGAGAATTACAAAAACAAACAAACAAAAAATTAAAGTAAAATATCCAGATGCCTGACATTAACCCTAAAACCGTATTCTGGACAAATGTGGTTAAAATAGTTTTGATTTATTTTTAAAAAATACTTGATCTGAGCGGTACAAGACTTAGCTACTTTTCCTAAGTTTGCCTCCTGAACACAAACATTTTTTTTTTACTCAATTCTACAATGGTAAGTGGGTGAAAAAAAAGCCTCAATCTTGTATTTGGGTCAAAAATGGGCATCCATAGAAATGAATGGGAAAAACGGTAATTTAGAGCATTCTAAAATAAGACACCAGGTGACAGCAAAGTCACTTCCTCTTTAGGTTTTAGCTCTAAGAACTTATTGGAATGATATTTTAATGTAGTTAAGCAAATGTAAAAAATAAAACATAAAAATAAGCATAATTTACATAGAAAATATGGTACTTTTTAAAATAAATAAATTCAAAAATACCCCCAAAATAAAAAAAAACACCATAAATGGATAGACAAAACTTTATCGAAGACAGTGATATAACATTTACAATAAATAAAAATTAGTATCACACCTGAGTCCTCTGTGCCCACATTTGTCCACAATTACAGAATTAAGGGCTATAGAGTGAATACGGTTTGAGGACTACAGACAAATGTCAAATGTGTTTATTGTTATGAAAGATATATATAAGACTTCATGACATACTGTATACTATAATTATGCTGTTAGAATGTATGCTCTCTGCAGTCATTTCTCACCTCTGTGATTCTGATTCGCTGTAGCTCCTGCTCGGCTGCAGTCAGGGGAGCTGGTGCAGAACATGAAGTCACATGTCGTAGGTAGCCCTGAAGACAAAGGTCCTCCTGTTTATGGGTGAAAAATAAATAAAAATTGTACTCACTGTATTTAGCCATTATTATAATGTGGTTCATTATTAATTGATCAAAAATGAAACAAATGTAGTTTATTAATTCCCAGACAACCAAATCATTTCAATATGTAAAATTATAAGTAGACTTCCTACATTAAACTTTGTTGTTGATAGTTCAATATTGGACTGTATTTTGGAGTATATATTTAGTCTGACTCCTCTCTGTGTTGACCATGCCTGGTAAGCATTTCCAAGAACACTGCCAACAGCCACAAGTTGTCCATGTTTCTAAATTAAGGAACATGGTGGTCCACTCTGCAAACTTTTTAAACAGTAAATAATACCGCTTCAGGGTATCTGACTGACAGCTGAAGACATGACAGATTGACCGAGTCCATTTATCAGCAGATCATTATAACTTTAATAACTATTCACAAAGGCAAAATTGTTTGAACCAATTAATTAACAAATTAATTGTGGTCCATACAGAGAAAGCTTAGAGTAAACCATTTCCCAGTTGTTCTACCACTATTATTTGTTCTTGATATTGCAGTGTATTCACCTCAATTGTGCCGAAAATTTCATCTTTGACGTGTCCACCGCCAAACTCTTTCTTAACTGTGGCACGAGTGGCAGCATACAGCATCTTGTGTCTGACCTGTAGCAAAAGCAAATGCTCACTTTATGAAATAAATAAACAGTAACAAAACAAATACTCACAGCTCTAACCACAATGAAGCGTACCCCATTACAATGAATTCAATTTTTACATTTTCATTGCAAATCTATGATTGTATGAGTGTTTTAAATACATTTATGCAGTTGCTAGCGTTTTGTGGATGCTACATTCATAAGAAAAGTTTCTATAAAGAACATTAAAGGGTTCCTTTCTGGGCGTTTCATATACAACCTTTTAGGGGTTCCCATCATTTAATGGATTTAGTTTTAAATCATTTAGTTTTAATTTGTTTTTTATTTGAATAAAATTGTATGGGAAAAAAACATTGTCTCAAGAAAAAAAAGTAATTCAAGAGATTTCTGCTTATTTAGAACCTTTTTGGCATATAAGTTTCTTTAGTAAACTTTAGTCCTGGGGCCTCATTTATAAAAGATTTGATCATAGAGTGTGTGTGCGCTAAAATCCGAGCTGGTTTAAAAAATAGTCAGTCTTTGACGTGAAAATGTTCTTAACGCCACGTCAGGTTCTAAGCAGCCGTACGGACTTTTTCCTTGTGGCAGAGTTGGAGTACTGCAGGTATTTGGAAATCTAAGCGCGAATAATAATAATAAAACCCTGTTAGCATAATGAGCAAAGAATTCACATTTCCAGCAGCAGATCGTCGCGACGGTTTCTACGCTACGTGACGTTCACTGGGTGATGGAAGTCGGCGTACTCAGTAGTGACGTAGCGCAGGAAACATCACAACGTCACGACGGTTCCACGCTACGCACGCTGAGCTTCCATCACCCGTGAACCTACGTCCAATCGTTGCCGGAAGTCAGATATTTTAATTTATAAAGTTTTAAATATGTATATTTTTCGACAATACGCACGGATTACCCTCAGAAGGCCTTTGTTTATCACCCTGGAGCCGGATGGATGACTATTGTGAAGGATTTATGCACATTTTTGGGACTTGAAGGAGCTGGACCCATTTCTTCACATTATATCCACTGAAAGGTCTAAGACATTTTCTAAAATAACTGAAAATGTGTTCGTCTGAAACAAGATTGGCATATGCATCTCGAACGGCTTGAGGGTGAGTAATGCATGGTTTAAATATCAATTTTTGGCCGAACTATCCCTTTAAGAGTGGGGTGTTCTAATTGGTAATAGTTTTGATTTTGATGTTTCGATTGTTCATTTATATATATATATATATACATATATATATATATATATATATATATATACACACACACTACCTTTACAATGCATGTTTTTAGCTGTTCCTGCTAATCAGGTCAAGCTTTACATCGTCATGTCTGGATGTTAAAACCTACAGGAGACTGGTCAGGTGACCAGGAGATGAAGAGCCACTCATAGCCTTGAGCATTCTTAGAGTCCAACCGGTATAAAATGTAGCAGGGCTCGAGAGGGTCCAGCAGGGGGAGCAGGAAGTGGTCATAGTCTTTGTCCCAGGTCTGGCGTGGCTCTCTATATGCCCCCAGCACCAGCTGCTCTGAAACACACATAAAACAAAAACGTTTTCTCATTACAAACCTGGTGCAACCGACATTGCACACAATTCCAAAAACCTGTTGCGTAACGCGTAATTGTATATTGCATCAAATAGATCAATCTGTATGTGTTTACAAGGCTAGACTTGGTTAATGGCCTACTGCTGATAACAAATAAGTGAAATATTATCCATTATCAACATCATGCTATAGAAAGAGCATGACACACCTTGTATCTTACACCCAAAATAGCACATGATGCTTAGTTCACATAGAAACACATTCACAATAATACACATCAGTTTAATCTTCAGTAAGGTAATAAACAATCCAGTACACAATATATTCTTCATAATCATATCATCTTTAATGAACTGAACCATATTTAGTGTCTCTTTGTAAACACTTTGTTTTTCATCAAATTGCTCAATGGTATAAAGGTGACTTTGCTGATGTTATATAATATAATAAAAATGACTTGGGTGGAAAAATTATATGAAATAGTTCCACCCGAGAATGATACCAATCAGATGTGATCTTTAAGGGCCTTTCGCTATGAAAAGCTGAAATTGCCATCATAAAGTGCTCATAACAACAGTTCTTAGAAGCAATTCATCCCCATATGAAAAGAAGTGGTCATATTTATGAGACTTTGGTCTTTATAAATGCTCTGTTATATACAGTGCAATGAGATATAGAATCCTAAGAGTGTGACCATAACACCCTCTGTACTGAAGCACAGGCATAGGCTTCATCTTTTCTAATGGGTCTCTTTATCATTGATTGAGAATGCAGTGCGTCCTCCAGAGCCCCACCCCCTGCTTTCAGGCGTCAACACTCAGATTAACAGCGATGTTCACAGTACGCATCGCTTATCACATCAATAATCTACTTACTAGTACATCTGTTCACTTCACTCCCTGCTGTCCTCAGATTTTCCTTGTACACAGACATAAAAATGCTGTTTTTGTTTAAAACATAATGTGTAGGATATGTATATTTTAGGGCTGTCAAATGATTAATCACGATTAATCGCATCCAAAATAAAAGTTTTTGTTTACATAAAATATGTGGGTGCATTGTGTATAATTATTTTATATATATAAATACCCACACATGCTTGTATATATTTAAGAAATATTTTCATGTATATACTGTATATAGATTTATATATAACTTATAATATACATAAATATAAATATTTTATTTATAATTTTTTTCTTAAATATACTTGCATATGTGTGTATTTATATATATACAAAATAATTATACACAGTGCACCCACATATATTATGTAAACACAAACTTTTATTTTGGATGTGATTAATCGTGATTAATCATTTGACAGCCCTATATGTCACTTCTTTTTTTCTTAATAATTTATTTTTATTGAATTTTCCTGGACATAAAAAATAGACAATCAGTCATGTTATGTTAAAAGATGACAGTGCACTCCAAAATCAAAAGACATAAAATTTGAAATTTTATTTGACTATATATTAGGGCTGTCAAATGCATTAATCGTTGATAAATCGTAACCAAAATAAAAGTTTGTGTTTGCATAATATATGTGGGTGCACTGTGAATAATTATTTTTTACATATATAAATACACACACATGCATGTATATTTAAGGGAAAAAAATTTACTATATAAAATATTTATAATTATATATAATATAAATTATACATACATCTATATACAGTAAATACATGAAAACATTTCTTAAATATATACATGCATGTGTGTGTGTATTTATATATATTAATAATTATACACAGTGCACCCACATATATTATGTAAACACAAACTTTTATTTTGGATGTGATTAATCATTTGACAGCCCTACTATATATATATATATATATATATATATATACACATATATATATATATATATCCAAGTTCAGCCTTGGAGAACATAAGATACTAAAAACATGTAAATAAATCTTACTAACCCCAAACGGTAACACTTGAGTTTAGAGTCTGATTCTCGCTATTAACTCTTTCCTCGCCATTGACAAATTTCTGTAATTTGTGAGAAAACGCTTCCCCGCCATGTTTTAATCCAATGGCTTTGATAGCACTCATCTAACCTGCTATAGCAGGAATGTTGTTTCATTCAGTCTTATACAGCAGTCCAAACAACAGCTTCCGTCAATAGTGGATTAAAGCATCGAAAGGTTGGGCAGAGTAAGTGAAAGATTTGACACCTAACTGAAATAAAGCATTAATGAACACACCATCAAAAACAGCCAGTGTGTCAATAACCACATCTAATGCAAACATCATCCACATACATGTCTAGTCTGAATGACCTTGGAGGGGGATTTCCTGATGGTCTTTTTGCAGCAGCTGCTATTCTGAGGTCGCACACATTCCAGCTATCAGCACAGACACATACTTTCCATCAGCCTTTTACTTACCCCTAAAACACACGGACAGAAAGCTGTTTGCACACACATATGTGCCAATTTGAAAGGATAAACATTTGTCTACCTCCCTGAGTTCTGTCATACAAATACATTCATTCCAAAGAACATCACACATAAACACAATCCGGCTAAATAAATGAGTGTCTGAACCGTAAGACGGCACACTGCCCAGAAAGCTATAGCTTCGATCATCATGAACACTGACTAGCATCTGACCATGTGGTCTGATCTACCCACCAATAAGGGTTGGGATACACATGTGACTTGGTCACCAGAAAGATCCAAAACTGTGTTGACCTGCCTGAAATATCATCTCTGTGAGACTCAAAGGCAGCATGTGAACCCAAACTAAGCTGATCTATTCAGATCCAGACGTCTTCATACATCCCAGGCATCAAACAGACAGTAGAAGAGCCATATCAACATCCAGCCTAAATTCTGTCCAGACAGCGATTAGATGTCGGAATGGCTGGAGCTGTAAATTATGGCCACACAGTCTACCTGATTAGAAATCTTATCTAGCAGCCATCAGCTTTCCTGGACAAAACTGTCCTGCTTTAGTTTAATTTAAAATGTAACTTAACTATCACTATTAGTTTGAAGCAAATGTAAACTCAAAGGTAAAATCTCCAAATAATTAGCTTCTAGAAATGTACACTCTTCTGAAGTTTGGGGTCAGTAAAATTTTTTCATGTGCAAAACGTCTCTTCTGCTCACCAATGCTGCATTTATTTGATCAAAAATACAAAAAAAAATAGTAATATTGTGAAAAATGATAACACTTTACAATAAGGTTTCATTTGGTAACACTAGTTGACTACAATAGTTAAAATGAACTAAAAATGACCAATACGTCTGAAGCATTTATTAATCTTAGTTCATATTAATTTCAACAATTTTCTACATTTTTTTCAAATGTAATTTTTAATACATTTTATATACATATATATATATATTAACATTGGTTAATGCACTGTGAACTAATATGAACATGAATATGTTTTTTTATTAACTAACATTAATAAAAGTTATCAAACTAACAAAAGCAATATATTGTTGTACCATTTATGTTATTTAATGCATTAACTTAACAAAATAGTTATTGTAAAGTGTAACCAGAAATATTATTACTTTTTAAAACAATTATTTTCTATTTTTAATATATTTTAAAAACTAGCCTATTTATTCCTGTGGTGGCAAGGCTAAATTTGGTTAGCAGCTATTAATCCAGTCTAAATTGTCATATGATCCTTCAGAAATCATGCTAAAATGATTTGTGGCTCAAGAAATGTTTATTATTATTATCAATGTTGAAAACAGTTGTGCTGCTTAGTATTTGTGGAAATCGTGATCGAGTTTTTTCAGGATTTCTTTATGAATAGAATGTTAGCATGTATTTGAAATACAAAATATTTTGTAACATTGTAATGTTTTTATCATCACTTTTGATCAGCTTAATGCGTCCTTTTCTTTCCTTGAAAAAATAATAACAATGCTGACCTTGAACTTTTAATCGGAGTAGCAAGTGCAGTCAAAACTGTTTTGTTTTATTCGCTCGGAGCTGAGTGCGTACGTGCATCAATACGTCATGTTAGGTAATGGCAGAGTGACTTCACTCAAATTTGATAGTGTTTTGCCCTTTCCTTCCCAGCAACTGGATCTTGTTATCTGATAGTGAGCTAATATTTCAACAGTAGCCTACCTGACACTCGGCCTCGTACGCAAACGCACGCTCTCACACAAGCGCTTTTATTGCAACAGAGAAACCGTTTATCGTTCCGTGACCTCTGCACAGTTAGTCCCACAAGAACCATTTCCACGTCAAATGACGCGTCATCCGACCTACTAACAACATGTGAATGCAGAATCAAAATACATTGTGAAATGTGTTTTGGTCCTATTTCCTCATGTCAGCTGATACCTGGGCGGTAATAGGCTCCAATAGATACATTTTAAAAAACTAAATTTAACAAATACAAACCACTAAATAATACATTAAAATAGGAAGATCACCCATTTATGTTGGCTATATTAGTAAATATCAGTAAAGTAGCTTATTTATTGGCATCATTTTAGTACAGATTTACAGATTTTTAGTAACTGTTACAGATTTACAGATTTTAGTTGAATCATAAGTGGGAAAATATTGTTATCTACAGTACACAATTTTGATCCATGACCATTTTAATATTCCTGTATGGCTCTTGAACATGAAGTGAAAATTAAGGCCATTAAATAAGTCAATATTGATCTTCCACTAACAAAAGGTATTAAAAAATGGTACAACCACAATTTTTGGACAAGGTACCTTGGCAGTACTAGAAAATAGGCTATTTGTTGAAGTCAACCTTGGACTAGGCTACTAAGTAAATGATATGGTACATTCAGAACCAGTATTACTCTCTGACACCCACAGTGTACCATGATACAATACCGTGTTAACAGGAATTAAGATTAAGATGGTTTAGATTCATTACTTGATCTACATGATCTATTAGTTGATCTACAAGCAGGACTCTTTTAAATATAACAATTAAAAGAGTGTTATTGGTCAACAAGTGTGCACAAGCATGCTGGATTTTTGTTTTGTCCAAGTCCTCAACAATATTGGCATCTTCACCTTTCTGATTCATTAAATTCCCTTGAACCCTTAAGACCTCCTTCTCACTCACCGTCTCTGATCAACACCTGGATGAGGCGGCCGGTTCCACTTCGTGCCCGGGACAGGAACTCCCTCAGCTCCTCTGTAACCACCAGAACCAGAAACATGGCGGGTCAGTGTGGTGCCTTTATTCCTACCCGCCAAGGATCCTTCTGAAGTTGATTGAAGCTGGACAGGTCAGGTCACCTGGAAGGTCTTCTTTTTACAAGCTATCTTCAGGCGATGGTCAGTGCCAGAGTTGTGCGTTAACCTATCAGAAACTAAACGATATATACAAGCAGAAGTAAGAGTGTATGATGTAAGAGTTTGGTGTTTGAGAGACTGTCTGCTATCCAAGTGAAGAGGGCATGTGAGAGCAGCAAATGAGTGAGAGAAGGCTCCTGTAACTAGGACAGGATCGTGTGTGCTTGCAGAAGGAACCCGATCCCTCTTGCCCCAAATTTAGCAGGCACACTGTCTGGCCTCGGGTAACAGCCTGACCATCCCCCCAGCACAGCCCCAGGCCAGTCGTTTAAATACTTTGATTTGGATTTGAAATAATGTATTAAGGATCAATTCATTCACCAAAACCACAGCTAGACTCATTTCAAATCTCCTACCACCCTCTATTGGACAGGTAAGGAACTGCATAACTGAATGAGTTATAGTTGTGACGTCATTGGTCAGCATCTTCCCACCATTATCACACACTCATGGACTTTGTTTCTAATATTTTATAAACGTATACAGGCCAGCTGACAGTCTTGCCTGGGCCCGGGACAAGAGTAATCTTATTTCTCCTTTCAACAAGCGCGTGCTCTCCCGTGGCGTCTGTCGTTGCTATGCAACATTGAACTTGCGCGCCTCTAAAACGAGCGCGTCGCGTGGCTTTTATGAGCTAATATCCAAATATTTCCGTATGTGGCTCTTTCTTCCTTTCTTATCAACAAGTGGATTCACAGCGAGCACATCAGCAGCACCGCCGGTCGCAATGTCTCAGCACTTTTATGAAGAGGACGCAACTGCAACACTCATAAACGTTGGCTGCGCTGTTTCTTACCTGCTCTACGTTGACTTTACTAACGTTAGTAACAGCTTTACCGTCACAAGCTTTTTTATATTTGTTTAGGACATCTCGAAGGCCTCTATTTTCTTCTACTCTTTTCTTTTCTGAGCACCAGACTTGTGCTGACCGGACATACGTTAGCCTATTTCAAATCAATGACGACATCAAATTTTCATCAGTGGCCAAACCATTTTTGTTTTGGGGGTGGGAGGCTTCACGACCACTATTTCAAGGACAATTAGGAAGAAAACAAATAAAAAGCTTTTATGTAACTCAAATATTATTTTTTTTCCACAAAAGTGTCTATTTTTTATTTATTATTTTTTTTCTTTAAATTATTCCATAATTTAAAGAGGACCCAGTTCTGGCCCCCCCTCTACCCTGGGCCCGGGACAACAGACCCGTTTGTCCCCCCTGTCGGCGGGCCTGTATATATACATATGCAAAATCATTTTTAATGTTAATAGACGACATGATACTCAAAAGTGCTCTAAAGTCGTCTTTTATTCAGCGAGATTACAAACTCATGGGCTGACGTAATTCGTACATTTTACTCAATAACAGAGCCCGATCTCATGAAAGTTCGTATTTATAGCACGAATGTCATTTCTCGTGCCATTTTATGCCAAAACCCATTTTTGCGTGTATATACGCGTTTTTCGCGTGCATATGATACGCACTTTTTGGCGTGTAATACGTACGAAACTCCCCACCCCCTAAACTTTTCCCAGGTTTTTTTAATGCGTAGCATATACACGGAAAAAAGAAAAAAAAATTAGTATATTTCATAAAATAAAAAGGCATATATTCTGATTTATAAGTAATAATTAACTTTTCTTCACATCTCAAACTTATGGTTCACTGACACAGCTGGTTCTTTAATAACTGCTTTCTCACACTTTTTAAAACTCTTTATTGGGGCAAATATTATTCATTATATTATTCAGACTGAAAGGCTGCAATTTGAAAAAGAACAGAACACAACAATAATGCAGTCCTTTTAAACAGTTCGGAAGGGTTTATAAATGTGACTTTCTTAAAAGAAAAAAAGTCGAAGCCTGTTAATAAAACTTAACCCTAAAGTGCCCATGTTGGTAATTTTGACAACTAATGAAATATACCCATTTGGATGCAAAATAACCTCTGGAAATATTGAACAAATTTAAAAATGAAACAGATAGCTACAACTGCACAATCTTCATTTGAAGTATTGAATTAACTCACATTCTCCCCTTTCCCCTATACAACTAAAGGAACTGTTGCCTCAATAAGTGCAAAGTAACTTTCGCTTCAAAACCATATCTTTGGACATTTGTATAAACACGTTTATTTAAAAAAAAAATGTTTCATTGACATTTCTTCAGACTGCACAAGATACTAAATTACATATGCAGAGTTCTGTTTTATATTGATTAGCTAAGATCACCTCTCACACAAGCCAATTTTATCGAGCACTATTGCAACCTCAAACAAAAGAGAAACGTTAACAAATTACTTTACAATGTTTTACAAAAAAGGTTTTAATACAGATATAAAATAAACAACAAGGAAATACAACTTGGCATCAAGGCCAATCTATTTACAGTCCAAAAGTCCTAGGGTGGGCAAACCCATGTGTGCCAGGAGAAGAGTGAATGCTGCCACCTGCTGGAAGAACACGACACTGACCGCTGCCCATCAGTCATCAATCGTGGGTAACCAGAACGCCTGTGGAAGAATTTAATGGACATATCAAGTTATTGTAAACTGGTGGTGCACGGTGACTACTGCATTGTTAGTTACCCAGGCCTCCAGTGGAATATGGCACAGAAAATTGGGAGAAAATTTCAATTCAAGTATATTATTTTCTCATATTTATTATATACGGCAATGCTTTGGAACCTCTTTGCACTTGTTTGTGTCCTTTAATTACGTCTATAATATTTGTTCTTTCGTGCAAATTAATCTACAGAAAAAATATTGTGTCAAAGTTGTGTTGGCGCTGCTGCTGACCCGGAGAGAGTTGTCACGAAACAGCTTCACAAACAATCTTCAACCTCATTATTTATGTGATGCAATAGTTAAAATTATCATAGAAGTACTTGGATAAAAGGTTAATGTTTAAAATGAAGACTGATGTCTATGATAGCGATCAAAATCAGCTTTTGACAGAAACTTGCCGCTTAAAATAACGCATTTATAAACATTATTTCAACACTAAGCGGCGACAAGTGACTAAATGATTCAATAACAAATACATTTAATTCAAAAGAACATAGTATTGTACAGATGCTTCTGAAATAAACGTCAGAAAGATGTGATGATTTGTTTTTGTAAATATGACTCATGTTCTACATCATGTACAGTCTGAATAAGTGTGTGATTTCACTGTTACTGATGGTCTAGTGTAAAAAAATATTGCAATATTGAATCGCAATACTTTAAATTCGCAATAGCCTACATATCGATATCTGCACCCAAGTATCGTGATAGTACTATCGAATCGGGAGATGGGTGTATCGTCCCAGTCCTGAAGTGATAATTTTAACCGGATGATGGAAAAGAATTCTCAAAATAGGGATGCACGATTATGACAAAAATCGTAATTGTCGATTATTCCCTTGAAATTGTAATTGCAATTATTAATTAGGATAAATCACAATTTGCACTGAATGATGTTTTGAATAGCTTTATTCCAGTGGTTCTGGTTTGGCCATGGGACCTACATGTCTTCCCCATGGCCATCAAGCCACAAACTACTTTTTTAGGAATTATATAGGCCTATTATAAAAAAAATTATTGTACAAAAATGGTTGACATACACACAAGTAATGACTTAACATACACATAAATTGTAAGAATATGACTAACACTGATAAATAAATAGTGGGCCTATGAGGTTAAGCTATTAAATAGCAGTCCCAAACTAGTTTTTGTTAATAAAATGTTGGTATGAGCCACCCCAGTCATTTAAAAATATACAAAACTACAAAAAAATTAAATATATTTTGGGGTTATGGAAGCAAAAGTTAGCATGGTGAATACACACTACAGCACTAACAAGGACTGTTAATGAAACTTGGAAACTGCTCCTGATGTAGAGAATGAACGCATGACGCACCAGTAACGTGATTTATCGGTATTTTACGCTTTATATATAGTGAAGCGATATACAGCGCGCATTCGCCGAATTTGCACGTAATCTGTGGCATTCGTAATCGTAATTAAAATTGACTAATTGTGCAGCCCTATCTCAAAATGAATTCTTCAATTTATAAAATTCTAAATTTACTAATTATGAAGATAAATGCATAACTCCCTCTAAATATATTAAACCTTTACAAATTTCCTTCAAAACCAGTGTAGAAATAATGGAAAAAGTGCACATATTCCACTTGCGTCGGGCTATAACAATTACATCAGATAAGTTTCTACCTTATGGTTAAGCCTTACCATGTTAGAGCAGGCACTGGCAAAGGTCATGAATTTGGGGTTAAACTGCAGACAGGTGACCGGACCAGTGTGCTTCCCATCAAGAAGTGCTACTTTCATCCCGCTCTCAGCATTCCACACATGGATCTTCCCATCCTCTGATCCTGAAAATCCAAATGTTGAGGAGACAGGCATCACTATCTGCAAACTATTTTCTATTCCTTTCTCAATCTGTTGGTGAAGACTTACCGATCATGACAAACTGAGAGTCTGGTGTGAAAGAAGCCTCTAGAATGACACCTTTACTGTTGTTATATCCCTGCAGAGAGGAGGAGACACACATTAAACACTTAAACACAAACTTGGATAAAACTTATTCAAAACGAAACTATTTTCTCACCCCAAACGAGTGGAGCACAACTCCTTTGAAAGCATCCAGCACTCTGAGCGTTCCTCCATTGGTGGAGACCAGAATGAGCTTTCCGTCATTGCTGAACTTGAGACCAGTCCACTCGCATGTTCGCTCATATTGTAGTTTAAATGTGGCGAATGGGCCCTGAGGTAGGATACAAATGTAATATTTTTTACCATTTTAAGTCAGATATCATTACAGCTTCTTGAATGCAGTTTTATATAGTGCTACCTTATCAAAGGACCGTAGATCGTAAAGTTTGACCATCTCTGAGTTCACTCCCGCAGCAAAAATCAACCCCTCAGGATCGAAAGAACACACAGGTTTCCCTTGCAGGTGCATGAGGCCCTGTGAACACATCCAAGATTAGAATCAAGAGAGACCATCAAGAAAAACACCAACCCAAAATAAAAATACTGCTTAGTGCTTACCTGACAGTTAGGTGAGCGAAGGTCCCACAGGCGAATAGTTTTATCAAGTGAGCCAGAAATGAATGTGTCATCAACAGGAGACATTGACAGAGCAACAACCCTGAAATAGCATTAACATATAATAAGCACTATAACTCAAAAGACAATAAGCAAATAGTATGAAATAGACAATTTAATTCTCACCTCTTATTGTGTCCAGGAAAGTAGCGAATGTACTTATTGTCATGTAGAGACAGGTATCGTATAGTATCTGTAGAACCACATTGGTAGTGAGAAGAAAATATCAAATATCAAAGTAAAGCTACAAAAACAAGACTTTATAAGTGAATATGTAAAATGTATGGTATATGCTGTCGGATGAATGGGCTCAACCCTGGGCAAGGCAGTAGTGTGTACAGTTAACTCCTTAACAGGGCAGAATAACAGACCCTAAAAACTGTACAAACAACTACCTCAACCCAGAGCAGGCACAGGTAGACAGCCTCACACAAACATCTGGAGGAAACCACTAATACAACAACAAAAAATTACAAATTAATTTGTAGACTTACAAATATGCCAAATATATAATATAAATATTTCTAATTTAATATAGAGTCATAAAACTGCACATAATTACATATAATGTGATACAAACATATCACGTTTTAGGACACTGCTGTCATATGAAAATAATAATTACACTAAACAACATCCTTCTGCAAAAACATTGTAACAAACGGCATAGGAAATGAAAAACAAGATCATACTGGGATTTTATAAAGAGTCCTACCATCAATCTTGTTAGAGCTGTAGACGACAGTATTGGCGGCATGGGTGTATCTGATGAGGTCCACACCATACTTCTTACTGTAAAGCGTCCGTTTGGGTCTGATTTAGAGAACAGAAGAGGAAATAAATGTTATGGTCTTATTTAGATACATAAAATATCTGTATATATACACGGAACACTTCACCTTAAAACAATATATTTGAATACAGTCAGAAGGCGGGCATTTATCTCAGAAGAAGGCGTGGATGCTAACCCGGTTAGCACGCGACCTATATTACACTGTACATTCGACTCGTTTACGCGAATCGGTTCTTTCAAACAGATCCGGTTAAAGAATCCAGCAATTCTGTTATGTCATTACGTGGTCATTGACGTCCGAACGTGGCATTTTACATTAAATATTTCAGATTAAGCCATACCAGCGTTCTTAACAACCATTTTATTTAAAAGGTTAACTTGGAACTAAACTATAATATGCATTTATGATAAACACTACTAAATTGATATTTAAGAGAATTGGCTTTGGTATGCGGATTAAAACGGAGAATCAGTGAACCGGTTCAAATGATTCATTAAAAAGATCCGACTCAAATAAAACGATCCTTTACGAATCGGACATCGCTAGTGTGCAAAAACACATTCAAACCTTACCATTCGCTATGAACAGTAAACTTAATATGTCTGGTAGTGGACGATTTTGATTTTCCCCATATCTAAGAGTAATGCGCCTGTAACTTAAGTGTTTTAAAACTCCAGTTAGGACCGAATCAGTACAACACCACAAATTGTAGTAGAATCACATTGATTGAGTAATTTATAAGCGACTTACTTTCCCTCCTGGCAGTCGTATAGGACAATAGAGTCATCATCGCTACTCGATATTACTGTTTCGCCATTTGAACTGAAGTCAAAACAGTTGATTTTGTCCGAATCTCTCGGAAAACCTTCGCAACCCTAAAACTCCGCAGCACATTGTCTGTGAGTTTCATTGTGGCCTTTCTGCCTGGCCAGGCGTTAGGGGTCGTCTAGTTAAAAACAGCGAGTCTGGATCTGGTTAATCAGCTGTGTGGGTTACGAGTGTATCGTAAAATTGATTTTTAGATGAAAATAGTTTTCAGATGTGCATTTCTGTCACGTTAAAAAAGCCCGCCGACAAAATTCGTCAATGAACTGGATTACGGAAGACGAGATGAAGCTAGAGGTAGTAAAGCTGTTTTCAAAATGGCCACCACACCTGCGAGCGTTTTAGAATAAAAGTCCCATATTGAGTTGAGTTTAATGTAGGAGCGAAGAGACGATTCTTAAGTTATTTAGGGATCTGTCTGAGTGTTTACTCTACCCTTTTATATTAACTTTCCATCACGTACACGAAAAAGGGAACTTCTGGTTATTTAGTACTGATATGACAGTTTTAATGTGGATGTAGAATTTCACATCAGCTCTCCGTTGTTTGTATTAGTTGCTAGGTTGAAAGACACATTTTTATTTAGTCATTATCAAATCTTACATTTGAAATCAATCAATATATCGTACTGTTAACATTATAATTTTTTTGTTCCAAAACTCGAAGGTATTCTCTAAAATACCATTTTAATGCAGCGCTGACCAGACAGAGGCTATTATTTTCATCCTACAAGATGAATATTTTCTCTCTATTATATGATACATTCTGCACATAGACATCATACAAGCCTCACCCAAAACCAGTCAGTGGTATAAAAGCATCACACTGTTCTATCTAGACAATTTCACTGAGAGTATCAAAAGTTTACTGATTACAAGCAGACAAAATCTTAAATGAACTAAAGAGCTGGATTAAGTGTCCTTTGTTTCCTTTCTACCAAACAAATCTACAATGGAAAGCAGTGATTCAAAGGTAAGTTTTGTAAAGAAAAAAAAAGAGAAAGAAAAAATCCTTTAAATATTGTGTTTTTAGACCTTTGCAAATAATGTATTCTAACGTCTAACACAATAACCATATTAATGTGAACTACATAAAGAACTAACCATGAATATCTGTTTTTCAAAGGGGGGGATTTCCACTGTTGGAGATATTTATATATTCACAGTGAATGTCAGTGAGTTTGCACCCGAAGAAGTTATTGTAACCTCCACCAATAATTGCATACAAGTATGTGCAGAAAAGGTAAGAAAAATAAACTAATGGCTCAATAGATAATTTAATATTGGATAGTATTGAAATCTCTAGGCATGTTTTTATTTTATTTATTTTTTCTTAAGTTCTTATGCTTGGTTTAATTTCTTTAACAATTTCCCTACCTGATGAATCAGTTGGCATCAGATGGCACAATTGTGGACACTGTTTGTCAGAAGTGCCAATTCCCTGCTGATGTGGATCCAATGTCAGTCACATCTTCAATTGGGAAAGGTGGCTTGTTGAGTATTAAAGCCCAAAAACACACAGCAAAGGGCCCGGTAATCATGGATTCAATCAAAGAAGTGAAGACCTAATGCATGGGTGTATGTTTGAGCATCTTAGGAACTTGAATCTATTTCTCCTTTTAATTGATTTACTTTAAATGTCATAATTTGGGTTAACAAACAAAAACATGTTTTTTTTACTTCAATATATATGATCTGAGGTCTATGAATATATGCATTTAACAAATTAAAGTGAAACAACAAGCAGACTAATTTTGTGATTTTTTTTTATCACCATTTACAAGACTACTTTTTGTCTCACAGATATTTGCACTTGTCACTGGACTGAAATGGCTAATAAACTTGTAGGTATTTAGAAACTTCAGAAAATATTTCTAAGTAATTGGGTATTCAGGGTATTTCAGCAGCATAGTCCATCCATGAATTTTGCCTTATACTGACCAATACATGAGATATTGATCTAGCTATACAATGACCTCTGAGCCTGTTTCTCTAAGAGCAGCCTGTGGGGAGATGGAGACAGTTGAAGCAGCAATGCAGTCCTGGTGCCACAGATTTTCTGCAAGAGCATTTAGGAGGGGTGCTACCTCACCAAGCCCCGCACTCACATCACCGCCCACTCGGAAGACCGGAAGACCCCACACCTCTTGAAAATGTGCTACGTCACTCTCTGTCACGTCTGTGTGCATAAATAAGTCAAATCTTCACTGTTAAGGGCCAAGACAATGTCACATAACAATGTTAGCTTTAGTATAATTAAGATACAATAATAGATTTTATTAATATTTTAAATTAGTTTTTATTTCTATATTTTCCACTTTCAACTTAGTCCTGCTTTCACAGATTAGGCCTTAGTTCAGTTTGGACATTGAAGTAGCTTTTATGAAAGTGTTTATATATATATACTATACTTACTTGATACTATATATACGTTTGACTATATATCAAAAGTCCTGCAACAAATTTATTTGATTGTAAATGGATGCTAAAGCTGAAGGATACTTGGTGCCAACCACCAATTTAACCAGTCGATCTGAAGATTCTGTGAGCCGTGAAATCTGATTTGAAAGATCATCGAAGGAGCCACGGTCAGTGAAGGAGAACAGGAAAAGGATGCCATCCACCTGTTCCTTACATGACTGAAGAGAGAAGATTGACAAACATCACAGCCGATATTCAAATGTGAAACAGAATTTGTAGCTGGAGATGCTCACTGGTAACATGTGGTCAAATCTTCGCATGGCACTTTCCCCACAGTCCCAAAGCTCAAAGCGAAAAAACAGCACACGGCCACTGTCCTTTAGTCTCACAGGCCAGAAGACCACAGTTGTCTCTATGCCTAGAGGAATCAATGATGGATGATGTTCTTTTATTGATGCATACTGACACCTATTAGTGTGAATGGAAAGCAGCATAACCCTCTATTACCAATGCCATTGTACAGCTCACAGTGTCAGTGACCCATAGAAACATGCACTAATGAGGCTTATTATGTATATGAGAAATTCCTGGGATTCGGTAATATTAACAAATTAAATGTTAGAAGCTTTTCACATTACTTTGGTATGTTCATTATTATGAAGAAAACAAACTATTTGCTTTAAAACTATTTTAAACATAAAATAATATCTACTTATTCCTAACTCCAAGATTATTTCTAGGTACACTAGGCATAGACACTACACTAGACATGTCCCTGAGGCACTTCACTAAATGTGTTTAGAAAATATTTAACAATATGTGCACAGGGTCTATATGTATATGCAGATATGTTGGACCAGACAGAAGGGTACAATATTACAGAGAGAGAAAAATATAATTATTAAAAATAATAAAAAATATAAATAAATCACAGACATACAAATATGAACATTATCATAAATGTTACATTTGTAGTTATTACTTAATTAAATCATTATGAAGGACATGACATGGCATTCAGAAAATGGATAAAAAATATGTTAAAAAACAATTTTAATATTAAAAGAATATTACCGAATCCCAGGAATGACCCATATGTGTGGGCAACCGCCCCAAGTTCAAAAGAATCACTTTTTATGGATCACTGTCAATTCAAACGAATTTATCAAGAGAAGGCTCCAATGGATTTTTTTTTTTTACAAACTACTTTAAACGTGTTGGTTTGTTTACCTGTGGTTTCATAATGCATTTTGGGTAGTTCGAGGCCAGCAAGACGGGAAGCAAGAGCGCTCTTCCCAACTCCACTTTTACCAGAGATAAGAACCTTGTAGCGAACGATGTCCACATTCATATGAGGAGGCATCATCGGTGCCTCCAAGAGCCCTTCACAATATATAAAACCACATCATTTATAAATAACTTAATACGTTGGTTATAAATTAATCATTTAGTTGTTCTTTTCCTTTTCATTTTGATGTTCCACAATAAGAAATACCAGACCCAACTTCTGTCTTCTGTCTCCATGGTAATCATCCGTACCAAACTTTCGCCGTGTCTTCTTATGCAGTATTTTGCTGAAAAACTCTCTGCTGTCCGCACAGTGGTACCAGTCCGACACGATTATGGATCCAGGTGGGATAGACATTATTATTTAGATAAATTATATAAATGAAGAGACCATTGTGCTTTATATTATCATGGGCGACCGTGAAGCCGCCTAGCTTAAACGCCAATATAAAATACGTCAAAATAAAAGTCCATTATACAATGAGGAAAAAACAGACTAAACCTGATAACTGTCTCCACCTTTTTGAAAATAGACGTGAAAATTGTACTTTAAATGCTTACTCGTGACATTGAAATACAGTGGTCTCGTTTTAAAGAAAACGTGTAGGAAAAGGAAAGTTTAAAAACGCTAAAGTTTAGAAATAGAAATAAAAATATATATAATTTTGACTTTAAAATTGCTATACAATCAAAGCAATACCAAGCTGTGTTCCAAATTTTAAGTTTGATGTAAGATTTAAACAATTGAGGTTCGTATTAGATTTTCTTTACACGATATAGATTTTCACAGGGTTTTATGGAAATAAAAGCGAGGCATATGTGAAGGATAGACATATCCCACAGTGGGTTGTTCTGTTATTTAATGTTTTTGGCTTACAAAACACTACAAAAAAATCTTTCCAAGAAATTTCAGTAGCTTATAAAAGCTCCAGACAAACTAAGCAACATTTTTCTGCGGATGCCAATGAAATAGTCTACCCTCACAGCCCCACTTTCATGGAGCTGCTGAGGATAATTAGTCTATACCTGATATAGCCACCGGGTGACACCCACATTCCACTGATTTTCTTTAGAGGCGTTCTGCTGTCACAAATTGTCACTTTTATCACTGAATATTAACCAAATTTAACATTCCCAGAGCTTTCCAACGATATGTTTGATCAAGATTAAACATTAAAGACTATATTAGCTTAAATTATGTAAAGGCTATAAAACATAATGCACAGTCCAATTACAAAACGGATTTCACATGATGAATTCTGTGTTTAAGCTTGGGAATAAAAAATTGTTTTATGGAAAAATATGGAAAAAAGTCAATATAAGGTTAAGGCCCATTAAGATGTTAATATTATCTAATGAAATGGGTCATTAAATACTAAATGCCCTAAAAGGCAGTCTCATCCCAATTCGTTATAGGCTATAACTGACGTCTTGGGACGTCTTTTGACCATTCGTCAATATATGCCTTTTTAGGGCCCCTTAAACGTCAGTAGATGACGTTATCGGATCCTAACTCTACCCAGACCTAAACCTAACCCTAAACCCAACTCGTCACCTAACTGACGTTAAAGGTAAAGCGTCAGTTGTATGACGACCCGGGGATCGTCATCTACTGACGTTTAAGGGGGCCCTGAAAAAGGCATATATTGACGAATGGTCAAAAGACGTCCCAAGACGTCAGCTATATGACGAATTGGGATGAGACTGTGTTAAGGGCCACATCTGAAAACGAAGAAACAAAATCTACAGTTAAATTAGTACATCATGTTATCTTTATTGAGAGGCCACAGCTCTTGCATATTACAACTGTTGGCTTTGATAAGGCAAACGCAAGAATGAATCCACCAGCTAATTGACACAGAAAAACAAAACAAAAAAAGCTTTTGGAGAAGGTGGATCCCACAGGCATGCAGCAATGGCTCAGAATGCAATGTACAGCATTGTATTTACAAAAATAATAGTGAGACCCCAAAAAATGGCACATAGCAATTTCAACAGATCTACATAAATAGAATGGCTTTAATTGGACATTCAAACTTAAAAGAGAGAGAGAGAGAGCGTGAGAGAGGGAGATCCTCTGTAAAAGTGAAACAAACCCAAAAATATAGCCGTTTTTGTTGTCATTTCTGACATCGAATTAAAAGACGTCTCCATGAGATATCAAAATGGAGGTATGACAATATTGCATTTCTAGAATACCAATTCATTTTCATTTTAAGATGCCTGTGAGACAATGGCTAGTTGGATATTTGCAACATAGGTCAACAGAGCCTCGACACAAATAAGGAAAAGAAGTACAATGGAAGTGAGCAGACACAGAAGACATTTACAGTTAACAGTTTTGAACTTAAATACAGTGGTTCATTTTTAGTTTCGAAGCAGTTGACATCCACTTTAAAAACAGACAAGACAAAGAAAAGGGTCCATACACTCATCTCCACAACAATGTACCATTAATGTATGTAAGAGTACGTCAAAGAAGCGCCATATATGTTATCGCATTGGACAGGGACACACCTAATAATCTCACTCGACATTATCAAACAAATGGTACTCCATATTGCTTAGGAACACATAGAAACAAATTCCTCAAATAAATGAGTTGGAAAAACTGGTGCTAGTTGTTCTTTATTATGATATGACACAGCTAAAATTGCCAATCATGGTCTTTGCAACATTCTTTTTACTCTTTAGTACAATTATTAGATTTTTATTGTTTTTTTATAGCTTCTTTTGTGGGCAATTTGAGCTGAAGGGGGAAATCCTAGTGGCTAACTGGGTAATCAGAGTTGTTACATGCATCTTACGTTATCAGGCTAAGTTTAAAGTGTTGGGGTAGGGTAGGGTTGGATTGGATAGATGGGTCAGGTTCAGGGTGGTGGGTGGCACCGGATGGCTCGATGCTCTAATCGTCGTCCTCGTCTTCCTCATCGCTGTCCTTCATCGAGATGCCCTGCATGCCCCCCTCCCTGACAGAGGCAGTGGCTTCCTCCAGGGTCAGCCGGTTCCGTACCGTATCGTACGACTTGCTGTTCAGTGTAGAGTCAAGAACGCCTTGCAGCCTAAAATCTCGGTATTTTTTCTATAAGAATGAGAGATATCAGCCGGCTTTGTATCTTCTTAAAGGGATAGTTCGGCCAAAAATGATATTTAAACCATGCATTACTCACCTTCAAGCCGTTCAAGATGCATATGTCAATCTTGTTTCAGACAAACACATTTTCAGTTATTTTAGAAAATGTCTTAGACCCTTCAGTGGATATAATGTGAAGAAATGGGGTCCAGCTCCTTTAAGTCCCAAAAATGTGCATAAATCCTTCACAAAAGTAATTCATTCGGCTCCAGGGTGATAAACGAAGGCCTTCTGAGGGTAATCCGTGTGGTATTGTCTTGAAAATATACATATTTAAAACTTTATAAATGAAAATATCTGACTTCGGCAACGATCGTCGTGACGCTTCTGACTGGAGTCCGGCGTACGAGGAGGACGTAGCTGTAGGAAACGTCGGAACGTCACGGCGGTTCCTACGCTGACGTACGCCGACTTCCATCACCTGTGAACGTACGTCGACTCGTCTGCCGGAAGTCAGATATTTTCATTTATAAAGTTTTAAATATGTATATTTTTACGACAATACCGCACGGATGACCCTCAGGAGGCCTTCGTTTATCACCCTGGAGCCGGATGGATGACTTTTCTGAAGGATTTATGCACATTTTCGGGACTTGAAGGAGCTGGACCCCATTTCTTCACATTATATCCACTGAAGGGTCTAAAACATTTTCTAAAATAACTGAAAATGTGTTAGTCTGAAACAAGATTGACATATGCATTTTGAACGGCTTCAGGGTGAGTAATGCATGGTTTAAATATCATTTTTGGCCGAACTATCCCTTTAAGCACTGTATTTCTTTAGTTTCAGTACATACTATCAGACTTATTTGCCCCTGAATGGTAAATAATACCCATATGTCAAACAAGACCAGAAGAAATAGCAAGACTAGGGATGCAAGATATTAAAATTCTAGACAGTACCAATAAATAGATGATATTAAAATTAAAATGGATTTGCATTGTTGGTGAATTACTATTAAGCTGAACTTTAAGTCAGACGTCAGCAAAGGTAATCTAAAAATGGAGGAAATGAGCATGCATAATTTGATATTTAATAGTGAATATTCAATAGACCTAAATTTAGCCAATATGGTACAAATTTGTGTCTAAATTAATTTCAAATAAATAGTTTGAAATGCTGCCAGTGAACATAGGAAGCACATATGAAGTAGTACTAGGGAAGCACAATAATATATTGTACGCTTAACTTTAGAGTGATAGCAGCAAAGGTAAGGGAAATGAGCATGCATAATTTAATATCTAATACAATATAGCGAATATTCAGTAGACCTAAATTTAATAAACACTGCCAATAAATGATATGGGACCAATTTTGCGCATCCCTGAGCAAGACCCGAATCACATATTGAAATCTAGACTATGTGGTTTTACCTTGACTAGAATCATATCACTCCAGCTTCAGAGCATTAACACTTCCATGTAAGTTAGAAAAAAATACCTTTACAACCCTGATGAGGATTTTGAGTTGATAGACATGAAGCTGTTGTTCCATGCGCTCAGTCAGCCAGGTCGCCAGCAGATTCATAGTGGCTGTATACCATTGCTGCAAAGCACAAAAACACAGCATTCTCCAGCAAAACACAGACAGACAAACAAACGCAGGCAAAAGACCAGCATGTGTAAGACGTAACAGACATAAGTAATCTTACACAACACGAACCGACACACACCATTCATATACACACACATCTGATACCAACATTTACAAGATCACACCCTCACTTAGAACCAAGGTTAGTCAGAGAATTTGAAATTAATTTCAAGAGCCAGCAGTACGACCATCTGAAAAAATAAATCATGCATTAGAAAACTGCATAATTAATAATAAAACAATGACTTAATCTGCCCTACGTTAACAGCTTAGCCCATAATCAAACAACTTCAACAAATCTGGTTATGTAATATAAGCTTGAATAGAGCTCGACCGATAAAGGATTTTGAAGGCCGATACGATACAAATATTTTTTGGGTTTTAAATTCTATATTCTAATATATTGGCCGTATATCTTTTCTTTAGAAATGCGCAACAAAACATTAACAGATTTTCCTAACATAGTTATTTGTAGTTATTAACTAAAATAATATGATAAAGCATTTTAAAAAGAAACTCGTTTCTTTTATTGTCACAACAGAACAGAGGAACATCAAAATATATTAAAATTCTGATAAATAAAATAATAATTAGTCCCTACATTGCCCTACAAGCTACCTTATAATTAAAATGTCAGCTTGCTTATCCCTTTACCTGCACTTTTTAAATTCTTTCCATCAAGCTACATCAAACCATTTTCAAGCTCATGAATTTTAACTTGCTGGCGGTCTTCCACTGATGATAGTGGCATTAGCTAGCTTTGTGGTTAGCTAGTCTATGATGAGCCATAATTTCGCAATAGATAACGTCATACTGCAAATAAAACATACGTTTTCAATATAACAGGCCAAGGAGACATGATTGAAGCGTGTTTCGTCCGTTTTTATTTTATTTTTAAAATATTCATTTATCGGCCATTATAACTGCCTATATAGTTTGGAAAATTCGACCGGCCGATATATCGGTCTGGCTCTAGACTTGAATAAGGCTTTTTTTTAAGCTTAAGTCTTTAGATTTTAAAAGCCAAGCGAGAATGCCCAATTATTAACCATAGCACTCGTGTATGAATAACTGTAAATTAAAAAGTTTAAAAATCACCCAAGAACCCAAAAGCAACTCCCCAAGATTAATGCAAAAACAAAATCAATGCAATCACAATCAGAATTCTCAGAAACAAACTAATAAAAAAAAGTGAGAATACGGCACTTGCAGGCAAAAGTGTTGTACTGTTATCTTAAACCATATTTATATTTATTTAAATCTCTAAAGGCACTGTTATATTAAACCATATTTATCTTTATATAAATCTCTAAATCTGAGAACCATGCTTATTCAGAATGACCTAAATGCTTTGTAGTTCAAAGAGAACAGCACATGTGTGGTTCAATGAGTGATGTAAACTATCATCTCGAAGAGGAACTGCTGTTTCCTACTGTGTGTGAACAGGTCAATCTGGGAGTTTTGAAATGGACTTGTATCAGTTCTCAAGAGGTACAAATAGCCTTTCCTGTTAAACTGAAGGCTTGCCAATTCATGTTTAGTTTTAAATGCATTATACAAATGATTGCTTGATATGCGACTGGATTTAATCATTTTTTTGTTGTTGTATTAGAGTAATTCTATGGTTTGATTTCTGTTTTGGCCTGTCCTCTTCAAAGAGGTGACTGGTTGGAGCGTGCAGTGCATGCAAAGAGTGCAGGTGAGTGCACAGGGCTGAGAGCTGTGTGTGTGTGTTTGTGCATGAGGTGGGATTTTTAGGAGGTGGGTCATGCTAGAAGATGTACACAGGAAGATTATTTGATTAGAACTCATGCCACTCGACAGAATGTGATCAAACATCAGGACATTTAGAGATAAGTTCCACTTTGTCCTAGAAGGAATGCAGAATGAGTCAGGATGCTATCTTAGGGTTAGGATAACGTGAGTACAAAGTGTTTAGAGAGGGAGAATGTAATGAAAATGATATCACAGACATACAGAAAATAGTTGCATGCAGCCAAAATCTATAAAACAAATTGCATATTACAAATAAAATAGTTTCCCATTCAAACCATGATATTGAGAGATATATCCAGCTTGTAAGATAGAGGGTTGTAGATCCCCTTGATGCTCTAGTCCCAAGATATTATTCCCCAAAAAGCCATTCAATTTGAAGTATCATTCATGTCCATGCACTGAAAACCGAAAAAATTTAGTGTAGGATTTACATTAAAACGTTTCACTCAGAAATTGCTAATTTCACAAATAATTACAAACAAACGGCAAGTAACACACTGAATTAAACATGTAATTTTGAAGTAGATAGACTTCAAATAGTATTTTCTTGTAAAAAAAATCTGTAATAGGGCTGTCAAACACTAATCGTGATTAATCGCATTCAAAATAAAAGTTTGTGTTTACATAATATATGTGGGTGCACTGTGTATAATTATTTTATATATATAAATACACACACATGCTTGTATATATTTAAGAAATATTTTCATGTATACACTGCATTTAGATTTATATATAATTTATATTATATAGGAATATACATATTTTATATATAAATCATATTTTTTTCTTAAATATACATGCATATGTGTGTATTTTTATATACAAAATAATTATACACAGTGCTGCACCCACATATATTATGTAAACAAAAACTTTTATTTTGGATGCGATTAATCGCTATTAATCATTTGACAGCCCTAGTAAAATATGTTTTACTATGTATTACAAATTATGTTTACATATGCTTTAAAATTAAAGCCTTTGGGTGAGCGGTTTTAAAAAAGATAGTTGTTGTAATAGTTGAATTAGCAATTAACAGTGACTAATCAATCCTGGTAATTGTTTTGACGTACAGCCCTCAGCTGAATATGTCTTTTGACATCTGACCCCATAAGACCACACTGAACCTTATGAAGTTCCACAGTTTCAGTCTGTTTTGACGCAAATGTCCAAGCAAGAATTCGTTATGCTGTTCTGTTCTTGCCTTTAAAATGTACAGTGTCAATTGTTACTACATGGCAGCTGCCATTCTAGATTTTACTATTTTAATATGGCTTATGATTTCATGCCTCTAAGCCTTTCACTGATTATGACTAGCGCCAGACTGAAAGTATAGAGCAAAAACATGCCAGATTCATTGTAGGTCTTTGAGGTTGGATGTTAGCTGCATTATTGCAAACTTGCACAAAAAAAAACAAAAAAACCCCACAATGCACATAACAAGCACTGAATTTTAAATAAAAAGCCAGATCCAAAAGGCATGCATAAGATGTGTGTCACAAATGCTTCAAACACAAGCAAGTAAAGCTGCAAAACGTTACGCAATACTCTTCCTAACAGTCAAACAGACACACACACACACACACTTTTTCCCACAATATTCTTATACACACATCTGATAATAGTATGGTATGATACACAACTAAATGTTCAGATGCACATTTATACTGGAAACAAAAACAGAAAACGAAATAATAAAAAACGCTGACAAACCCCTCACACGCACTCACTTATCCAATACAACCACTGGTCCACACATCTGTTACATTTCTTATTAAAATATATAAACACACATGTATGCCATTGTGTAACGAAGACACATGTTCACAAAATCACAAAGGATTATTTTTCTAAATTGAACAGTGCTCTCTTATACCATTTGACAGTTGATATTTAAAATTAGGGCATTGATTTCGCTGCATATTAATATTTGCTGAGAAAACTCACCAAATAAAGTTAAAGCAATTAGGAATTATTTTTTTTGAGTTGCAAAAAACATGAAACGATATTATAAGCTTGAATTGCTTTGGTTTGAAATTCCCTTATTGCCATATATTACATATTTGTATTAAAAAAATGTATAACCAAAAAAAAAGAAGAAATATGAAGCCGTTTTGTGTCAGCGATGTTGCTAGTATTCAAAAATAAATGTAAAAAATAGTGTGTAATGTCACATTTTGGGGTTTTAAATACATTTCACACTTTTGAGAGCACTGTCTTATAAATAATCCACTTGGTGACACTTTGCCTCTTAAACAAGAAACTGCTGTGAGCATAAAGTCCAACGAACGTTAGCTAAGACAACACCAGAGCACAAAGGTCCAATGCATTTTGGCTAATGAAACACCAGAGCACAGAGAGCTGGAACAGGAAGTCACAGCAATGAGACATTAGGGAGCTGACTGAAAGCTTCAGGTCATGATTGGCCTTATGTGTCTGGATGTAAGGTCTCCAGGCTTGGCACTCAAAATGTGACTTATCCCTCGTATGCCCCATTGTTTTGCCACATTTTGGATGGGCCCTCCTTTGTTAGGCGGCTACGGCATCTTACTTACATCAAATAATCTCTCTATATACACCTCCTCATTGACCTTATCTCTCAGAATGTCCTGAGAGTGACGGACAAAGGTCACATAGCCATCCGCGACGTCCATCCCTGGTTTCTGTAGAAGGGGGAAGTGAAGAGAAAAAGTTCAGTTTTGCATAAATTGGATTTGGAAATATCAGTGAATCTACAGTGTGTTGAATTTTTATTACTCACAGGGACATCCACATATTTTGATGCGGCTTTCACCTGAAATGAATAAAAAGTTCCTTCAAGGTACAATAAGAATTTTGTGCTGCTCTCAAGTTTAACACCTAAAGACATTTTCAGTATATACAGTAAAGCTCAGCAGCACTACTGTCATATTGAAATACAGAAATGGATAAACAACAATTACTTGTCTAAAATTTGTACTATAATATAAAAGAGATTCTTACTGTGAAGGAGGGAAGGAGGGAGAAGAGCGTTCCCTCATCGTACCTGGAGATCTTGGCAAGTACGCTCTCCAGAATGACCACAAACTGTTCAGGTGGCACAAAACCAATAACTCATTGACCAAACAATTCAACTAGACTTTTAACAATCCAGTAATATCAGCCATTTAAAAAAAAAAAAAACATACCTTTGCCACCAAAAGAGAAATCATCTCTTTTACACTCTCTTCAATAAGCTCTATCTATTTGAGAGTGGTACTGTTTCTAAAAGGTGAAGACAGATATACAGTAAATACAGTTTTTGTCACTAAATATACTGGTTTACACGAAACATGTATATAATATGATTTCACTCACAGTTATATATATATATATATATATATATATATATATACATATATACACACTACCAGTCAAAATTTTAAGGTTCGTAAGATTTTTTATGTTTTTAAAAGAAGTCTCTTCTGCTCACCAAGGCTGCAATTTTTTTATAAAAAAAATACACAAAAACACAGTAATATTGTGAAATATTATGACAATTTAAAATGACTTTTTTTATGCTAATATATATTAAAATGTAATTTATTCCTCTGAAAAAAGCTGAATTTTCAGCATCATTACTCCAGTCTTCAGTGTCGCATGATCCTTCACAAATCACTCTAATATGATGATTTTATGCTCCAAAAACATGTATGATTATTATCCATGTTGAAAACAGTTTTTTACATTTTTATTTCATGATTCTTTGATGAATAGAAAGTTGAAAAAACAACATTTATTTAATTAGAATCTTTCTAACATTATAAATGTCTTTACTGTAACTTTTGATCAATGTAACTCATCCTTGATGAATAGAAGTATTGATTTCTTATTTCCCCCAAAAATAAAATACAAATTCTTACTGACCCCAAACTTTTTAAAGGGTAGTGTTTAATGTAACAAAAGCTTTCCATTTAAGGGATAAATGCTGTTCTTTTGAACTTTCTATTCATCAAAGAATCCTGAAATAAAAATCTAAAAAACTGTTTTCAACATGGATAATAATCATACATGTTTTTGGAGCATAAAATCATCATATTAGAGTGATTTGTGAAGGATCATGTGACACTGAAGACTGGAGTAATGATGCTGAAAATTCAGCTTTTTTCAGAGGAATAAATTACATTTTAATATATATTAACATAAAAAAGTCATTTTAAATTGTCATAATATTTCACAATATTACTGTGTTTTTTGTGTATTTTTTATAAAAGCCTTGGTGAGACAGAAGAGACTTCTTTTAAAAACATAAAAAATCTTACCAACCCTAAACTTTTTGACCGGTAGTGTGTATATATATTATACAAAACTCTTTTGGAAAAGACACACTTCCAATTCTATGAAAGTACTCTCATAAACAACTGCATAAAGTTTCTTGCATTCCTGAGGATGATGTGATATGTGAAAGTACCAGCATAGATCAAACTTGTGTCAATCACAACAATCAGAAAAAGTTCTGCCAATTACCTCCTGGCCCATTTCCATGGCACATAGTTTTGCAGACTGGTCCTTGGCGTCCACCATCACATTGAACATGGTGCATAAGGACAGTGGGATGCGAAAGTCTGTGGAACGGCTGCTTTTGGTCAGCTTCGATTCAAACGCTCCCTTGGTGCTGTTGACCAGCAAAGTGTGTGAAATAGATGAGTCATCTTGCATTAAATATCAATCATTTTTAACAGACGATTCAAATCTTCATGCGTACCATCAATCATTTTGAGTCTATTTCAGTTACCAGACACTATTATACCGTTTAACGCTCGTCTCAATCATGTCACTAGACATGAGCTTCATACGGTTATCCAGGTGTTTGGCAAACTCTTCTTCCGGCCAATGTAGGTCCCTGATGAAGGTCTGTAGGGCATCCAACTTCCAGAACAAGTCTTCTGATGTTCCCGAGCCATTACTGCCAGGTATAGTAAGATATTAGATGTCAAGAGCTCAAGATATGCAGGTATTAAGGAAGATGCAGAGTATCTAAGACTTTAATATTGCTTTATTTTAGCCATACACCAACTGGCAGTCCTAAAGTTTGACCCTCGGAGTACTTTATAGGGAATGTGATTGCACAATCAGTGCATGGCAAAATAAAAGATTGGTGTGTTTACAAAACACATCAATAAACTTGCATTTTTGCGTGGTTATTAAACCCTGTAGGACTGGCCTAAATTCATGCATAGTTTGCTCTGTCAACTTGCTCTAAAGGACAGGGGTCTAGGTATGTCATGGTGAGAGAAGGCTTGCAAAGGTATAGTTGCAGACGTTAACCAAGATGGTGCTTTAAGATGAAGCCAATGCTCTTAATGACATGTTGGTTACCTTGTAGGAGAATCAATCCTCCTTGAAGTAAATGTTAAAGACACCTCAATATATACACATTATAATTTTTAAAGAGTTCAACCTCGTGTCATTCCAAATTCATGTATTCCTTGGAACACAAAATAATATTTGTATATATCTACAGTATATATATGTCTATATATTGAAAGTCAATGAGGTCCAAAACATTGAGTTTCATTGTATTACAAGCTGTGCTTCACAGACGAAAATAAAAGTCAGATTTGGAATGACATGGAGTAAATGATTATTTTTTTTTACTTTTGGGCAAACTATACATTTAAGCCAAATATTTAAAGTAGGTAAAGGCTCTCTCTCACCACCCATGCCCACCAAGACTATGGGAGGTCCCAATATCAAAACACACCATGCAGTCGACTCTGTGGACGCTGCCATCGTGAGTAGACAGATGTGTCATAACGGCCAGGTTAGAGCAAAAACATAAGAGTGGATCATGCTGCTATCTTGGAATTTGTTAGGTTCAAGAAATGTAGAGTATGAACTGAGCTTGAAGTTTTAAAGTGTGATTTGGTGATCAACTGTAAATGTGATGGCATTCTAGTGTATTTGTTGAAAAAGAAGCCCACTCTGATGTTTAAACTCTTTGGGTGTTAGTTTCTACTGCCTTGGATGCCAGCTACACTGAAGTAACCTCTACTTCAGAGCATCAGCTACCAACGCAGTGACAGAGCTACCGACCAGGCAGGGAGTTCTACCAACCCACACCCACTGGTACCTTCCACACAAAAAAACCCCAATGTCTTTACATTTTTAGAACACCTCTCTGCCTTGCTATTCTCAAGGAACATCTGTTCTAACCATTGACATGATTCTACCAGTACTTCTGAATCTAGAATCAATGAAGCCCAATGTCCCACTTTTAGAAATCACTTGCAAAAGAGAACGAAACAGTTGCTAAATATTGATTACAATGGCATTGGTCAGAAACAGGGAATTACTTTTTTTCAAATAACTAATTACTGAGAGAAGAAATGAGAGGAGTGACTGAAACTTAAAGACCCCATGATATGGGGTTATGGGCTTTATTCCATTATTAGTTGTTTACTTGTGGTTTTAGTTGAAAATTAATGGTTGTTAGTCGGTGTTTCTTGGCTTTAAAGCCATCTATACTACTTGATATATTGTATGGATTGTATAGAATTGTATTTGAATAAAAAACTATTGGCTTAACTGTAGGTTTGGGTTGCAATCCAGATCTCAACAGCACAGTTTAACCTCAATGGCATGCACATTGAGGAAAATGAGGAGCTTTTCAGTTCTCATTTCAATTAACAAAATCACATGAGCCTGTCTGGAACCCTTTGCAGGCTACTTGACATGAGAATGATTCTAGAGGCAAGTCATCTTGTGTATAGCCATAATCCGAATGTTATTTAACTATTGACAAATGTAGCAAATATCTTGCCACGCAATAATACTTAACTGCAGATAAGTTAACTAAAGCCACTCAAAACATTTTCATGCCAAGAAGACTTTTGAATGCATCAGATCTCAGGTAAATGCATTGAATACACACTCAGAGTCATAAATAGCAGCCATCCAGGACGGAGTGGAAAAGCTAGGCATTTGTGGAAGGTTAACAGATAGTCCTGCTACTGGCACGGGAAGATTTGGTACTTTGGGAATTTGAAGGTTCACATTTGGTAGATTCACATTGGGCAGATTACTTGTTAAACTCCTGCAGAAACAGACAAAAAAAAAGAAACAAAAAAATCCATAACAGTGGCAGTGTGGAATGCTGCAAATAATGCAATGTAAGACATACAATACAAAAAAATAGAAACTGAGAAATGGAAAAGACCATCTTTACACATAAAGAGCAGACACATAAAACTGGTCATTAAATGTAAGGAGAGAATCTACGGCACATTTAAACAGAGTAGAAAGAAACTTGTGGTCAATAATATAGACAAAACAGCACACTCGTATAAAAGGAAGTAAAAGCAGAATTTCTCCACGGCAAGAACAAACAGCAGCTTGAAAGATTAGAGGACGGTGATCGGGTTTTACACATACAAACAGACAGCAAACAAATGAAGAAAACCATACTGACATATTTCTCAAGGGGCATCAACTTAATTGACAGAAGAGTATTGTGTTAGGCTGGGAATATTTGAGTAGGTTGTATCTTTTCTAAAGATAGCAGGTCATCTAAACATTGTTATCTGTTCGTTGGGATCTGGTTCAAAATTATTAAAATGAACATGCAAACCAAAATCAAGCATGACAGAACAATTGATTAGGTGATAAAAAGCATTTTGTTTAAAGCGCACAATATGAGGGTTAGTTCACAAAAAAAAAGATGGAAACCGGCAAGACACTGACTGAAGACTGATAGATTGTGGACTTGGTGAACTTCCTCTGATGTTTGGCAGCTTTCTCATGTAACGCAGGGTTAAGAGTCACTCTACAAAATCTAACTGGATCCAAAAGGGTTTCATTCAATTAACTGCATAGATTTTTTCAGAGAACAATATCCATCAAGGGATGAGGATATGCCTGCACCTGCTATCTCATGTATATTTGATTTTTACATTTTTTTGGTGATGGTTTTGTCCTAAAAGGCCCTGGCTCCCGGTCACCGCACATTGTTGAGAAAGTGGTGTCTTACTTTACAGGCTCCCATGACTCCCGCTCAGAAACCCCTGTGAATGGACTGAGCGATGGAGGACTCCATAAGTCCACATATCGCACCACAAGAGGTGCATACAGGTCCTGCAGATGTTTGTGAAACTTTCCATTACACAGGTGATCTATAAAACAAGAAAAAATATCAGGTTGTGGCAATTTTGAGAGGAACATGCCCAACCTCTACATTATAATAGCTATTTTATCCAGAATTATAACACTTTTACTTTCAGAACTCTTAACCCAGTGATGGAAGAAGTGCTTACAGTCGGTACGGAGGAAGTCATTTAGAAGTTGAAAGAGCGGGAAACTGTCCCAGCTCTCAGGAGACTGGATCTCAAGAGCTGCATCCATTTCAACAGCGTAGAGCGACAGGAAGTTCTCAGCGTGCTCCACCATCAGGTCTGACCACCATGCAAAGGCCTTCAATAGTCCAGTAAAGGAAGAAAGAATGGAAAAAAGAAGCAGAAAGTTAGAAATCACAAGTGTATAACTTAATCTTAGGCAAGAAAAAGATTGTAAACTGGTTAAGTGTCCAGCCATATCCACAGTGTTCACTTTGTAAATCTGTTTGTAAAGTAAATGGCCCTTCATTTGAGCCATAAGGTTGAAGTTTTGGTCTGAGGGGTTCATGTTTTGCTTTACTGTTTGAGGTCATTATGTGTATTAAATAGATAAGGCATTCAAGTAACCAGTTTACACAGCTAAAGGGTTAAAGGGGTGCTTCAGAATTGTGGACATTGGGCCTCATTTCCAAGTTAGCCTTAGTGTTATTTATCAGTGGAGACAGTTTTCAAACAAGTCCTTCAAGTCCTTCAAGTTGCATACGTTGTCAGGTGCTAGGCTTAGCGTGAGTCAACGGTAACTGCTATCCTGCCATTAAAAATCCCTTTCATCGCATTGTAATAGTAATACTTTGTTCCCTGTATTTATGCCACATTCCAGGCAACCTGTAACCCGTGTTTTTTCAACCTTATACCTGTGAAAGAGCACTGGAACGGCAGTCAAACCCGAGACTTCCCACCCGCTGAACTCGTACTAGATCAATGTACTGCCAGTTACGAGCTCTGACGTAGCCCGCGAAACCATACAAAACAACAATGGCAGGCCCAACAGATGCAGTGTTTCTGCAGGCGGTACAAGGTGAGAATACACTTAAGACAATATAACGTTGCAGTCAAATTAATAATATAATAATAATGATAATAATACACACACGATTATGAATTACAATGTTATGTGTCTGAAACGATAAGTATATCATGAAAGTGTATTGCCGCACGGAAATGTTAAGGTGACATAAACCTGAACTTGACAGCATTGATCATGCTTATACGCTCAGGTAGTTTGGCGTGACTGGCCTGGAACTCTACAAAGTCGCGAGTCGTGGTTTCGAGTCGTGATTTACGTGCTCAAAAACCTGCCTGGAACGCAGCATTATTAGCACAGTGTACAGCAGCGGTGGAATGATATTAAGTTACCAAGGCAACCAAGAGAGGTAGTGAGAGAGATAGAGAGAGCTTCAGGTAGTCCCGACCATGGTCCCAGACTGAACTGCGCTTCTGTTCTGTGTTTACTTTTCGGCGCAGTAGTACTAACTAGCAAAGTAAAATTCTGCCACTGCTGAGAAAGTAGTTCCTGAGGGGTATGATCTTTGAGATGCAAAAAAGCTTTGATTTTTAACATTATTCTCTTAACAGACAATTACATCGATAGTCTGGCGTTATAATTTATTTGGTTATGGTGTACTGTGGAGTGGGTAAAACTTTTTTAATGGCATTATAGCAGTTACCGTTGACTCGTGCTAGCCTAGCACCGGCGAACTATGCAACTGGAACGACTGGATGACATTTTTTGAAAACTGTCTCCACTGATAAATAACACCAGATAACACTAAGGCTAACTTGGAAATGAGGCCCGATGTTCAAAATTCTGAACCACACTTACATTAAACCATTTATAAATTTGCAACACAGAAAATTGTACTACATAGCTTTCCAAACAAAATCTAAATATTGTGAAAAAACATTTTACCATAAGAAATATATGAATCTTCCATGTATATAAAATTGCATATCTCAAGAGGCCCTCTAAAGTAACCATGTTAATCAAAATAAGAGTAATTAAACTAAAACTCTGTTAATAAGAGGGCCTGTCCTTCAAATCTAAAAAATGACAATACACCTTAAATCTTGTGTTGCAAATATTTGTATATTTGTGACCTGAGGTCATTTCATTTTTCCTATATCATTCAGTTCAATTCCCAGTGGAGTCAAGATGCCAGAGGAGGTGTAGATCTCATGCAAGTGAGGTAGAAATCCTGCATGCTTTTGCCCTCCAAATGGAAGATGTAGTTCAACCGTTCACATCACTCCATCCCTACCGTCGGGATGGGATGTGTCTTGCGAATCATGCAACATTGCTGTCCCTGATACGCCAAAGACTGCAAGCAGCAGGCTTCTTTACTTGGCGAAGCATATGGTTTGATGAATATTTTCTTCTTTAATTTCTTAAAGTGACCATAAATTTTGGGCCTGTAGTGGGGTATTGAGCAGGACTTTCTTAAATCAATCAAGCTTACTTGCAGTCTTGGCATAAAACCCTTTTCTTCTAATTAAAACAACCGACCAGTGATAAACCCATTCAGGGATCTAATCAGAGGCTTAATCCTTCCCTTTTGGTTGCATGCTACCTCCTTTTTTACCCCTTTATACCCACAGCTTCAAAGAGCCCTGAAACTTTTTCCCCACACAAATCCGCTCTGCTACAAAGGGATAGCAAGCTTTTAGACCAAACTTACCATAGCACTTACCTGCATGCTTCATATTTAAATCTTGAAAAAGCTACTTGGTTCATAATGTTAGCACTTAATATAGAAATTGCTAGCGGAGCAGGGCAATGCATATGGCTGAGCTTAACCAGACAGACAAGTAAAAGTGTGGTAAAGAGCGATAAGAGACACCAAATCCAAGCAACTCATGAATCCTTCCCCAAGGCCCTTCTTGCTAATCTGGGAGCGCTGGATAGGTGTTAAATTAACATACTGATTGAATGCAAAAAACTTTACTGTAAATTAAAATCAGCAAGAGTGGTCCTGGGAAGAGGGCTATGTTATGACATTGATTTGGTCATTTCGAGGGATTGTTAAGTCCAAGTTAGAGGTCTTCACGGATCCACTTCAATCAGATAGCACGACTTCTGACAGAGCAGGTTCGGGTCCAAAAACTTTGACGAGTGCCTGGGACATGGGTCACATCAGATAGTAGCCGAAATAAATGTGCTTTTTCAGAATGGACCCAAGATGACCTGCGTTTGTTTCATGCGTTTATCAATATATTATTTAAAACAAATATATAAATCCATCAATATGTGTTATATATACTGTATATACCAATGCAACTAATGTACAATTAATTTTTATCAACAAATAAGGTCGGAAGATGGTAATACTTTTAAATCTACACCTGCTGTGGTGTTTCATATTTGTCGCTCTCTAATTAAAACCTGTGTAAATCCAGGTAGAAAATAGAAAAACAAACCGCTTGCCACTGGCATGCTGGGCTGCAGGCATGTGCAGACGTTTCTGCCTGGTAACAGAGGAAAATTGTCTAAAAAAGGTATGGTCGTACTCAAATTTTATAGGGTCTGTTTCGGGCGAGTTTCTTTTTTTAATTAATTTATGCACGTCTGGTTCAGGAAAGAATTGATTCAGGTTGGGTAGGACCTGAGAAGACCTCTAGTTCAAGTACACTAGCAGAAGGGAACACGTCAAATTGGGAAAGGTTAACATAGTGTTGCGGGGGTGTAAATATGTAAACATATTCCCTGGAAGCAAAGGAATCATTGAGCATTGACCTTGCGCCAATGGGGGATGCAAGCCTTTCAAGGAGTTTGAAGTGAGACTTGACAGGCACAATGCTGAGGAATTAAGACAAACCCATGTCGGACGTGGCAATACATTCCCTCACGTTGTGAGGAATGGGACATTACAGGGGAAGGGAACTCTTCATAGCTCATGCACAAGCCAGTAAGGGCCTTTTTTTCATTGCATTCATTTTAGCCACATACCTCTTTTCCCTGCAACAACACCATGGAGTGAATGGTGAGGAAAAACATGAACATGTAGAGAGTGATGTATGTGCAAAGTGTTGATTATAGACAATTTTCTTCCAAAATTTTTGGACAAAAAGTCACAATTGCGAGATTTGTGAGTTATAAACTTGCAATAATGAAAAGCAAAGTCGCAATGGTGAGATTTAAAGTCACAATTGGGGGATATTTTTACTCTAAGGTTGAAATGGCCTTCAAATAGTTATATAGTATGAGGCCACCAGTTGGGCAGCAACAAAGCTCTAGCATTGTAGTTTCACACATGTTAACAGAATGATTTGCAGATGGTTCTATCATAATGTCTTGAAGATAAAGTGCTTAAACTCAAATATTTTGTGCATTTTGAACAGTGCGTGTGTGAGGGGGGATATTTAATTTCCCAGAAATCCAGAGAGACCAAAGCTAAACACTTTATGTCAATTCCATCATGTTCTTTAAGCATCGTCTTGCCCCATCCACCCAGACATAACAGAAAAGCCCTTAACTGCGTGAATCGACATGCTTGAGGGAAAAGGTACACTATGTGATGACAACTTAAGAAAAAGAAACATGATACTGTACCGACTGGTCTCCTGTACTTGTGACCGCAGCCTGTTAAGCATATTCAGAAAGATACAGTAAATCTATAAATCTCAGGAAGACCATGGATTACCTAATACTTCAAATTGCATTTCGGAATAATGCCAAAAATGCATTTGTTCTTAGAGTCAGTAGTAACTTTTGAAACTTGCCAATTATTATAATTACAGCTGAAACCTGTACTTGGCTCACTATTTATAATGCATCTTCAGTTTTCTTTTTCATAGGCATTCCAAAGGAATCTGTCTAACATTTAGAACACAGAAACAATCTGTATTCTGAGGCTTTCTTTAGAGTATCGATCCAGGGAAAGTGGTTTAGAGACCTGGATCTCATGGGACAGTGAACTCTTGTTGTTTCACTAATTTACATTAATACAAACTGCACATTGCAAACTGCACAGCTGCCTTTTTTGTTATAAGAAAGGAGCCACTGGCACTTTAAATCAACCTTATTTTGTACTAGATAAAGAAAAAAGAGAGGGAACATAAGGGAAAGAGAGAGCGAGTCCAGACTCACCTCTGCGTGGTGGTCCTGGTTCTGATGTAGAACCTCAATGACTAACTCTGCAAGGCGGATGGCATGCTCCAGTTTTTTAGCAGGCGTAGCTAGGTTAGCTACATTCTCTGGAGCAGAATTGTGGGGAGAAGAGAGATGGTTAATATTACAGTTGTTGATTAATATATTTATTCTATGAATCTGTGATGCCATGAGGACTACAATGCAGTCTAAAGAAACTAAGGTCATAAATACCTAACTGAGCATGCAGAAATGACAACACTGTTGATGACACTCATAACACTTCAAGAAAAGATGCCTAACTGATGTCAGAGATGCTAGAATGCTCCTTGTAATCTCTGAGGCAAAAAAGTTTGCAACGAAATTGGGGTTCAAAAGTCTTGAGACAACAAGCGGTTCTATTTTTCCTTTTTCTAATTTAAATTGTATTTCGTCATCACAAATATTATCAACAATCATTTAAATGAAAAAATCAACATAAAATGTCTTACTATTTATCTTTTGCATTTTCCATGGAGCAACAACATTTGACGCTTAGATTTGTACAAAATTGATCAATGTCACTCACAAATTTCATCTTGCAGAAGAAATGCAAAATCATTATAGGCTTTACCTTATTTATTTCATGCCATAACATTTCCTAAAGCCTAAAACTTGAAGTCCGGATTTTAATTCTAAATATTGATTGTGGACACACATGTTTAGACCCCACTGTATGCTATATACATTTAATCTTTAAACTGTATTTTTAATCTATCTCATTATATTACTATTAATTAGTAGGACTTCTCATTTAAGGTTCAACACATGAGAGAAAGAGTAGACCAGATTCTCAGACATATGCAATGCTTTGATGAAATGAGGACATCAGGACACACAATAGTGTTTCTGATTTTGACATATAATCAACTTTTGTCTGAACAAGATGAAATGAATAAGACAGAAAACCAAAAAAAAGCTAAAGAAATAAAGAAATACCGACAAACTCAGCAATGCTGAGTTCTCCACTGAAGGAGAAAAAAAATCTTTCATTTATTGAGCGAAATGCTACTTCAGACATGAAGGACATTACTTATTAATCATTTTGTCTGACTCTTTAATCTTGGTGTCTAGAGTGTGAAATGTTCACTTTTATGGCAATGGTTTATTGGTCTGTTAAATTTGTGGGTTATTAATGGAGTTGTGGGGCACTGTACTGATATTTACTACACTCTGAAACATTAATATCTGATAGAAGCTCATTCTAACTCTTCCTAAGGCCATGATGTCATCAACACAACATGATAAAGTAATGACAATGGATCTAATGATAATCTATGATTACCATTATCCAAATTTCATACTTTATCTATTTTCAATGTGTCCAAAATGTCAAATTTCTAAAACCAGGACTGGGAATTAAAGTGAAATATCTCTTAAATGGATGGTGATTTAGAAAAGTAGTTCTCAACTGGTGGGTTTTGACTCAAAAACAGTTTGCAACAAACTGGCATTCCATTTTGTTGATGTCAAATGTAGAGCGTAAAATCAAACTTTAGAGCAAATTCATCTGTCAGTGGATAGAATGTAGAAAAATTAGACAAACCATTTGGCATATTTTCAACCTAACGTAAAATAAAATAACTAACTACAGTTTTATTAAGTTTGGAGTAATATTTAAAAAAATCTATTCTGTTTTTTTTTTTACTTTTACATGAAAACATTTTGATATGGTGTGGGTTTAGCACTTAGTGCTAGAAACATCTAAGTTCTGAAGCTAAATTAGTTGAGAACTATTTATTTAGAAAATCCACTGATGTCAAGATTCAGATATACTTCAATTCAACTTCTTATTCCCAGTGCTTTAGAGAGAAATATTTGCAAATCATTCTCCACTCACATTTTAACACATTGAAAAAATTGCCACTGAAACATTTGTGAAAGATAGAATTACTTCTTGTAAGTCTGCATAATGAAACACCATTAGGCAGACTGTGTAGTGCTCAGAGGCTCCGTTTCATTTTCTAAAGGCATAATAACACAAAATAAGTTTTTACCCAAATTTTGTGCATATATTGATAGAAGAATACTATCTTCACAAAAAATTGCACAAGAGTGGACCTTGTGTCATGGTGAATACAGGACTTTCAGACTAAAAAAGTTCTCTGTAATTGTGTCATGTGCATGTGCCAGGATGTGTTGAAGGGGACAGGGGATGACGTCAAACATAGCTTCACCTGGATCCTTCTGATCCTTTAGAGTTTTCTCAACTTGAGAGAGAGAGAGAGGAAGAGAGAGAGAGAAAGAAATAAAAGAGAGTCAGAGCAACATAAGGAGAGGGAGAAATAAGGGAGAGAGAGAAAGGAAAACTGGAGGGAAAAAAATTATTCCTCAAGGTGGCATGTTTTAGCCAAAAGCCACTGCAGGATCCCTGGTCATTTCTCTCTTGGTTGCTCTCCAGAGAATTACTATATATTTGATGTAGAATAATACAAATAATAAAAATAAACACACATGTAGATATTTACCTGGAACGACAAGAACAAAAACACATAGCACAGTAGCAACTGAAGGACATACTGAACAAAGAGACAATAGCCATTGTTCGGTTGCATGACAAATTGGACACGGCTGTATTAATCACAAACAAGACAAACTTGTGATGTTGGAACACGTAAGTTATAGCTCATACGCATGTACTAACTCCTGCTCTCCCGGTAGCTCAGTCACCTGTTGATGTGTCTGGAACCCCCCAGTGTAATCACCTACCACACCACAGTAACGATATACACTCAGACAAAGTAAAATAGCGAGCAAAGTAAAAATGCATTCAAGTCACAAACAGGAGCTTCAACCAAAAATGAACACGAGAAAGCAGAACGGATGCATCAGTCATGTCGTATTACAAACAGATGGAACATCTCTGCCAAAGAAATTTGAATCGCAACATTACGTATCGGTCTCTACTCAGTATATGTCATCTGTGTGAAAATGGCAAAACAAAAAAGTTCAGAGAAGGATGCGAGATGGAGGGTTGATTTGATGGTAAGAGAGGTAAAGAATGAGGGGTGAGGAGTTGTTACTCACGGATGGTTAAATCCATAACTTGTGTTGCCAAGGAGTAGACAGGATGATCATACATTTCCCTCTTTTTTCCTAAAGAAAAAGAGGATTCCGGCATGCAAGAGTTTGGGGTCAGAGGAAAGGGGGTGAAGGGTCGAGTTATGGTGAAGGGATGTCTTGTGTTAAGGGAAGTTCTCATTAAGAATAATAAAATCTCTTTTTGGAAAACACAACATGATTTGATGGTTAAAACTCTTAAAGGGATACTCCACTTTTTTGGAAATAGGCTCATTTTACCACTCCCCAAGAGGTAAACTGTTGAGTTTTACCGCTTTCGAATCCATAGAGCCAATTTTCTGTTATTTAGAAGAATATCAGTAACCAGACAATTTCTGGTCTCATTGACTTCCATAGTATATATTTTTTCCTACTATGGAAGTCAATGAGACCAGAAACTGTCTGGTTACTGATATTCTTCTAAATATCAGAAAATCGTCTGAATGGATTTGAAAACGGTAAAACTCAACTGTTTAACTCTGGGGAGTGGTAAAATGAGCATATTTCCCAAAGAAGTGGAGTATCCCTTTAAACCACAATCACCCTTGAATTCTCACTTAAAAATTAAGACACTTAAAATTAAGAATAAAGTAGACATGGAAAACATCTCCGGTTACTTTCGTAACCTCGATTCCCTGAGAGGCAAGGAACGAGACATTACGAATGTCGTATATGGGAACTCCTCTCCTTCTCCACTTCTGCTGAAATCTTATAGGCAAACGCCAGCCAAGCTGGCCAACTGAGCAGCAGAATATACAAATACTAAGTATTAAAGCAGATGCAGCCTCGATAATCATCAGAATCGATAAGTAGCGAACATGGCAGTGAGCGTAATGTCTCCGTTCCTTGCCACTCAGGGAACCAAGCTTACGAAAGTAACCGGAGACGTTCCCTATCAAGGCTACGGAACTTCAACATTACGAATGTCGTATAAGGGAACTGTATAAAATCCCGCCTTGAAGCATAACACTCCACTGACGACAGACCCAATACCAACACCGCCTCCCAGAAAGCAAGCATCCGATAGGCTGAGGTTATCCAATAGCAAACCACTAAGCTCTGATATGCCAAAACAAGCTCTTGTTTCTTCAATGGATTTCAAAATTTGACTGATTTTATACTACTTTTCAGCCACTTTTGTTGTATGGAAAAGAGCAGCAGACAGAGAGCGAAATATTCCACTAAAGAAAAGAAAATCAATTCAATTAATACGAGGATGAATAATTGATAAAAACTGTTAAAATAAATACTTAACACTGTAAAAAATATAGTTGGTTTAACTTAAAAAAGTAAGTAACCTGGGTCCTTAAAATTTTAAGTTGATTGAGCTGGAAAAAGTGAGTTAATGCAATGAAGGAGAATCATTTAATCATCAGAAACTCAAAATAATAAGTTATCTCAACTAAATAAATTATTTAAGTTGATTTGACAAAAGAAAAAATGTTGTGATAACAAATCTTGAAAATATTTTTTTAAAGTGAAGGAAACGGTGTCGCTTTATTTACTCAGGAAACAAGCAGTCAAGGCCCATTAGAGAGGCACAATTGTAAACTGATACTGTGTTCTAAAAGACTTTCAGCCATTTGTGGCATTTGTATCATTGGTTTATCACCTTGTTTGAAATAGGCCACAGAACCAAATATTTGAGCATTCATTCAGAGCGATGATTTAAAAATATCTTCAAACATCTAAATACAAACATCCTCCTCAAAACCAGCTTTCAATGCCTCCTACTTCTCTACAAACAGAAACCCATCGCTATTGCCCATCTTTTGCTTATATTTAATCCTCTTTCACACTTGCAGTCCAGCCTGGCATTGTTTCATGTGGATGCCTCCTCTTCATCTCATTGCTCTTTCCCTCAGACCATTTTCCTCTAATGGACTCTTCCACCATTCAACCGTTCCTTCCCACATACTTAATTTATTTCACTGCAAGATTATTCCCCATTCCTGCATTCCTTTCTGTTCACAGACTCATTTTCCTTTTTCCTCCTCTGTAACCATTTATCTACCCTGATGTCATTTATCATCCTGTTCTCAGCCATAATGATAGAAAAGAGAATGTGTGGAGGCCATCTGAAAAATGTCCAATTTCCAATCTTCTATGTTATCGCAATACATAGGAAATGGTCAGAAGCTCTTCTTTGTGTGGATTTGAATGCATTTTTACACACAAGTCCACAAAAGGAGAATGGACAGGAAGACATTGAAACTTTTCATGAAAACAGAGAAAGAAACAAAAGCAGTAATTGACCGTAGAAGAAACAAGTATATTATTTCAAACAAGAGAGATGCTGAGTAATTCAAGAATGTGCTCTGGTGTAAAATCAAATCAAATAATCAAATTAAATGAATGTGTGTGTGTATATATATATATATATATATATATATATATATATAATATTATTATTATTATTATTATAAATTAATAATAAATAAATAAATAATCCATTGTATTTACGTAACTGCAAACCATTAAAATTCATCAACAATTAAAAAAAATGGTAACACTTTACAATAAGGTTCATTAGTTACTACATTAGTTAACATTAACAAAGAATGAACAATACTTCTTCAGCATTTGTTAATCTTTGGTAATGTTAATTTTAACATTTACTAATACTTTATTAAAATCTTGCTAACATTAGTTAATGCACTGTGAACTAACATGAACAACAATGAACAGCTAGATTTGTATTAATTAGCGTTAACAAAGAATAACAAATACAGTAACAAATGGTTAGTTCATGTTAGTTAATGCATGAACTAATGTTTAATAAATGAACCTTATTGTAAAGTGTTACCAAAAAAATCTTAATTAACCAAACCTAAATTTCTTTTCCTCTCACAAACTGAAAGTAGAAGAACAGATCATTTACTCAAAGCACATTATTCAAATATGGACCACAGTTTATGCATTAAATTGATTCAAATGAATGTAAATAGAGTTTAAAAGAAAGTTAAAAGCACTGAGGTTCCCTTTTGGTTCAAATCATCATATGATTAAGTGCTTTAAAATCATAATGCTGTGAAAGAAAAGCGTAATGCTAGTCACCTTCTACTCTGGCGTATTCAGTGATGCGCTGGTAGTTAATTTGAGCTGCTTGCTCTAAGCATTTACGAATCACAGCCTTGACTTCCTCCTGCGGCACTGGGGTCACAATGTCCTTCATAAGCACCTGTGAAAAAACACTTGTCACTTTTTTATCTAGAGACATAAATGTTGTTGTCCTGGTATGAATGAGTCATACTTTCTAGAACTTTTTTTTATTTATTTGAAATAATGATGCATGGCAGAACAAGTAAACAGAGGCAGGCGGTACTGAACAAAATACCATCAATTGCTTCTCTTTTCCTTCTACTGCTGCTACTCTGAATCAATATAAGCAATGTTGTCATTACCCTCTCCAGCAAAGACAGAGTGGCTTTCAATGCTCCCTCAGGGCGACCAAACGGAAAGCAATACCTACAACAACGAAAATTACATTGTGTCTGTGGAAAATCCTATATACAATACACATATGTTTGGATGCAGTGTCGATGAAACAACCCAGAACGGTGTACATCAGTGGTTCTTGACTGGTTGGAAGAGAACCAAAAATGGGTGATTGACAGTAAGGGAAAAAAAAACAATGCTAAATGTAAATAATACAATGCAACTCTTTTAAAGAAAATTCTTCACATATTTTTTGTGGCTGACATCAAATGCTGAAAACCACAAACAAAACTGTACAAGGTATAGACGCACTGAGAAAAATAAAACCACATGCGAGTGTTTCGTTTGATTTGCACAGGCTATAATTTGAGCTCTGTTGTTGAAATAACATTGACATGTTTATGCACATAATGGCTGTGCACCTCTCATGTTCAGTCTAATACAATATTTGGCCCAGCATTTGTTCCATGCATTAAGCTGATAAATCACTTCTGCTGTTATTTATGTGTTTACAAAATTGTCAATTTCCCTGCGCTGCCTAATAATTTGCATATTGTTGGGACTACGCAGCCAGCAGTGATGTAATTTTTTATGTATGATTTTAAAGAACATTTTTGTCAACTTTTGTACACTAAAAATGTAATGAGATGTTGGAAGGCACTCAATGTTCAATATAAAATATGTGTCTTGAATTACAAAACCAAGAGAACCACTGGTGTACACAGTCTTCTTGCTAAAGTACAGGCTGTGAAATGTTCAATAAATGCCTTACATCTACATACTCACCTAAAGTTTGTGATCTGATTCTCCAGAAGGACGCGTAATCGTTCTTTGATTTCCTCAAAGCGCTCTTTTTCTTCCACGGTTACTGTTCCAAGACCATCAGGCCTATTTTACAAGCAAAACATGCCATTATTTGCAAATTGATTAGGAAGATCAATTTTGAGCCAAGACGAAAGCAATAAAATCAAAAGAAAGTCTTGTACTGATTTATTACTGATTTATGATACAACATAATTGTTTTATAAAGCCCTGTATATTCTCAGCGAAAGCTAATCAAACCACATTAACATTTCAGCATGCACTACATCACACTTGTAACAATAAAATACAGGCCTGGCACACTGAGCCCAAAAAGAACATCTAACCAGAAGCAATGTCTGGCTTTTTTAAATCTAATACACTGGCTCTAAATGTATTTGTACCCAGCAGATGGGACCCTGTTGTGATACACATGGGGGACATTCTTTCCAACCCATTTTTTACATTTACAGCTATTGATGTCACAAAACTCCATTTGGGCACCATATTTCATTAAAATATATGTAATACACACCTAGCTACAGCACAATAATAAATATGCTTTCAAAGAGTCAGTGGGAAGAGAAACCTGAACTAAACGTGTTGTACAAGTGCATACAGGCTTCGAAGGCATCAATTCAATGAAATCAAAATTCTATGTATTTTCTTAATGCAGGATCTTGGTCTTATTGTTAAGATAAATCTGACCTATTATGAAATATCCTAATGACTTTAAAGTAGGGCTGTCAAACAATTAATCGCGATTAATCGCATCCAAAATAAAAGTTTGTGTTAACATAATATATGTGGGTGCACTGTGTATAATAATTTTGTATATGTATATATATATATAAAATATATATAAATACACACATATGCATGTATATTTAAGAAAAAAATATTATTTATATATAAAATATTTATATATAATATAAATTATACATAAATCTATATACAGTATTTACATGAAAATATTTCTTGAAAATATACAAGCATGTGTGTGTATTTATACACTACCGGTCAAAAGTTTAAGATCGGTAAGATTTTTTATGTTTTTAAAAGAAGTCTCACCAATTGCTCACCAAGGCTGCAATTTTTTGATAAAAAATACACAAAAAACACAGTAATATTGTGAAATATTATGACAATTTAAAATGACTTTTTTATTTTAATATTTATTAAAATGTAACTTATTCCTCTGAAATTTCAGCATCATTACTCCAGTCTTCAGTGTCACATGATCCTTCACAAATCACTCTAATATGATGATTTTATGCTCCAAAAACATGTATGATTATTATCCATGTTGAAAACAGTTTTTTACATTTTTATTTCAGGATTCTTTGATGAATAGAAAGTTCAAAAGAACAGCATTTATTTAATTCGAATCTTTTCTAACATTATAAATGTCTTTACTGTAACTTTTGATCAATGTAACTCATCCTTGATGAATAGAAGTATTGATTTCTTATTTATTTCCCCCAAAAATAAAATACAAATTCTTACAGACCCCAAACTTTCAGATAAAAGCTGTTCTTTTGAACTTTCTATTCATCAAAGAATCCTGAAATAAAAATGTAAAAAACTGTTTTCAACATGGATAATAATCATACATGTTTTTGGAGCATAAAATCATCATATTAGAGTGATTTGTGAAGGATCATGTGACACTGAAGACTGGAGTAATGATGCTGAAAATTCAGCTTTTTTTTCAGAGGAATAAATTACATTTTAATATATATTAACATAAAAAAGTTCTTTTAAATTGTCATAATATTTCATAATATTACTGTGTTTTTTGTGTATTTTTTATCAAAAAATTGCAGCCTTGGTGAGCAGAAGAGACTTCTTTTAAAAACATAAAAAATCTTACCGATCTTAAACTTTTGACCGGTAGTGTATATATAAAATAATTATACACAGTGCACGTACATATATTATGTAAACACAAACTTTTATTTTGGATGCGATTAATCGAAATTAATCGTTTGACAGCCCTACTTTAAAGTAACAGTTCACCCCAAAAATGTATGTTAAGGTTTCAACTGAAAAAAAAAAAATGATGATGATGAGCTTAAAAACATTTTGGGGTGAGCTTACAGAATACTTTTAAGATATCCTAAGCTATATAAGCAATGTCACCCTGTATGTGTTTTATTTGCTGCTATCGCACAATATAAAATATGATGCTGATATGAATATATCCTTGATAAGCCCTCTTACCTTGCGCTCTCAGGGGCCAGCTGTGTTTTACATTTCCTCTTTTTTTTAGACTCCTTTTTCCCTCCTGACATTGAGCCAGCCCCCTGTAACTCAGACCCCTTCTGACTATCAGGAACATGTAATGAATGAGCAACACAATGAGATTTGGAAATGAAAATAACTAAAAAAAAGGAGAATGGAAAAAGTGTGGTGGCTGAAAGAATACTGCTGAGCTTTGGAAAGTGGAAAAGAAATGAAAAATGATTGAGAACAAAAGACACAACAAATCAAACAAAATTTGGCAAAATTATAAAGAGCATTCACAGGGGAAAATATAATAAACGCTAAAGAAAAAATGCAAAAATATGCTGATGACTTGCAAAGCGCCCTAGGTCCTGCACTCTCGTTCACCCTGCTTCCATGATATCTCTCCTGACATTTAACCTCACAATAACGCGGTGTATCTTTACGCAAGCCTGTACCTGTTACCGTGAACATGGGAGGCACAAAACGCGAAGCTGTAGTGCAACAGCGTCGGGGTCAATCATGTGCCCGGCATCTGCCCTCTCCAGAAGGTCGCCAAGATAACACAGATGTCTATGGCATCCTCTCACCCCGTTCCGAGCGCAGTACTCATCCAGGACAAACACCTGACCTGGGCTAAACCATCCCTAGGGGGAAAAAAAAAGTTGAATTTAGTTGCTTTGCATTTAGGTCACCATTTATATATATATAAAAAATATACTTACCAGACATGCAAAGTTGTCATTTAGCCTGTGGTCCAACGTGAGCCTCTGCACCATCTCGAACAACGAGGCATGATCAAAGCTACATGGGTTAGCTGAGATAAACTCATCCATGCCGTGCTTCTGTGCTCTGTCAGCATCTATTCCAGCCAATCATGGGAGAGGAAGGGAGAGGGGGTGGGTTCAAGGAAGAGGAAATTAGCAAACAGCAGGAGAATGATTTGTTCTCCTCTCACCACAAAAAAACTAAACCCCTAGAATGAGCCCTCTATGGCAAATCAAGGACATTGAGCTTTCACATTGTCAACTTGCAGGAAAAGTCAAGCAGTTCAATCGGACCTAGCAAATGTGGAACTGAGGGATATCTCTCAGCTCACATTCATTCTGGACGGGCATGCATGAGCTGATCAGGGCCTGGTCTCTTCCTGTTCTATCAATCAAAAGCTTTTGTAAGTAAAAGGCCACCGATGGCTTTGAGGAAGTGGCGTAATTCCAAATGTAGTTTCTTTCACATGAATACAATAGATTCTGCCATTCGCAATTGATTAATGTCACTCATTTTAAGAGAGAAGATGGATTGTGTGCTCATAAAAGTGCAAATGCCGAAAAAAAGAAATTAGGGGAGAGTTGTTTGCCATTTTTGATATAGAATAATTAACTAACCAGGTATTTAATTTTTTTAATGTAATTTAATAGTACAACAGCATCAACTAAATCTCTAAGATATTATTTAAAGATCCCATGAAATGGCCTGACAAGCAAAAAATATGTGTGGGTCATGAATATTTTTGCTTTGTTTTCCTTTAAAAGATAAAAATACTGTTAAAAGTGTTGTTGTTTTGTAAATATTTACAAGTATATACACTACTGTTCAAAAGTTTGGGTTTTAGAAAAAATCCTCTAATGAATCAAAAAATAGTTCAAACAGCAACACTGCGAAATATTACAATTTAAAATAACTATTTTCCAATGTAATATATTTTAAAAGTAATTTATTCCTGTGACACAAAGGTTTTACTCCGGTCTTCAGTGTCACATGATTCTTCAGAAATCATTCTAATATGCTGATTTGCTGCTCAAGAAAGACTTATTATTATTATGAATGAATGAATTTATTTTATTGACATATAAAAAAGGCATAAAATCAGATAATTGCTCGAAACGGAGTGGGAAGAAGTCAGATTTATTTAGACCCACCCCAGACATTAATTATTAATATTGAAAACAGTTGTGTAGCTAAATATTTTTGTGGAAACCATGATAAAAAAAAATTAAAAAAATATCAGGATTCATTTATCTAAAAATGCCTTTACGGTCACTTGATCCATTTAAAAGACAAGTTCGGTATTTTACACTTAAAGCCCTGTTTTAAGATCCTTTCTGATGAAATATAACAGTTAAGATTGAAATTAGGACACATGCTGCTGGTCCGAGAATTTTCAGTTTCTGTGTCACTCATTTTAAGAGAGAAGATGGATTGTGTGCTCATAAAAGTACAAATGCCGAAAAATGAAATTAGGGGAGATATGTTTGCCATTTTTGATATATAATAATTAACTAACCAGGTATTTTCTAATGTAATTATAGTACAACAGGATCAACTAAGTGGTTGCCTTTAAGTGTAAAATACCAAACTTGTCCTTAAATGAATCATTTCTAAATAAACATATTAATATCAAAAACACATTTTTTAAAGCAAATTAAAAAAAAACTCAATGACCACAAACTTTTGGTAGTGTAGATGTACTCAATGCTAAAAGACATGGCACAAAGCCAAAAAAACTAAACTGGAACCAAAATCATCTAAACAGTCTATGTATTTTGAGTTCTATGCACATGCTTGAGAAAGTAGTAAAAGAAAGTGTAAGTTATATCTAAAAAAGAAATTGACCCCCTGATGACTTACTTTATTAGCAATAGAATAATAATCTAAATCTGTGCAATGATGAGGTGGTCCAATGAGAGGAAATGTGAGGAAAGAATGTGCATCATGTTACACCAATGATTAGGGCGTGTGTCTAGATAACAACAATAACCAATATGTGAATATGTGAATACATATGGCTAAAAATAAAGTGCAAAAACACTTTAAACAAAAAAACTATGCAGATCTGCTTAATTAGAGGAACTTGGATATAGTTATGTTATCCTTTGGCCAAGTAAAGTATTGCAACAAATATAGAAATGTAGACTAAACTAAAAGAGAGGACAAAAAAATAAAGAATAGAAGCACAAGAAAGACACGGGATTGTAGGAATGAAGAACTCAGTGAGGAAATGAGCTAGGATAGACAACGGACAAACTGAGAAAAGTTCAACATCAGAATGAATGGCAAAGAAGCCTTATAACTGAGAAACTCAGGATAATAAAGAAATGAGAAAAAGAAAGTGTAAAAATGCATAACAGACTATATGAGCTATTTGAACCGTGGAATTAAAGGGAAGAAATAAGCAAAGTTGTCCTAATTACAGGATTAAAGGATGTGCCTTATTCATTTGCATTTTATATTTCATAATTATACATGAATTAAAATAATGTGCTTCCACATTCCACAGTTTTAAATCGGCTTGTGCAAAAACCACTGTGCTGTATTCAAATAAGACTAGGATTTATGAGAATACTAATAAACTAGGAACCATTTCCTACCCTGTTATTAATAATATGGTTTTTAATGGTTATTTATGATATTTCATTGAAAATGAATGTCTTTTACATGCAGGAACACAGACACTCCACTGTGCTTTCCAATGTCATGCAAGAAAAGGAAGAGGAAAAAAAAACGGAACTAACATTTTCCGCTTGCCTATCTTTTAGCATTCCGCATTTTTCTCTTAGCATTTGCAAGTTGACAATACTGGAAAAATTTTCAGTGTTTTCATAAGGGTTGCTGAGCACACTGACAAGCAAGCCACTTCAGTGGCGTGCCAACAGGCTAGCATTACTGTTCTATTGCAGATACACGACTTTAACAGGAAGCCAACAGAGTCTAAAAAGTAATTCATTCATTCTCTGTGAAAAAAATGGAGAATAATCAAAAAGGAAGAACATGAACTTGTCTTTCCATCAGCATCTGAATGGATAAAATGACATCAAAATGCTCACCTACTCAAGCAGTATAAGGGCAAACACACACAGGTGCAAATAATGAACTATATCTTTGCTAAGTTCTACTTTGGGTTTAGGGACTACTTCAAAGAGGCCCATTTCCTCCAGACGAAAGATAATTAGGAGTATTTCTTGGTGAGGAGGGACGGCAGTGCCTGCTCCTTCACATTGGCATTCAGAATACTCCACTTACATATTTGCCAACTCTTGTAAAGCTCAAGTTCAAAAATAAAGAAATCAGTTGAAAGGCAACTGAACCCTCGAGAGTAAAGTCCAAGTGGTCAAACACGTACAGTGCTTCGCTGTTACTGTAGACAGAATTGATGGTCCAACTTAGGAATGGCCAAATTTGACTTAGTCTTCCTCATGACTGTCCCATAAGTTTAGCAATCACGTTTTTAGAATGACATGCCACCAAAACAAGTCAAATCCCATCTTTTACTTTACTCTGAGGGGTCTTGTGATGCTAGTGATGTTTATGTAGAGAAGGCAATTATGCAAATAAATCATAAACCATATTAACTTAGCTAAATAATAAGTACAAACGCACTAATTTACATGCAACCTAAACTGGCAAGAATAATGAAAGTTTGTAGTTTTAGCCATCATCAAAATAAAAGTTCAACGGAAAAGTAAAATAATCTACTTAGGTCTAAAGCATGAGGAGTGAGATTTGAAAGGAGGAGAAAAAGAACGAGAGAAAAAGGATAAAGAGAGCACGTTGCATAGGTCAGATAATGGTTTTAGGATTATCTGACTGGTGCTAGCTAACAGGTTAGCACTTACCCTTGAGTCCAGCTAGAAGACAGCAGGGTAAGAAGGGACAAACCAGAATAACATAAAGACTAGCAACAAGGCTGAAGGAAAAAGCAGACACGAAAACCCTGACTCCACTACAGCTGCAGGACTAAAGAAGGGTACAAGCAAAGCATGAACGAAGAAAAAACACAACGTAAAATACAACAACCTGTACCGACATGATAGTGCAGTTTGAACAGAAAGAAAGAAAGAAAGAAAGAAAGAAAGAAAGAAGAAAGAAAGAAAGAAAGAAAGAAAGAAAGAAAGAAAGAAAGAAAGAAAGAAAGAAAGAAAGAAAGAAAGAAAGAAAGAAAGAAAGAAAGAAAGAAAGAAAGAAAGAAAGAAAGAAAGAAAGAAAGAAAGAAAGAAAGAAAGAAAGAAAGAAAGAAAGAAAGAAAGAAAGAAAGAAAGAAAGAAAGAAAGAAAGAAAGAAAGAAAGAAAGAAAGAAAGAAAGAAAGAAAGAAAGAAAGACTATATCTCGGTGTATTACGTTGTTCTCTGCTGCAGCTGATTTTGACAAGATTCTCACAGGATACAATCTAGATCAGACTCAACTAGATCACTGAAACATATACTAACACTGTACTGGCAAATACACTTACCTTCAGACATTAGACAGTATATTTGAAAGTTGGCCAAATGTGTATTTGATGCCAGTATCAGTTTCTAAATTGATTCTATGAAGGTACTGAATCCGGTAAAAACAAATGAGCAAATAAACTGCTTAGAAAATAAATCCAGTTAGCAGTGGGGGGCTACTGACCATAAATTTAGGTAGTGCTAGTTTATGATAAACACTGTGTAAGCTTTGTATTCTAATCGCTGAACACCCAGACACACTTTTGGCAGAGGTCTAGTGTCTTTTATGTTATTCAGTCTGAGGGTGGTACACTAATATTGATTGACAGGCACACATAGAATGTAATCTTAGTATTGCTTGCCTTAATGTAGTGTTTATTGCCTCCGAATGTTGCTTTAGAAGTTGTTGAAGAATTCCGGTGAGGAAAAAAAGTAATTTCTATTCTCAGAACAAACATAAAACGAACACAGCAGAACTATATAAAGGCTCTTAGCACGTTTAAACTTTTATTAATTTGTTATTAAAAACAGACATGCCGTAAGGCTTGGCTCTAGTGGCTTATTAGACTGTGTGCGCCTGAGCCTGCTTTGTTGAATAGCTTAACTCTATTGGCTTATGACTGTGTGCCTGGCCTACCACACCAAATACCCATGCCAAATGGCTTAACTCTATTGGCTTATCATATAACTGTGTGCCTGGGCTACCATGCCGAATGGCTTGACTTAAGTGGCCTATCGACTTAAGTGGCCTTTGACTTAAGTGGCCAATGTGTGCCTGAGCCAAAAGGCTCAAACCTATCCAATTAGAATATGCATTACTGTATGTGTGGCTTTAACAAATGAAATACACGTTGCAGGCTAATAGAAACCCCCACAACCACCTGAGCAAATAGTATGATGATTTAGCATAATTTAATAATCGTCATTGTCAAAACCCTCTACTCCTATTTGTAAATGTGGAGGTCATTTGGACAACGGATGAATAATGGAGAATGACTCTAAGGCCCTGTCCACACAACTGCATTTTCGTTTAAAAACGGAGAATTAAAACGAATACGATCTCCGTCCAGAGCATTTTATCTGCGTATTAGAATTGATCTTCGTCCACATTAAAACGACTGAAAACGTGGATCACGTGACCATTCACCAACACTGGGCATGCGCGTGCCAGTGTAAACAGGAAACGGGTCATGTGATGGGTGGCTGACGAATCAGGGAAGGACACGTCATGACTGATGACACCCAATCAAAGAGCCGAGCGTGAGCCTCTGCGTCATCGTTTCTAAAGTCCTCCTTCACTAAAACGCCCGTCAGAGATTCAAAACGCAAAACGGAGCTGCAGCGTTTCGAAACTTCTCCGTTCTTTTTTTTCTTTTAGTCTGGACGGGAGGTGCAAACGTAGCAAAAGGTCTCAAAAGAGTGTAAGGGGGCTTTTACATTGGGCTCGTTTGCTGCGGTCCGAGCCTAAGAGCGTTTGTTCCCAGCGCCCCCTGCAGCGTTGGTCTGGTTTCACACTCAACTTGATTCTATCGAACCCTGATGCGTTTGCGTGCATCTTACGTCATCGCAAACATGCACGCCGCATGAAAGAAAACAGAACGCGGGTCAATATTGTGTTTTTTATTAATTCGCTGCTATTATGCAGAGTTGAGTGAACAATACAATAAGGTGGCCTTCTGCTACTTGCAAATGGACTCTTTTGAGGAGACAGTGGATTTCCAAATTTGGTGCCCTGATTTCACGCGCAATGCACAAATACACTGCAGGCTCACTCTCGCTCGTATCCAAGGTAAATCATCAACACTATCATCCCTTACAAGTGTTTTATTTAACTGAATATATCACAATAAGCTAAAACGCACCCGAGTCCGTGCTGCTTTCACATTCACGGTTCGGGAGCCACCGAACTCAGACCACCTACTCCAGGTAGACTCGAGACCCCAGTGCGCACCCGGTTCAACGTTCACATTAGCGATTTTTCAAGCGAACTATGCCCCGTTCTTAAATAAACTGCCAGTGTGTAAGCCCTCTAACACGCGTTCAGCTGAACCCAGCCCAAAAGCCACGGGTAAATGAAAACATCAGCCTTGGAAAAAGTGTTGTTGGAAGTTGAGCAATTAAAGTTAGCCTTTCTAAAAGCGCATTGCATTGCTAAGGCAAATGCTACACAAGTATTTGAAGATTGAGCACGGAAGCTCATTGGCTACTAATACAGCAGGAACCAATCAGCTGTGCCACATAGATAATTGCTGTGTCCGAAATCTCCACTCAAAGCACTACTCCCTAACCCCTATGTTGGGGGTAGAGAGCAGAGCACTATATAGTGAGCTCACCAGCATAATAGAAACACCACTTTTGGACACTACTTGATCGTCTCTCGGCGCCGTTGATTACATCATCTGTCAGCTGGTGCTGAGCCGGCTCTGGGCTAAATAGATTTTAAAAAATAAATACATTACATTATATTGAGCGTATTTCTCCAAAATTAAAAACTAAAAGTGATTTCTGGCCGTTTTTGTTATAATGCGCTACTCCACACATGATTATAACTTATTTTTACGCATCAGCGCAATGCATGATGGTATGTAGGGCTTAGGTTAGTGACGCATCGGTTGTACACTACTATTCAAAATGCATTCTGGGATACATTGAGTGGACTATATAGGGTATAATAATCATCACTATACATTCAGACAGCACTACAAAATGGCGAGCTCTACTTATAGTCCACTATATAGTGAGTAATGGGTGATTTCAAACACAGCAGATGTGATTAAGAGCAGGTTAAGTTAAAGGATCTATTAGCCTGCGCCATCAAGATTTTCAGGACAGAACTTTGTAATTAACAAAGTGAAACTTATTGTAAAGTGTTCCCAAAACTCCACAGGGTGTCCATTTCTCTTTTAATATTACTTTAATCATTGTATGTTATTATGATACAGGTACTCTGTATTCAATCAGAGTAATTAATGTATATTTAATATATATGTATATATAGATATACACTGTTGCCAGAACCTTCATAGTATTCCAGAATCTGTGAAAACCTTCTGCAGCAAAGGAATGTTTGCTCGTGGGTGTGTGTACAGCATGTTATATTCCACTACTCTGTGCCATTCAAGACCACCTGGAGTGTGTTAAGGTGGAGGGTGAAACATTTACACAGTGTAATAATGTTTCAGAGGGGAGAGGGTCTGTCTTATAGTGAGGAAATTGAATGGCATCTGAACTTGTGAGGGAATCATCTGACCACAAGAAACATTCACAAACAAGACAAATAAATCAATGGAAAAACAACACAGAACCTCTACCTTAAGATTTTGTATGAGGTTAAACCGTGAGCTATATTTGATTGAACTTATTTTAACAGTGTATAAATTCTGTTAAGAGACATTTTATGATATAAGACATAGCTATGGACAGATGCTGAAGTAGATGCACACCAAAAGACAAGGTTCTGAATAGCAGGATCTATTATTATTTAGATGCTTAAAAGTGACTTGATATTAGTGGTCAATCGTTGGTGAGAACATTTGTGGCAGAATCGTAATGCAACGAAAGGTGCCATTTCCTTCTTAAAGGGACAGTACACCCAAAAATGGGTGTCAAATTCTGTCTTTATTTACTGATTCTCATGTCATTCCAAACACCTAGAACGTTCTTTCTTCTGCCGAAAACAAGGGACAAAATATGAGTCTTTGCATGCAAATGAACAGGGTTCAAGCTTAATTTCCAAATCTTCTGAAGCTATATAATAGCTTTGTGTGGAAAACTGACCAAAATGTATGTGTTCTGCAGAAGAAAGAGGGTTCAACATGAGGGTGAGTAAAAGGTGTCATAATTTTCTTTTTTTTTTGTTGATAATATCTTTATAGAAAAAAGAAAGGCCTATTTTAAACTGACCAATTTAAACTATTGTAAATTGGCGGAAAATTCTTACACGCAAATGTTAAAGCTAATCAGGAGTACGTGCGAGCAGAAACGAAGACATGGACCTTGAAATAAACACATTGCTCCACTATACACACTCGCTCTTACCTTTTCCTGCTACTTGTGCAGTATGCTGAGAGTGCAAGGTGACAACACTATGACATTATGAGTTATTAACTCAACCTAACAACAACCTAAATTAATTTATTAATTACTATCCACTTTGTGACATGTTGTCATGGTAACAATGTCACTGTCCATAAGTGGGCTCAACCTGAATAACAGAGCGGTTAATAAAAGATGGTGATTAACAAGCCTTGCTATTTATTAATTTACTTGCCATCTCAGCTTCAGTAAATGTTTGTCCTGATTGACATTGTAATGAAATGCTTTACTGGTATGTTTACTTACAGAACTGAGAGATGGGGGCATCCATCTGTGCCGCAGCTCCACTCTTAGAATTCAGTTTCTGGACCTGGGTGGGCGGGACGGGTTTGTGTGATTGGCCAGTAGCTCGATACATGGCCTGCACCCATAGGATGCGGTCCTGCTCATCATCACTGGCAAAGATCACAGTGTCACCCTCCTTCACTGCATTGAAAAAAGCCCGGCCTCCATCCAGACCTGCACACAAAGAAAAAAAAAAGAAGTCAAATTCAGGTAGACATTGAAAATGCACTTTTGCTGCATTATAAACTACATTTCAAATAGCATCTGCAAAAAAATTATTCTAGACTCTTTCTTGGAACTGGCTTCAGTTTTCTGAGGGTTTTTGTGATTCCTTTTTACCAATTGCACCCAAGATGGATGTATGAAGTCAGGTCCCCTTAAGTGCGCACAGATGTCTAAGTTAACAAAGATGTAGTTTATGACAATAACAACAGACACTAACGTTTTGACAACCAGAAAGTAATAATAGTTCCATAAAGGAGTGGTACATAGAGTAATCTGTGAATGTAAGAGTTTTACCTGGCTGTGGGTCAGTGTAGTCCACAGTATAGCCATCTAACTGCAGCAGCTCCTGCGGTTCTGACTTCTTCTCTCCGATAGCTGCACATGGCAAACGTATACTGACTTACCTATAGCAGAAGAGAAACAAATAGTATTAAAATACTTGGTTTTAGGTTCTCAGGTTAAATCAATGTCATACTGTATGCACTACCTAAATTTTTACATGTTTCATCAAGACACTGAAAACAACAAACTTCATTGTCAAGCTATTCTTCACTTAAAATTTTTATGTATAAAAAGATATACCTGGACCAGGACAAAGAAGCGCTTTTTCCAGCGTTTCCAAACATTTTTGCCAACAGCCCATAAATACCTGATGGAATAATCACAGGCATCATCAGTATTTTCCTTTATTATTTAACTGATACACCACCATTAAAAAGAAAAAAATTGTGTGGTCAATAAAAATGTAAATAAATAAATAAATAAATAATTACTTTTATTCAACAAGGATGCATTAAATTGATCAAAATGATATTAAAGACATTTATAAAATAATTTATATATAAAAAAAAGATTTCTATTTCAAATAAATCCTGCTCTTTTGAACTTTCTGTTCATTAGAGAAATCCTAAAAAAAAATTTAGTTTGCAATAAATAAATCAGCATCACCAATTTAGCATATTACAATAATTTCTGAAGGATTAAGCAACACTACTTAAAATCCACTTTACCATCAATATATATATATATATATATATATATATATATATATATATATATATATATATATATATATATATTATGTATCAAATAAATGCAGAGTTGGTGAGCATAACACACTTCTTTTCAAAAACATTTTAAAAAATCTTACCGACCCCAAACACAGAAGTGTACATAATTTTTCATTTAACCATGAAACAAAAATTGATATGAGTGTATTATACAGTTTTAGAATGTAATCTCCATATGAACAGAAGACTTTTACAGAGAAGCATTTCTGTACCCTCAAAATCCCTTACCCACAAGCCTTCATGTTCTGAGGCTTGTCCATACGGACGGCAAGTTTGATCTTCAGATCTTGATCAGGGCAAGCCTTGGTCACAGTCATCTTGTGGAGTTCTGCCTGCTTTGGGCTGTTTGGAGTTGGGTGAAGAACCACCTAATCATTCAACATTAGAGAACCATGATTATTATCTGTCCATATGATCACAATTCATTAAAAACAGCACACCCAAAATGAAAATTCTGTCATTATTTACTTACCCAAATATCTTTCCGAACCCATATGACCTTCTTTCATGTTAGAATGACTGAACTTTCATTTTTGGGTGAACTATCCCTTTAACATGTAATCCTATAGCCAGTGCCTGCCCTAGAAACGCTAAGACATTTTCACACATGAAGGATTCAGTAAACGGATAAACAGGTTGTGTGGGTGTGGGAAAATATCCCTGAGTCTGGGTGTGAGCTGATAATGACATATTACTTTGCCAGTCAGCGCTTTTAGTGAAATTCTCAACATTCAATTAATTTTGGCTCATGCCTCTGTGCACTGAGAGTTGGGATGTGCAGCTCTTCTCTTGGCACCTTATCAGAGAAGAGCCAGTTTCTCTCTATTCTCTCCTGTGCTTTTTTATTGGCTCTCTCTCTCTCTCTCTCTCTCTCTATGATAAGTTGGCTCAATCTATTTCTTAGCTAGAGTTGAATGCTTAGAGATGCCTGCCAACCTCAGTCTTGATGAAGACATATTTATTAACCATGTACCAAACATCGGGCAAAAACCATGTCAATAATTTCATAATTAGAAGACCTCTGATTCCTTGAATGTAATGCTTTTTAAATTCCAATACATGATTTCTTATTAAGATTATATTAACATGAAGGTCAATTGCAATTCATGTTTGAATGAAAACCAAGGCCGCATTGATTTGATGAAAAATACATAAAAACAGTAATATTCTAAAATATCATTATATATAATTGAATTTTTACTCTGAATAAAAATATTTATTTAAAAAAATATATAATATAAATTTAATGTGCCCTTAATAAATAAACATAAATTTTTTCATCAAAGACAAAAATATTACTGACTCAAATTTTTTTAACAGTCAATGTCTGTATTTTGTTTAATAACATAGCTTTTTGTAATTAACTGTATGTAGGAAAGCATGCCATTTGCCAGAATGTTATAATTTACTCAATATGAATAAAAAGTAAGGGTTAGTTTTAAGTTTTGTTAAGAGCCCGACCAATAAAGGATTTTGAAGGCCGATACCAGATACAAATATTGTTGGTTTTAAAATCCGATATTCCGATATATTGGCCGATATATATATATTTTTTTTATATTTCAGAAATGCGCAACAATACATTAACAGATTTCCCTAACATTAGTTATTTGTAGTTATTTATGAGTTTAAACTAAAATAACGATAATGCATTTTAAAAACAAACTTGTTTCTTTTATTGGTCACAACAGAACAGACGGATGATAGTGGCATTGGATAGCCTACCAACTGAACGAGTGTTGCCAACAGGGACGGTGTAGAGTGCCCTCTAGTGGACAAACTATACAACTCCAACACTCATGACATGGTTCAAGCGTGTTTCGTCCGTTTTTATTTTTGAAATATTAATTTATCGGCCATTATAAATGCCGATACCGTTTGTAAAATGCCTAATATCAGCCGATAATATCGGTCTGCCTTTAGTTTTGTTCTTATTATGGCATGAATCAGTTGTCATTCGGTTAAAATATTTGTTTTATTACAACAATTCAACGTCCAGGGGGCATGGTTAATTCAATTCGAATTCTAACTCAGGAAGCCTGTTACAGGGATTTTCAAGACTGGAGATTCATAGGCATCAATGAAGCAAAACGAGGATTACAAAGGAAGACATCACTTCTACAACTCCACCATAAAAAGCATGACAGATGTCCAAAGCCACCAGAAAGAAAAGAAGGATTGAGTGTTACCCGGCCCAGCTCCTTGTCCTCCAGGGCCAGAACCCCTGTGCTCTCTGTGAAGAGCTTCACTTTGACTGCGGGCAGAGGGTGTGTGGTGGTGAAGTCTCCTTGGGTTCCCCAACTGAGAACATACATACACAAAAACACCATTCATGTCTTTGATGGTAGGCTTCTATGTACTTTATACACTCATTTTTATCCATCTCACACACAAAACACACAGAAAAAAACACAAAAAGTACAGCCACCAAGGGTTATACTTCCTGGTGCTCTGGAATGTATGGCTTTCTCCAGATATAATAGATCTCCTTGACACTCGGCCACTCTTTATTACTTTATCACTGCGTAACTGCTGAGCACAGAGACATCTCGCAACCCTTGTTTTCATTGTATTACTTTAATCAGCATGGAAAACAATCTCTGCAGTCCTATTCGGCTACACGGCAGGGCTGATGAAATAGTTTGCCAACAAATCATTTGATAAGGTCGTAAAAATCTAATACCGAAAGTCAAGTGCATGAGAGACAGACCAGTGGATAAAGTGTATCATCTGACGTTTTCTGCATAACGCATTCAGCCGAGGATATTCTCTGGTGATTACTGGAACGAGATTCTCCCACATCAGACAAGTCTGACATTTGGAAAATAATAAATAAATGAAAAACCTAAAGAAGATTTTGAGAGTTCACATTCGCAGACCACCATTATTTACTCTTTCTCTACCCAATCATTATCTGAGTCCAATGGCGTGTGGCAGACCTGAAGCAAAGTTCTAGAAGCATAGTTTTATTACTATAATATTCTTAAACAGCTGTCAAGCTGTTTATTACAAAAAAAGTTTATTGCAGTCGAGCATGTCAGACTTGTCCTTACTGCGTTCTGTACTAAAACAAGTTCACATTACTTTGGACTTTGGAGTCTTTTAGGAGTCTAAAAGTTGGAAGGCGATTACACAGATTTGTAAGCCTCCACAGCTTAAAATGCATTCCATATTGAGAAGAAAGAAAGAATAATAAGTATTTAGAATGTTTGCAGTACAGATTCTTACAATGTTAAATTAAATTAATACATTCTGGAGTATATTAACTGAATCTGGAATATTAAATTAACCTGATATTCATTCATTTACCAATTTACTCAGGCAGAGTTTGCTTTCTTTGCTTTTTAGTTTTCGAATTTCTCATTAGGATTGATTGGCAAAAATAAGGCAGTCTATTTTTAAACTTTTTCTTAAAATAAATTTAATTTAATTGAAATTACAGTGTTCAAATTAATGCTACGCTAAAGAGCATGAGAAGAAAGTTTAACACTCTTACTTCAACAATAAAAACAAAAAATTAAAACACAAATATGATGTTTAACTACAGTCATTTTTGCTTAGTATGGTTGAATTAGATCATTGAAGGTCATAAAGTAAGATTACATATATTTGTGTTTAACATTTGCATTTAATTATTACAGGTTTGCATAATATTTTGAGTTTGTACTTCACTGTTTTTATTCATTTTTAGGATTTCAGATTTTTTTTGTGTGTGTGTGTGTGTAGTGTAGGTGAGATGAGCAAGTACATGCATGCTCACATTTACTCTAGAACTACATTGACTATGATTGTTTTACAGTGTACAAACTGTACCTAATTCCCAATTTCTCTCAACATGGGGACAAGAGACGTGTCCATCAATAATTGGGAAAACAAAGTAACTTGCATTACTTAATTTAGATATTTTGATGTAAATTTAAAAGTAATGTGTTTACTAGTTACTTCACAAAAAGTAATCTGATTACATAATAACTCGCATTACTTGTAATGCATTACCCAAACACTGCGCCTTAGTATCTCAATCAGACTAGAGATGGTGCATCCTGGTGGTGCACTTTATCGGTCACTGTCTTAGATCTCATATTTCATTATATTTTAAAGGAGCTTTAAACGTGACTTCTTGTTGACATTTAAAGTGTTTTCAAACAAAACGTAGGCTTGACAGACCCTCCCTCCTCCTCATCCGCGCACTGACCCCCCAAACCCCACCCCCAGGCCTTCTTGTCAGTTATTGGCTGGAACAGTTTGTTATGTTTCTTGGAGCGGGTTGGCGCAGTTTGTTTTTGTTGCCATTTATGGAGCATGGGTTGTCTGCATAGATCGCATTTTTTAACAGTGTGTTTAGGGGACACTATAGTGAGGAGATGCTTTCTGTATGTGACAAAAAATGTTTTGGCCTAAAAACATGTGACATCGCTTAGAGCACCTTTAAGATTGATTATTTTTTCATCAAAATTTGTCTAAGGAAGCGCAGCCTCATTTGCTTGCTTGAAGAAAACGCACCTGCTATAATCTCTGTACGCTTCATCCACTAATCCATATGCATGTAGTGTAAAGCCGTCATAAAGGGGAAATATTATAACTCATGTAGGTATGAGAGATCACACTGTAGCAGTGCTCACACCATGCTTTATATGATCGGTATTGATATTATAAATAATAAATGGACACAATCTCAGAACAATATGATGCAACAGTATAGAAAACACAGATACACTCTCTCCTGCACACACATACACAGTGATTGGTAGAGTTGGCCTAGTAAAACCGGAACACGTGACATGATCTGCTGCCGTGGAAACAGGCTGCACGTTTCAGAGGCAGCAGACAAATGAGACCGAAAGAAAAAGGGGGAGAGAAAAAGAAATGAAAAAGAGGGCAAAAGGGGGAGCTAGCGCATGAGGAAAAAAGGAAAAAAACTGGTATGTGTGTGGTGGGAAGTGTGATTTATCACTTAGAGAAGTGACAAATGCAGACTGAAAGATGGAAGAACACAATCGTCAATCTGCTTGATGACCACCAGGGGGCGATAATCATGTAACGGCTGGGCGGTTGAGGATGGATAGAGATCAACAGCAATCAGCAAATGGATAATTTGCATGTGAAAATATGAGCTATAGGGAAAATATTGTAGGCCAAATGTTTGCCACCATATTTTATTAAGGGCATACAAGGGATATTAAATATTTTATAACACATAGGGAAGAATTCACTGAGAATGATTTGTACTTGCTGATCATTTTCACATTCTGTCTCCATTGTTGTAGCACAAGATTCACAAAAAAATAACTATGCAAATTACTGAAGGGAATGGTGCAAAACATCCAAAAAAAAGTACTTTCTGCAGACAGTAACAGCCCAATGTTAAATAGAAATATTGTGAATTAGGCCCAATCTACAATTTATATAAATAGAGGGTGAAGTTAATTTATTGTATATAGAAAAAGAGACTTGTTAGCACTGAAACTAATTACAAAGACTTAATTAGTTAGCACCTGGTTGACCATGCAGGATTGCAGATGCTTAGTCAATAAGCAGCAGGTTTCTGCACAGATAAAACACAAGTCTTATGTTAATGAACAAAACATGTTTAGTTTCTGGGCAAGTATTTGTATGGCTTCCATGGATACGGATGGGTTAGCATTCTAACAGTGCTAACGGTGTGTCAGGGAGGTTGCTGACACTGCACAAGGCCATGCATGACTGAACCGTGTGTATGTGTGAGATCGCCTTTGGGACAGCGTAAGGCAGGTTTATTCTTGAACAGCTGACTGAATAACATTTTCTGAGAACTTCTGAATGTCAAATTTCTCTTCGATTCTGCCTCGTTCGCTCTCCTTGATCTCCTCCTCCTCTTAATCTCTCTCCTTCAGCATGTCTGTTCGATGTGACACATTCTTGTGTGTCCATTAGCGCTGTTATGCTTTGCCAAAATGAGCCAATTCTCTCTGTTTCCTACCGCCAGTGACAGCATGAATACATGAATATAGACAGAGTTCTATGACTCATAATCAAAAGGCTTTTATAAGAGCTAAGTGCTTTACAGTTGAAAGAAGAAGAGAGAGAGTGAGAAGCAAAATTTAAGTTACGAAATAGGGAAAAAATGGAGCAGAATAGTGGATACAGAATAAAAGAGGATATGGGGAGCTCTGATAAGAGAAATAGAGCTGGAAGATATACTGAAAATTCATGATACATTTATGATTTTGCTGTTCATGTAAAATGAATAATAGCATCTTTCATTTGAACTTCAGAAGCAAAAACATTCATTTGTGATTAATTTAGTGAATAAATGAAACCAAATGAATCTGTGTTAATATCCCAGGTGAAAAAGACGTCCAATTAAGTGTATTAAAATGTACTTAAATATGTTTTTAGTACAATACAAATATAATGTAATGCATTTTTAATACACTTAATTGGACAACTTTTTCACCTGAGATATCAACTCCAAACTGATGCATTTGCACTTAAAACGTCTCTGCATGGTATAATTCATGATTAAAAAATAAAAAATAGTGAAATATAATTGTAAAATATATACAATATATTACTCTTTAAATATGTATTGGTGGAAAATAAACAAATGAATAGATGAATTCTTCCTTGTGATCAAATAGTGAAAAAATGTATACTGAATATTGTTAAAAATATATTGAGATAGCCTTGTACGGAAAGGATGGAAAGGAGAAAGGGATAAAACAGGGGGAATAAAATGTCCTAGAAGACGATTCCTCGTTGTAGGTTTTCCTTCCTATGAGGGAAAGAAGGTGACCTTGTATATCAAACAGATTTTATTCCTGTCAAAGATGTGCTATACGGTGTGTGTGTGTAAGTTCTCACTTACACACACAAGGTTGTTGTGTGTGATGACAGAATTTAAATGCTAATTCTCACGTTACGTCATTATTCTTGAGCAGTGCCGGAGGCTCGCTCTCTCTCTCTCTCTCTCTTTCCTTCTCCACCCTCCGCTGGGATGCGCACTCCTAATCAGTTTCTCCACAGCTGATTACTTTTCTGAGGGGACATGGAGGCTGTGTCTTGTATTCCTGATTCTTTCTCACTCTCACTCTACCAGGCTCCCTTTTGCTCTTTAGCTCGTTATAAATTGGCATCTGATCCAATGATGGAACGTAGGGCCCAAAAATAGCACCACATCATGTGCTCATCCCTTGAGTAACTATCAAAAAGAAGAGACTTCTAGTTGGAGGACACAACACCTGAAAATGCACTGCCATTAGAAAACTGTGCCATATTATGGATTTAATGAAATCTGTAGAGCATATAACTAAAATGTAGCTTAGGTAAGCAATAAGATACGAGAGGCTGTGCCGTTTCGTGAATAAGTAACGGCCGAAGGGCGTTGTTAGGCACGACGCTAAGCCGAGTAAAGCAAGCCCTTCAGCCGTTACTTATTCTCAATACAGCACTTGTCTCGAGTACCTTATTGCTTTTATAAAACAGTTACGACACAATAAAAATATGAAAGTACAAAAAGTGTGTATCAGTGCATCTTTCATAAAGAAAAATCACTAAAGCCTTCCTTCTGCTGGCAAAAAAACCGCAACACGGTTCCAATGTGTAATATCAAAGTCCTTTTAGGCAAGTCATTCCACTTGCCCGCCATCTTGGCAACGCCTCCGGGCAGCTATTTCAGACTAACAAGACCAGGCTCCTTTCTAAATGAATGGGCAGAGAGTCAGAACTGCACTTTCACTGGTCACTGGGACATAAAAACTGCTTGTATAGAAACAGTAATAAAATATGATAAAAATCGCTGAAAAAGTTGACTTTGCCCCAAAATAAGGTTTAAAACGCCTTTTCCCCCACAGGTTATACTTTTACTGCGCATGCGCAAGGGTTCGCTCGCTGCGTCGTGCTCACGCTACTGCTCGCTCTACATTCCGGGAGATTTAAACCAATTTGCAGTCATCAGGGAGCCGCCAAGGGGTAATCCATCGACCGGATGTTGAAACCTCGCGGGACCTGCCATCTTGTAGAAGAACTTCACTTGCGTCAGCATTTCCATTGACTCCCATTCATTTTGGCGTCACTTTGACAGTGAATAACTTTACATCTGAGGCATTTGAAGACCCCATTTGTCCATTATTTATTTCTAAAGAAACACGACAATGTATGAAATGCTCCTAGTTCACCTTGTAGCTTATGTTATGGCCCCGTAGAAGCAGTTTTTTGTAAAGTAGGCTAACGATTGCGTCATAACCACGCGACTCTTTGTCGCACAGTAGAGAGGTTACTGCATTGGACAGGAGGAGACACTCGTGCGCAATCGGCGGAAACGTGGAGGCAAAATGACAAAATAATTAATCAGAATACCTAGCAAAAGTTTCTCCTGCTCCTAGCTCATGGACAGCTCCTACTCACACTCTCCGCCTCTGCAAGTTTCGGAAGGGAATGATTCAGATTTCTCATGCCACAGCCACTAGAAGACAGACGGCTTGTTCACGTCACATCTACGTCTACAAGCTCAGTTTGAGTCGATTTGAGTCTGCGCGTAAGGAACGGAAGTGCTAAAAAATCGTCAAAAGCGGGCTTCAATTGTCTCAATGGAGTTCCAATGAGATGACTCTGTCCACTTCTTATACTGTCTATGGGAGCCGCTATCAAAATGCGGGAGACTCCCGGAACTTCCGGGAGACATGGGATATCTGATATTTACACACATCCCAAAATGTCTTTTCAAACAATAACATGTTTTACGCTGTCACAAACCTCAACTGTGCACATGCGTCAGTGGAACCAGACAATAGGCTTAAACGTTTCCCGGTTTGACTGTTAAAAGCAGACGATTGGCTTTCCAGCAGGAGGGGCGGGGCATGTGCAAACAACCGCCATCTTTGGTGTTATGGGTTTTCCCAGTATATTTGTATTAAGGATTGAGGAAGTGGCGTGTCTCTGGTAATATGCATGAAAGCTCAAATAAAAACAACATAGGAACTGCAGTTTTGCGCAGTGATAAATAGAACTGTTGGGTGAAGCGGTCATAGCCGTGTTTTATCATGAATAAAGCACAGTTATTGACCAATCAGAATCAAGGACTTGGAACTAACTGTTTTATAATACTAGTTAATAAGCTAACGACATCAAACTTGCTCCCCAGATTTCGAACACTAGCCAATGAAAGACCCGTATCTGCATTCATTTACACATATTTTAAAGGCAATTAAACACATGGATGCAACATTATAACAATAAACTACTGTTCAAAAATTTGGGGTCAGTAAGATTGTGCATTAATTGATTAAAAGTGACAGTAAAGATATTTATAATGTTAAAAAAGTTCTATTCATTAAATAAATCATGAAAAAAAATCATAGTTTCCACAAAAATATTTTTAATAGTTTTTTTAAACATTGATAATAGTAAGAAATATTTCTTGAGCAGCAAATCAGCATATTAGAATGATTTCTGAAGGATCATGTGACACTGAAGTATGGAGTAATGGCTACTGAAAATTCCACTTTGCCATCCCAGGAATAAATTACATTTCAAAACAGTATTAAATTAGAAAACAGTTATGCTTAATTTGTAATTATATTTCACAAGTTTTTACTGTATATTTGGTCAAATAAATGCAGCCTTGGTGAGCAAAATAGACTTTATGCAAAACAAAACAAAAACAACCTTGCCAGCCCCAATCTTTTGAAAGAACAGTGCAGATGTTAATTATGATCATCAAAATTGTTGGTAACACTTTATTTCGATAGTCCACTTTAGACATTCTACTAACTATAAGTAACTTTTCAACTACGTACATGTCAACTAACTGTCATTAGAGTATTAGTAGACTGTCAACTTAATATCTGCTAACACTTTATTTTTTTGGTCCCCAACAGGCATTCAACTGACTATAAGTAACTTGGCGACTACAAGTAAACTTATTCTCCTAACTCAAAGCCCAACACCTAACCATAACCTAACAGTCTGCTGACAGTCTACTATAATATACTAATACTCTAATGAGAGTTAGTTGACATGTAGTTGAAAAGTTACTTATAGCTAGTAGAACGTCTAAAGTGACTATCGAAATAAAGTGTAACCAAACTGTTTGAATCTTGACATTAATGGCCTACGTTGGTTTGGATGCTTCAGCCTGGTCAGTTTGTAGCTTCTCTCCACCCTCCACCTCCATAGTGCAGTACACGATGCGGTTGGGAGCCAGCGACTTCAACCCCTGCACTTCCATAATCACCACCTACACAGAAGGAACATTTGGGTTTTTTTCATATACAGGTATATGTTGTAATACTCAAATAAGCAGTTCCCTTGGATGATGGCGTTAGCCAATCAGGATCCAGCTCCACCTTTTGACCACATTATAAACTTTTATTATCACTCAACTTTCCTGCTCTTGACACTCATTGAATAAGCATTGTTTACGTCTGGACCGAAAATCAATCCCCACGCACCCAGAGCACTAATAAAATTTGCCAGCTCTGTAGCTCCTCAAAACAAAATAGACTCCAAAGACACAAGCCAGGCTATCAAATACATAAAACACTGCTCTGTCAGCCTCTGTGACTACTAAAGCCATGCCGAGTTATAATCAACTGCCCTGAAAATGAGCTAGCTCAAGGTAGTATAATTATGGCAAAACCTCAGACTTGAGAGGGGAGATTTCTCAGAGGCATTCAATATCCTCGGGAATCATTTATCAAAAATGCTCTATAACCTTTTTCTAATATGCTGCAGCCCGTTCTGTCTATAATTTATGCAATACAAGGCTGGATTCAGTAAAGGTTCAAATCTCACAGACGCATGTGTTAAACTAACACTGCAGCTGCTGATGTTGCTAAATTTATCATTGCTTCTCATTTAAATTCTCTATCAAAACTAAGGGGTGTTCATTAATTCGAAATGAAGAGAGGCAAACCCTTATACTCCAAAAAGATAAAAAATGCAATTTGTTTTCAGACTATATAACACAGGCTACTGACTACTTCAATTAATGTTTAAATCAGCACATTTCAATGGTTCAAATGATAAAACAACAGCTAAACCCTTCAAAAATACTTGTTAATGTTTGTAATTTCTATTCCACTAACAACAAAAATGCTTAATGTTTCCCAAAGGGCTTCTCAAGCACCTCTGCATCTTCTGCATCTGCCATTTTCTCACAATTTTGGTTATATGTTTTGCACTTAATTGTGTGAGAAACATCAAGAATGTCTAAGTAAGGCGAAATGCCACAAATGTTCACCAAAGAAAGTCAAAAATGGAAGCCTTGAGCAGGGCCACCACTAAAAATCACTCTTTCTCCCCTGGGCCCAATGAAAAGACACACTATACTGAACCCTGGCCTTGAGCACACAACTAAAACACTGCCTGTAGGCTAGAACAGACTTCTTACCTCAAGTGAGAAAGACAGGACAACATCAGACTTGGACAGCTGGTTTTCATCTTCCTGCCCCATATCAATGATGGAGGTGTTGTGTCCCCTCTTTAGCTTCTGCAGTTTGAACTCTCCTCCCTTTGAAACCGGCATGCTCTCCAGGTTAGCCATCAGCTGGTTGACTGAGCTTTTCAGCTCCTCTATATACATAGCCTCCATCTCCTTCGACACAAACTTGGGGAATTTGCCAGCCTGAAGTTTAGAATAACAAAAAATAAAGCATAACATTTTTAATATGTTATTAATGTTAACTTAATGTTATTAACTTTATTCTAAATTATCATTGGTGTTATATTTTATGTTTAATTATTTTTTCGTTTATTTTTTTATATAAAAAAGTACTTTTAAGCTCAAAGCTTAGAGGAAGAAGTTATTATAGATTGCATGGTGTTAGATGGAATCATATTGACAAAGTATTTAAACTTATTTTTTATGTCATTGTACACACAAAATTCACATCACAAAAAAATTACTTAATGGTATAACAATATGATTTTAGTCTGATCACGGTGTGTGTGTGAGTTCGAGATTATATATATGACTTTATTTTATGATAAATTGTTACTGGAGTTATAATAAAATAAACATAAAATATAAATAAAAGATGAAAAAAAGTAATGTTGCAACTAGCTGAAACAAGTACTAAAATGACTAAAAAAATATAGCTAACAAGACCAAAAATATAATTAAAAGCATTTAACAAAATGACTAAAACTTTAAATTGAAAACGTCTTGGTTCCTGATGTAACCCTTGTGCCCTGATGGTTGTGTCGACTGCCAAATGGGGTCTCACTTGGGAGCCATCACCTCTGAGTTTTAGAAAAACGGCCAATGGAATTGGCAAGTGGATTTTGCATGCTGAGCCCCTCCCCGAACATATGTACATATAAGATGGCGGCATGCATCCACTCATTCAGGGTTATGCTGAGGAGCCGAGACTGGTGTCACAGCCATTCAGATGGAAATGCAGGGTTGTGGCAGGGGGGACATAACGTCAGGGTATGAGGGTTACATCAGTAGGCTACTAGATGTTCCCTTATCTGTCGGTCACTACAACGTTGTGTTGACTGACAAATGGGGTCCCTATGGAAAACGCTACAACCACCAGAACTATGTATGAGGCAAACCGCTCTAGTCGAAGGTAAATCCCAGTTTAAATTATGAATTGAATGTATGTACATAAACTGAATTGACAGAGTTGCAGTGGAACGGATCCCAGTTCTGTTTACAGCACCTCCGGAGCATCTCTGTCCAAGTGATCAAATCGATGAGACTTACCCGGGCAATCTGATCAGCCATCTGCAGACGGCCATCCAGTTCTCTCCTGATCTGAGCTGCTTGCTCGTCCAGATTATCCAACTGCAACCACACATACACACAAAGTTACATTGGTTACCATCATTCCTCACAACTCAACACACTAATACCAACCAATACATCTCCAGAAGGCAGTCATTCGTGGAATTATCAACTTTACGATGAGTGGCACTTCGGCATGGCAAAGTGTGGATGAACACAATGTTTGAGAAGAATATGAAGCCGTCTGGTCACTGCGCCGGTGTGGATACTGTCATTCAGAATCACAAATTATTTTTAACCCCCAAATGTTTAACCCCCCAAAAAAGATACAGACTTAATAATTTCATTTCATTTCATTAAAATAAGAGATGAATAACAACACTGTTTTAATTAATTAAAAGAAAATGAATTAAAAAAAATTGAAGTCACATTTTTCATCCATGTACATCCATTTTTATTTTTTTGTGCCCGAATTTCCACAGAATTCTCCAACCCACACATAGCATCAATAAAACATCTAATATATTCCATCTGTAACCAATTTTTGCACTGCTCATATATACAGCCTCTCATACATAAATACATAGCCATAAATCCTGTTGTAAAGCATAAACTATATCACATCCACAAGGACCCTGGGAAAGATGAAGAACCCCTATGGGGGAAACTCTGATGTGATGGAATAGGAAATAATCTCTTCAACCCTGATAACTCTGTTGCATGTGTGTGGGTGTGTGAGCGTGTCACTGTCTGTTTGTGTGTTATGACATCTGAAGCCTCCCCATCCAAAGCCATCACATCCTGTCTTTGTCACTCTCCTGCTCCCGTCCACACAGAATCCATGGGCGACAGCACCACGGCAACCCTTGCCATGGCGACAGTCAGTCTAGAGTGGGAAACCTTGTCACATGGGGCAGAGTTGAGTCTTCATCCCCAGAGCCCTGTTTATCTCCTGCCCTGCTCTCCAGTGGCTGTGTTCTAATTAAGCATGGCTCAGCAAATACGGGAACCCTCTTGTGTGCGCATTTGTGCTAGCGCAGTGCCCAGAACAGCATCAAAGATGGCATTGCGATACCAATGAAAAGAGGAGGTGTATTTCCAGTTTTACAGAGAAGAATTCTCAGCTGCATTGTGTTCGACTAAAAGCTTTTGTTTAAATTATTGATCATAAGCCCCTTGGTGTTCAAAAGTCTCTCTCACGTGGGTTTTTTTAAAGCTAAAAATACCAGAATGAACTTTAATGACACACTGAGAGCGCTACAATGACCTAATGACCAGTTTCATGATCGCATTGTTCCCCGGGCTGCTCGGGTCAGAGTAGCTGTGGAAGGACGTGCCATAATAAATGGAAACAGGCAACCTCTACCCTCAGTTTATGCTAAATGACTATCTCTCTATAGTTCTTGAGCATTTTATGCACGTAGCTAACAAATAAGCTGTTATAAATAATTTACAGGAGACATCTGCAAACACAGCTGAATCACCTGGTAGATCCAAGTACAAACCAGCTCAATTTCTTTCTTTATGCTGCACGCTCTTGTTCTGTTTGGAGGTAAACGTCTCTTTCATCAAAAAGCCTGGCCTTAATAATAGATGGAAAACAAAACATTGAGGTTGGTTGTCTGTATAGAGGTCAGCATTAGTCGATTTACAACAGTTCTTCATTTAACAGCTGTAGCTCTGGTGTTGTAGCCTATGTTTAAAGGGCGGGTTTACTGCGATTTCACTTTTTTGATTTTAAATAGTGTGTAATGTTGCTGTTGGTGCATGAACAGTATCTGCAAAGTTGCAGTGCTCAAAGTTCAGTGTAAGCAGAGATATCGTCTTTTAAAAATCAGGAAGTATAATTGCCTACAAAACGACTCCATTTGGGACTGCAGCTGGGTTATGGTACGTCACTAACCCACACATTTGCATCAACCACTCCCTCCGGAATATGCAGGAAATGGCATGTGCATATTTCTGAGGCACGTCGAGTGAGTTGTGTTCATCCAGCTGTCAGGTCTTCTGTGTTTGAGCTTCCCAAGGACGTTATACTTCGACAACAATGGATTCAATTTATGTTTGATTATATTCCTGAAAGTAACGATCGTAATCTAGCTCTCTTTGCTGCGCATTTTACGGAAGACAGCTTCCAGAATCTCCACGAATTTAACACCGGATTCAACAAGAAACTGTTACTAAAACATGAAGCAGTTCCAACTTTAAAACCGCAGCAGTTGTTGGGCCACAACCTGTAAGTAGGCTAAGACTTAATCATTTTAAATGTATTTGCATGTATAATTCCTGACGTAGCGTTGTGTTTTATTTATTTTCAAATGCCAGCGCTGGCTTTGTAGGCTTTAAGGGCTACTAGTTTGGCTATTTTGTGTCTACGGCAAACGTGTACAAATATTATGGACCTGAATTTTGTATAAGTACTAATGTTGTAAATGTATTTTTCATATATATATGCTTTATGACTTTATTTTCGATTTGATCAAGAACGTAAACTTGCCAAAGCTGTTTGTGTTTTACATTAGTAGCCAGTCAGTTGCTATTGTTGCCAGTCAGATGCTATTGTGTAAAACAAAAGTCTATATGGTTAAAAAATGTAGCAAATTATCATTCAGAAACGTTTATTAAGAGCCGAGTGTGGTGAGGTTCTGCTTGACTCGATTCATCGCGGCTTTCTCGGTCTGATTCTGCCTCACTGATACTGCAGTCTCGACATCATTATTCACGTGTGCCCACAGTCTATGGTATCCACCTTTGGCATGCCCGTTTCACCCTGTAAAGGTAATGGGCGTTAACCTTCCGGACAACGTGAGCGACAGTTTAGCCAATCACAACACACCGGCCCAAACTAACCAATCTGAGCCCACTACGTGGTTCTGAGGGAGTGTTTTCATAGAATCAGGAAGTGAACCGCTCGTTCAGGGGACAGAGGAGAGCGCGGCTTACAATAAAGGTGAAATTTATGAAAAATAAGACTTTTAAAAAAAGAAAAACCACGGATACACGTTATATTGCACCCCATAAACACAATCATGCAAAGAAAAAAAGCAGTCAACCCTCCCTTTAACATTCAAACATTTCACATCAAAGCATATTAAAGCAACAAGCCATGAGAAGTCACAGATAATATATATACATATATATAGTATTTTACACCGAAAAAAGGGTCATATTAAAGCAGTCAACCTTAACCTTGCTAAAATCACTTTAATGCACAGCCGTAAGTGGTTTATTACTCTTACAGACCTTATGTAGCACCGCCCTTTTCAGCGGTGCGCTCGTTGTCTTTTGACTTCCGGTCTGTATTTTCATAGCGATCTTGCATAGGTATGAATGAACTGCTCGTAAAAAATGTCCCCATCGATATTTGTTAAGACATCTGCATTACAATGCTTATGAGAAACATTACAATGCTCTTGATAACTTTTGTTAACTCTACAATAAGTAAATCCCTTTCACCAGCTAATAACTCCTTGACAGCGATGCCATAGAAATATACAGAGCGACTGCGAAAACGGAAGTTCAAAGACAATATTCTAAAGATGACGGCGCCCACGTTTCTCTGGTGGTCTATAAAGCAGCATAAAGTGCATTGTTATTGGGTTAGTTTGTACCCTTTAATTCAAAAGACACTGAATCCCTCTTAGTTTTAAGTACAGCACCCACCCATCCAACACAACAGGCACAAGGTTTGAAAGGCAATGTTCGCTTCAGTGCTGTGATCTGATAGAGTTAGACGGCATCTCAGCAGAGGGAGCTCCCAACAGCTGTCACCCCGATTTCTTGGTCCTCACCTCGAAAGGCAAGCACAACTCAGAGACTCACTGCATCAATAATGCATTCACATATTTAGATTTGCTGATGGCAGACTGTGTTCTCAGCCTCGCTCGTTTCTTCCTCCTCGCTCTCTTTCACACCGTTTTCTGCTATCACCATATTCCTTCATGGCACCTCTCTCAACCACCTCTCCACCTGCCTTGATTCTCTCCTTCCCTTCAAGGTTCCTCTGCTGCGTGTGGGAGAGTGACATCTGAGACATTGTGTGTAATAGGACAGACAGCACAAGATCGAGTCATGTGACTAAACCCTACAGCATGACCTTCGGCTGTCCACTGATATATTTGAAAGACTGAACATCTTGGCTACTATATTATTGATCTACTGGTCACTCTGGCAGATAGGAAGTGACAGAGGTTTTGTGTGAGTGTGTGTGTGGGTAGATTAGAAAACATGTTGCAGTGGTCAGCAAAAGCAGGGCATTAAGACAAGCAAAAGAAGACAGAAAAGGAAGAAAGGGAAGGATTTGGTGTGCCATGAAAAAAGGCAATTTTACACAGTATTACAAAGGGTTTGTATTTCATTTTCAATGAGACAGAGGCGGCAGAGCGAGGCGCGCTGAAAGCCGGCAGTGGTTGCCATGCTTCTGCTTCAAAATCCCACTGATTCGTTGTTCGTGTGGCAAAAAATAAATAAATAAAAAAACTTTATTATAAGTCATTAATTCAAAAATCACAATTTCCTATTGTACTATGAATATCCTGTAAGTTTCCATTAAAAACTTCCTTGTTAGTCCAAAAACAGCTTTTATAGAAACCAAGCTGCCAAAAACAACTCGTTTCGGATTTTGTCTACAGTATGACATCATAGTGAGACAAAAGACCGCCTCTGTAGAGGATAAATGCTGATATCATTACCTTTTAGCCCCACCCACCGATTCACGCAAGTAGAAGAAGGTAAGTAAATATGAATGAGACGCAAACAAAGGATTACTCAAGAAACAAAATCGAATAGAGATGCCTCAGAGGATTACAGAGACATTTTGACGTTTCGCCAAGTTGTGGGAAACACAGTCTTTCCATTGCATTGCCTTTCTTGTGATTAAAGCTACACTGTGGGATTTTTATCCCCATCTAGTGGTGAAAAGGTATATGATCATCCAGTGAATCTTAGTTTCTGTTCCTCTCAATTCCGATTTCGTTTTAACTCCTACGGTGGCCAATGTAGTCCAAGATTAACATGGCTTCCAGTTCGACCTCGTCCATGAGTCGACCTCGCTCAACTCAAGAACGTAAACGCGAAAGGTCGAAGCTTTAGAATTAATGGGTATGTCCCTTTTTGGCTAATGTACTTTAAAGATGGAGGGGCAACATGGCGAATCGACATTAAAACCCCTTACCCGTATGTATTTTCAATGGCATATTATACACTCACGAGAACACTCTTATTACTTGAACGAAGTAAATATACCATTAATGAGCACATATATTTTTGAAAGAACTAAGTGTTTTTAGCTAAAACTAAACTAAGAGTTAACACAGTGTAGCTTTAAAGAAAGCTTGGATGAACTTTATTTTTAAAAAGGTTTAGATCCTATTAGTAAGACACTTTTCATTAAAAGATAAAATACCATCTGTCACTATTGCTTTTTCTGTTACAGATAGACTGATATGTACAGTACTCACTTTACTGAAAACGATAACATGAATATAAGAATGACAGTATGACAAACATTGGCACGTTCATTCATAATTCGTTTATACGAAGCGTTATTTGTCAGCGATAGCTGTAGTAACTCCAAGTAGACTACCTAAACATTGTAAACCACTTCTTTGATTATAATGGGAGCAATTAAGTTGTGAAAAGTGTTTTTTTTTAATCAGCTATCACTAACATGCAACTTGGAATATACTGTTTAGAGTATTTGCCTCATTTATAAATGCACAAATGTTTTTGTGTGCTAGTATTTAATAGCCGTGTGCATTCTGCATTGCATTGGCATGTTTCCTGTGTATAGAAAATCCCAAAAAATAGAAGAAAGTTTACTGCCTAGCATGCACTGTATAAAATGCCCATAGGACAGAAAAGAAAAGTAAGTGAGAGAGAGAAAGAGAGACACGTAGACAGATACGCTGACTGATGGTTTTCATTTTAATAGTTAAGAGTCAAATATGCTGCAGTTCGTCATGTCCTGTAAAATAATGAAAGGACAGAACATCAGAACTGTTCTTTTAAAAAGGGCAGAGGCAGACACATTCTTTTGAGGGACAATGAGGACAAAAGACAGCCAATTATGCACATTATTACATAGAACAAATGCACCATTTCGGTGCATGATAGCATAGAAATATGAATGATAATTTGCAGTGTGTGTGTGTGCGTATGCTGTAACCCTGCTGGTTCATTCTGAGCTGTTGATTAGTGGAGCACATAATCAGCTCCTGTCACCGGCTGCAATGAAACAACGTCTCTTTTTCTCTATTCCTTCACTATTACTGTTTCCAACACACATTAGGAAACTGCATTTGTTGTTGGGTCAGCTGGACTGCTATGAGTTGTATCAACTTTTTCCAATTGCTTTTGAGGAAATGAACAGGAGCTTTAAATGCAAAGCAGTGGGCCTGACAAATTAAACGAGCTTTCAGAGAGAGATTAAGTCTGACAGCTCAATATCACTGCCTGTTTACATATGTACACATTAATTACTGTGTGTAGGCAGACAGCATACTGTTATTGTATAAACCTATGTTAAGGCTTTGTTATACGCACATCAAGGGCACCTATCTTGCACCCAGCACATTTGACTTAAAATTGTACACGACACATGTATCAATCATATTTTGCACCCGTGCAAAGCGGACTTTTCCCTCCACAGACGCACGCCGGCAAACTAGGGATTGAACTTGCGATCCCAGGGCGGTTCAGCGCAAAAAGGAGGCGTGTTCGGCACAAACAATCCTTGGTGCTATTTTGCAGTTCCAGAAAACAATTGCGCCAATGACCAGAAATAATAAAGGATAAAGGCGCCGTAGTATTGCGCCATGGAACAAGCGCACCACGTCCATCTTGCTCTTAAGGGGAATTTAATATGAGGCTCTAATTGGTTTGTTTCCCGTTACGCCTAAACCACAACTATGAATAATGAAGCTACTTCAGACCAACCCCTTTTAGATTTGTATCGAGCACAAGAGTCATTTATTCTGCCGGTTAAATAGAGAGCCTAAGTCCCGCCCCTCCGCTTCCGGTTAATGGGACCTTATTTCGGAAAAATTATGAATGGGAGTCAATGGCGAAGATAACTTATCTTTTTATTCCGTCTGAACTTTGTCCTGGATTACACATATGTAGGGCCCTATAAAATCCGTTTTATTTTTTCCCAAATTCCGTTTTATTTTTTCCCAAATTCCGTTTTTTCCGTTTTAATTTTTGCTAATTCCGTTTTTTCCGTTTAAATTTTTGGGAATTCATTTTTTTTTTACCCTTTACTGTTATTTTAGTTGTAAAAAGAGTGTGCTTTTAATGTTAATTATTAAAATGTACACAAATAAAATAGGCATTTACTATTAAAATGACAAATACTGCATGATGCAACATAACACTGCACTCTAAGTACTTCAAGTAACAACAAAATATGGTTATGAGCTTTAAACTGTCCTGTAAAATAAATTATATTAGTTTATATAAGTTAAAATAAAAGTCACACTCTAGCTGCGTCCTAATGTGCATACTATCCATCCTAAATAGTATGCGACATTAGTAACTGTCAATACTATTTCGGGCATAGTATGCACAAATTGCACATTGGGACGCAGCTTCTGTCTCTCGCGCGCACTGTCGAGTGCTCTCGGACACACTCGGTCTCTCTCGTGCTCTTTCGGTCTCTCGCACGCTTTTCGGACACACTCGCGTGCTCTGTCACACTCGGTCTGGCACCTCAAGACAGACGTGCACGGAGGGGACTTTGTGTGTGTGTGTGTGCGTGCATGCGTTTCTTTACTTTTTCGCAGACGAAAGCAGAGCCGTGGAGAGCCGCTTCGCCATGCTTTCAGTGGAAACGCGGCTATTGTTTTGATGCCGTCATGAGCTGAAATGACGGGAGGGGTTGTGTCGCCCAGATTTGCTTCCCTGTCTGCATTTTCCCCAGACATACGTTCTTCTCCCTCACAAAAACCGAATTTCATTCCAAATATGTAAAATCCCGTGAAATTCCACATTAACACTAGATTCTGCGCTAATTGGCCAATTCCGTCGCATTCCGTCCGTCGATTCTGTGATCGCGTGAAATTATAGGGCCCTAATATCATATGATGTTTATCAATTTAAAAGATAATTATGAAAGTCAAGAAAGTCGCAGTTCGTCATAAAACAGAAGAGTAACGTTTAGTTTTATGTGAAAATCGCTCAATGAACTACATCTCCCGGGAGGCGAAACAACGAGCGAGATCAGCTGCTGTGTGTGTGTGCAGTCTGGAACAACACACTCATGACGGTAACGTTACGATTATAACGGAAGACTATAGAAACAATGACATAGCCTCAGTAAAGTTCGCTTCATTCATTGAGAGAAAATGTGCGCCTTTGGGATTTGTAGTCTTTGTAATTACGTATTTTCACAGTCTTATATCTCAACAGTTTTACATCAAACTGCGACTTTCTTGACTTTAAAATGTATCTTTTAAATTGACAAACATCATATGTGTAATTCAGCGATCAATTTAAACGAAATCAAAATATTTGTTATCTCTCGCCATTGACTACCATACAATATTTTTCCGAAATAAGGTCCCATGGTGGTCGACCGGAAGGGGAGGGACTTAGGCTCTCTATAGCAACAGCGCGAGACCCGCCCATAAAGTTACTTGCGCTTTGCGCTTGACATTTGCATTTTAGATCCTTAAAATAGGGCCCTAAGTGTTTCATCATCACAGATCAGCTTTGTTAAGCTGATCAGCTGCACATGTAAATGATGAAACAGAAGCACATAAAAAAACCTGCAAAATATTTATTTGCGGGTAAACCACCAAAATAAATGCGCAATGGTTTAACTTTTGAAAATTAATAAATAAAATGAAAAAATAAATATTATTGGTATTATTGCAATACATTTCTTATTTTTTGTTTAAAATTTGTATTTAATAATCTCACAATAATATTATATTATTATTTTAGTCATACTGAAAGGGTGGGTCAAAAACAGTGAAAACTAATGGAAATAACTTTTTTTAAACGCTTTTCAAATCATGGCTACTGAAATGACTTGGTTTGAGTTGGTTCTTATAAAGAGAATACTCAAGTGTGAACAGAACACCCATTTTTTTCACCACAATAAATCTAGAAAGACTAATTCTTTCCAAATACAGCTATTCAAGACGCAGTGTATATCGCAGAAAAGCAAAATAGCGCAATGCAATGCAGATTTTTTTTCAATTTCGGCATCCCTATCTTTAAGACTGGAAAAACTGGTTGGAGATCACCACTGGTCTATGAGACGAAGGACCTTGCTGCAAATTAACATTTGAACATCTCACACACTTTTCCCCGCATCCCCCACTCTTGCAGAGATCACCCAATCTCAGGAACACAGTAAATGTCCACTGTTAACTCTGAAATGAAATGAGGTCTGACTAAATAATGAAATGCAGCAGAAGGATCAGGGCCTTTTCTGTACCTCAGATGAGCCTGTTTTCCCCATGTCGGGTTCATAATTATTTTTTATTCTAGAACATTTGATATTTTGTATTGATTATCTTTGAACTGATGATTGTAAATACCATCAGACAGTCACTTTACATACGTTTTCTAAGCTGTCAGAGAAGTCCCCTAAACAACAAAGAACAGACAACAAGGAGAGAGAAGAAACAGGAAAGGCTGAATGAATCTGTTCAGTAATTCAATAAGGAGGCTCTGAGCGCACCAGAAGTGTGCATCACAGAGAAAATCTATTTGTGACAGCCTGGAGACAAGCGTGAATGGACTAGTTTATGAGCTAGAACTAACTACAGCGCAGAAGACATTCACTGTTTTCTAAAACTAATCTCGAAGAGATTTAACTTCACTTAGAAGTGATTCAAGCAGAATTCAGAGGCTGCGTTAGAGAAAGACATGTTGACTTTGCTTTCAGTCGCTATGACACTGGTAAACATTAAATATGCCATCTCCGCTGCTTTGTTTGCAAATATTATTAGACAAAACACTCCCGCCACAACTGCCCACCGCGGTTCATTAACCTTTGTGTGGCGAAATAATCAGAAAGTAATCCTAAACTCATACTCATCCATCCTGATTTTAAAGGTTTCCTGTAAAAGGTTTCTGTTTATTAATGCACAAATGGCTGATAATAACACTCTTTTAGAGATGGTTCAGTACCTCTAAATTCAAATGGCCTGCAATGTTTGCTGCAGCAAATCTGAACACACAGAATATTTAAGTTACTTTTGTGTCTGCCACTGTATTAGATAAGACAATTAAAAAATAAACTAGGAAGGTTGTGCACTTTACATAACATATTTATAGTTTACATATAATAATTGTGTTTTTTGACTTCAATTGTTTTTTTTCTATTAAGGTCTATGCAATTGTGTCTCAACTTAACAGTACAAAATCCTTATGTGTTGTCAAAACACAAACCATTTATGTTAAGTAAAAAAATGTGTACATCCAGAGTAGTGCGAGACAACTGCCATTTTGCCCGAACTTAATTGTATTGTGTTCAATCTGCTTAAATCTACGAACAACTTAAGTTTACTATGATTGATTTGTGTTGCATTAACTGAAACTGAGCAGTGCTTTTAGTTCCCAGCATGCTTTGCATATGGTTGAATTAAGAGAGAATAAATGTTAAAATTAAGTGTTATTTTATGTTTTTTTGAGAAATTTAGAAAAGGGAAGACTTGATAGTGTGTAATAGTGTTTAATGTTAAATTACATTGGAATTATTAAACCATTTAAATTACAGTGGGTTACCATTGTGGAGAAGAGTGGAGCATTTTGTTTGACTGTCGACTGATTTCATTATTTTAAATCGCTTTGAATGAAGGAGCATGTAAATCTTAGCATTCAAGATGCTAAATATGTGCTACTGCTAGCAAATAGCTAGCTAAAGTCTATCAATTTAATTAAATGTCACTGAATCAAATGAAATATATATATGGATGAATGAATATAATAAATAACGCCTTTGAATCATGTCAGGAAGCCTTTAAAAATTCACGTTGAGACTACTTAAATTGGGTTATTTAAAATTACTTAATTCCATTATGTGGAAGTTACATGGACAAATGTTTGTTAAACATAATCCAATTATGTGGAACCTGTTCATTAAAAAAAAAAAATTAAAGCCAACATATAATTTTTTGAGTGCAGTCACAATTCAAAGACATATTGAAGAAATTGGTTTAAATAGGCTACTGAGTAATATTAATTAACTACATGTACTTACTGTAGGGTTAGGATTACGGTTTGATTTAGGGTTAGTTGCATGTAATTATGCATAATTTATAGTTTTTATTACTTATTACTTTAGTATAATTTAAATTACTATATAAAGTGTTACCAAAAATTGTTTAAAGGTTTTAAATGATAAAAGTAAAACCAAGCATAATTTGTTTAGATTTAACTTGGTTTGAAGTTTTGCTATTTAATGTAATTATATTTAAACATTTTAAGTGTGCAAATACTTTTTTAATATCTGTATGTATGATTTCAGCTCTGAAAAATGTAAAACAGAGCCAGAGGAAAGGCTGATTGTGAAGTAAACGCAATGGATTGCTTATTTTTGTTTGCGATGATGGCTATTTGTATGTTCAGGGCAGTCAACAGCGCAGTTGCTCCAGCTGAATGCACAGAGCGCCAGACAATTTTTGCCAATTACGTGTGATTGTGCTTTCATTAAATACACTGCAGGTGGTGTATGAAGCATCTTTTGGCAGCCAAGAGAAAACGCCTCCCACACATGGCCTTGCGACCCACACAACAGAGTCCTTCCTGAGGATAAAGGGAAAGAGCAAGAGAGAGGCTTTTTGTAATGTAACTCTACAAAAGCAAAATTTGTTTGGTTTTATATGGAGTGGACCAATCGATCCTTGTTTAATGTGTAAACAAACTCATGGTAGACACGTTTCTGTCTCGGAAATCCAACCGATTGCCTGCTTTGAGATCAGCTGAGAGTTCAAGCTGTAACATTTCTGAAATCATCAAAACATTTTTAACCTTTCATCAAATTAGTTTTTCAAAGCTAGTATAAAGCAGTGATTGACCAGCTAATTGATGATCTCCCAAAGCAATTAGGGCTTATTGATCATAAAAGAACTATCCAGCAGGATGATATGACACCCAAGCCTCTGAGTCATCCCAAATGTACGCCTGTGATGTATTCAATGTGGGTTTGAAATAGCTCTTTTAGCTGTGTCACTGAGTTCTCCATCTACACCAGAAAGCATATGCCTTGGAGGATGCTGCAAAATCTTGAAGCTATAGCTTTATGACCCTTTCTTTTGTATCCATTAAGCCTGTGAATTTGAATCATTAAATAAGGTCCCAGGGTACTCTACCATTCAAACGTTTGGGTTCATTTTTGGCTGCAAAAACTGTTAATTAATATTACAATTTAAAACTGTTTTTTTATTTTAATATGATCCTTCAGAAATCACTCTAATATGTTGATTTGCTACTCAAGAACATTTCTTATTATTATCAATGTTCAAAATACTTTAATATTTTTGTGGAAAAAAGTAATCTTTTTTTCAAGATTTTTTGATTAATATAAAGTTCAAAAGTCCAACATTTATTTGAAATGTTTTTTGCAACAATGTAAAAAGGCTTTACCATCACTTGTGATCAATTTAAGACATTCTTGCTGAATAAAAGTATTAATTTCTTTAACCCTTTACCTGTCACCCCCTTTTTGATAATTGACATTAAAATGCACTATACAAACTTAAATGGTTGTAATTCAAGAATGCTTTAGAATATATACACAAGTTTGGTCTTGTTTGAAAGAAAACAATCAGCAGATTATTACTGAAGTGAAAGCACTTCAAAAAATTAAGGTATAAAAAAGTTATGGAAGTTATAATTTACAGTAAATAAAATATACTTTATTAATATATATTTTTTAATATAAAATAAATATTTTACAAAATATTTTTACCATAAAATTACTATAAAATGAAAGCTATATATCTAACCAAGTTGTGATCCAAATTTAAAGTTGATATCACAAAAATTGAAGTTCCCATGAGATTTTGTTTAGGCGTTATACCAAAAATAGCCACCGGGTGCCATTGAATTCCATTGAATTTAATTGTATGCATTCTGCCATAACAAATTAATAAATTTCTATCCAATTATCACTTCTGTCACTAAATATGGAACCTTGAAACTCAGACCTTTCTGACAATATGTGTTTTGTCAAGATTAGAAAAGGTTTTGATAATAAATGATGAAAGATGATGCCCAAAAGGGGAGGGGCCTAAAAAAATACCGTTTCTATGGTAATGCAACGTCTAATTTCAAAACGGTTTTCACAGGATGAATTCTGAGTTCGTAAGCCTTCAAATGATACCTAATTTATGATAACTACTAAAATATGTGATATAATAATAATAAAAATATATATTTTTATATTTATAATATATTATACTTTTTAGAGGACTTCTTAACCTTACTTTTAAAAATGTTATCTTTTTTTATTGACAAATACTAGATTATGTTTTATTATTAACTTTTAGCACTAAAAACCAAAGTTTCAATTATTAAAAGTGTGTGCGTCGACTTTTTGTGACAAATGTCAGAAACTCTTGTAATGACGTACATTTTTTGTTCTCGTCATAAATTCATATATTACTGTTCATTCCTAATTTGTAAGAAAAAAACAGCGCTAAAATATCTATTTAGGAGTCTTAGACCTTTCCAACGATATATAGTTTGTCATGACTAGATTAGGATTTAATAGTAATATAGTGAAGTAAATTTAGGTTGCCCGTATACGGCCAAGTGACAGTTAAGGGGTTAAAAAAAAACTTTTTTGAACCCAAACTGTTTAAAGAATATTTGCTCGCCATAAGTCATATTTGTAACTTGACATCCTATGACTTTGTATGACATTGAATGGAAAAATCGGGCATGAACATGATCGACTTCTGCTTTTCATTCCCCAGAAGAAGGAAAAAAGACAAGAAGATGGGTCTGATAACACAGTGATGAGCACATGAGTCTAACTAAATGATGACAGAACTTTCAACTATTACTTTAAGTTTATGTACAATCTGCATTTTACAACATAAAAAAGTACCTATGAAACTGGGGGAAAATCAGAGTGAAGGTTGAATGTTTGTCATGGAAACAGTGCTTGCAGGTATACTTGTCATAGAAGTGGTGAAAAATGTTGGTTGTGGGCTTATTTGCTGGCAGATGCAGCAATTTTGCCCCTGACAGCACTGTGATGTTTTGACTACACTGGCACGAACACTGTCTGGACTATATTTTATGCTGAACTTCTCTCATCCACTCTCTGACTATTTGTCCATCCATTGAGTAGACCAGCTGATATATTAACAATTTCCTTCATCACATTTCCCTGAAGGCATTTTTCAACGTGTTATAGATCCCTTAAGTGCTTTCAACAAAAGCTTATTAGCCAATTTTTACAAATTGAGGACGTTTAATTAGGAAATAAACTTAGTCTCCAAGTAAATGCTCTGTGGCATCCCATCTGAGCAATATAAAATCCATTAAAAACAGAATGGACAAACACTGATTTTCTGTCATTTTAGTTGTGTGGGGTTTTTTTGGGAGGGTTTTTGAGTGACAAAACATGGAGAGACTGTGTACTAATTCCCCACCCTGAAGTCTGAGCTAGCAGGAAAAGTAGACTAGGAAAAGTGGGTTAGCCATCTTCAAAGCACATTTGAAAGAGGGAGATTTAATAGTAGAGGCACAGATGAAATCTCTATAGCTGAGGAAAAAATAGCTAAAATTTGAACAAGACTATAAGAGTGCCATTTTTTAAGCCCAGTGCTTTAACGTACGGCTGTACTTTTTGGCTTAGCACCTTTTAATGATGCTATCTCAAGGTGAAGTGTGCAGTTTTTATGTAAAATATATTCTCATGACATAACCCATAGTTGTGAATGGCCTTATCAAATGCCCTAGTCCCCAGAAAACATTCCCCTCTCCCCAGCACTCAGCGGCACTAAAAACATTCCTTATCATACGCCGTTATCACCTCTGCTCTCCCACTCACCTCTGCCAACTTCAAGTTAACTTCTTTGGATTCAATGTGGACCACCTTATTGGACCACCACTCAGCGCACTCATGAATCATCAAGAATCTCAAGAATATCCTGCTTCTGGGCTTGTTCAGCAACAAAACCAATGCAAGTACCGTTTGCAGCTTTTAGAAGCGTTTATAAGCTATTGTGACCCTGATTTTCTGATGTTCCTCATAGGTTTTGGTAACTGGTTGTAATCTTGCCTTCTCTTCTTTTCTTTATTTTCCTGATTCTGTATACAATACACAAATACATAACCACAACTAAGCACGACTTAAAAAAAAAGAGAAAACTCTACCTCAGAAATAAAAACTTCAGACCAATGAGATGAAGCCGTATTAATGTCTGGAGTTCAGCAGTGTGTGAATACAGGAACACATGCAAAATTCTTTTGATTATTCGTTTTATCCTCCAAAGCCATTTCTGTACTTCTAGTCATAACTGTGTGCCTGTATTGAAGTTTATATAAGGCAGGGAAATATTCAAGGACAATAAAACCAAACATGTCCTTCACTTGAGAAAAACATACACTACCGGTCAAAAGTTTAAGATTGGATAAGATTTTTTTATGTTTTTAAAAGAAGTCTCTTTTGCTCACCAAGGCTGCAATTTTTTGATAAAAAATACACAAAAAATACAGTAATATTGTGAAATATTATGAAAATTTAAAATGACTTTTTTATGTTAATATATATTAAAATGTAATTTATTCCTCTGGAAAAAAGCTGAATTTTCAGCATCATTACTCCAGTCTCCAGTGTCACATGATCCTTCACAAATCACTCTAATATGATGATTTTATGCTCCAAAAACATGTATGATTATTATCCATGTTGAAAACAGTTTTTTACATTTTTATTTCAGGATTCTTTGATTAATAGAAAGTTAAAAAGATCAGCTTTTATCTGAAATGGAAAGCTTTTGTTACATTAAACACTACCCTTTAAAAAGTTTGGGGTCAGTAAGAATTTGTATTTTATTTTTTGGTGAAATAAATAAGAAATCAATACTTCTATTCATCAAGGATGAGTTACATTGATCAAAAGTTACAGTAAAGACATTTATAATGTTAGAAAAGATTCTAATTAAATAAATGCTGTTCTTTTGAACTTTCTATTCATCAAAAAATCCTGAAAATAAAAATGTAAAAAACTGTTTTCAACATGGATAATAATCATACACGTTTTTGGAGCATAAAATCATCATATTAGAGTGATTTGTGAAGGATCATGTGACACTGAAGACTGGAGTAATGATGCTGAAAATTCAGCTTTTTTCAGAGGAATAAATTACATTTTAATATATATTAACATAAAAAAAGTCATTTTAAATTGTCATAATATTTCACAATATTACTGTGTTTTTTGTGTATTTTTTATCAAAAAATTGCAGCCTTGAGTGAGCAGAAGAATTCTTTTAAAAACATAAAAAATCTTACCGACTCTAAACTTTTGACCATAGTATTTTAAATCTGAAAAAATTATGTTGATTGAAGGTACTCAGTGGATCTTACCATAACATTACACTGTGAACAGTAAGGGGCTGTTGACACAACACGTGTATTTGCATTTAAAGTAGATTACAGTGCAAAAACAGAATGTAGGAGTCTTGATATTCAAAACAAAGAGGAGTGGCACAACATCCAACATCGTTCTGATGCATATGTTTACCAATTAAAAAACATCATAAGTGGAATGACAGATTGCAACCTGACTTCCATTTTCAAGGAAAGAGAAGGAAAAGAAGTGTCAGACCTCTTAGTGTATCTAACCAAAATACTGTAATAATTTTCCTAGCATTTCATAGTCAAATTGTGTCTACTGGCTCAAAAAGCTCCTTTGCTCGCTCCCATGTTTCCCACTCACCTGGCAAGCCTGGTACAACAGCTGGTGC